>JAOTRC010000003.1:18244299-18255200 GCA_027497675.1 Cyprinella lutrensis
GTTTACATGACAACTGAATTTTTTGGAAAAAAGTATCAACTGTGTTAATATGAAGGAATTGTTCACGGGGGTTTTACTCTTATTTTGAA
The DNA here is from genome assembly GCA_027497675.1 of Cyprinella lutrensis. Lineage (NCBI taxonomy): Eukaryota > Metazoa > Chordata > Actinopteri > Cypriniformes > Leuciscidae > Cyprinella > Cyprinella lutrensis. Next base: position 18,244,389 of record JAOTRC010000003.1, read on the forward strand.
CTGTGCTTTAGAGTTAAAGGAAATGTATGTAAACTTATAAAATAATGTACAGGCAGAAAATTACAAAAACCTTTTCTGGTTTTCTACAGCTTGTTTTCTTGCAGTATTATATCAGCTTTAAACAAATTCTGTTTTTAAACCGTGATCTTGACTAAAATCTTTTTTTTAACACATGAAGATGCCGATATTGTGATGTGAAGGACACACTCACTCTTAAACTGATTTCATATAATACAAACACGTTTCTTCAATATATTACATGAGATTTTGGTTAGTCTCTCACTGTCTGTATAATGCATGAGATTGGTAAGTACATGTTAGTAATCACCCAGTGTCCAAGAGCCTGGGTGCCAGATTAAAAATGCAAATGCAAATATGCAGTGTAGTATTTGAATTCTGTCAGATTGTGTGCACAATTGGCAAAAGCAAATAAAGTGAATATGCAGTCACGTTTGAATAATGATTGCAATATTCTAATATCCCCAGTGCCCAGACAAATTGTGAATCTTGGTGCATCCGTGATAACTGAGACCGACTCTTTAAAAAAAGAAGCAGGTCAGAGTAATTTGTTCATGAATTGGACTGCACATTGTGCTGTTTGTTTGTTGTTGCCTGGAACCAGCAAGAACAACACATGCCATGTTGTTTGTTTATTGTCCTTGTATTATTTTATGGAGCTCAGGCTCGCATTCAATTGAGATTCTCACAACTCGGCTAAAACAATTCCTTTTACCGTGATACCGTAGATTCAGAAGTGACACAGCGACTAGAAGTGTAGAAAACACTGTCAGTTTTTAATCAGTTCTGCCATATCAACAAAAATATGCAGACATTCAATCCCCCACCCCTCCTTTAAAGGAAAAAGGAACAGAACTGATTTCCAAACCTAGTGTGGGTTCCACTTGTACGCATCCACAAAAATACTGAGTAATGTAAGGACGCTACATGGGTTAAGGTTAGGTTTAGGGGTAGTTTCAGGGTTAGTACTAGTTAGTTACATAGTATGTACATGTGAAATGGGACTGTAAAATATAGTACTAGCCTAGTGTGTGTATTTGTATTTGTAATGGGAAGCAGAGGTCCAGGTTCAGAAAGTAAAAGTCCACCACAGTATTTTGTTCCAATCACCTGGATTTGCTAATTAGCACAGCTTTGCTTTCAAACTTTGCACCTCTGATGGGATGCAGTAAATGTTCATGTCTCTTTCTACAATGTTACATTTGTGTCCCTCAAGCACTAGGACGGGTAATGCATCAGTGACATTTAAAAGAAACTTATTTTGCCTTAATCATTTAGCCATAAAGTTGCCTCATACGTGAACAGGCATGATGAGAAATGTTCTTCAGGATGAAGAAACTGTGACCCAAGCAAGATTGAGTGCCATATTTATTCTTTATGGTAAGATTTGACTGTGATTAAAGGGTACTGGAATATGTATTTTTCCATTCATATTGCAAATACCCTAGCATTGTCGTTGGAATGCAATTCGAGCCATTTGATTGACTTTAAATGCAGCCAATCAAATGATTTATAGATGTACTGCAGTGGTTGAAAGGGGAAGGTCATCTAGAACTCATCATAAATCGAGACTTATTCATGTAGATAACATGGCATATTTTCATATGTCATTGTTTGCTGTAACTGTCAGCCAAGTCATCACTAATGGCACTGCTGCCGCTGCAGACGTTATTTACGTGCTCTCCATGAATCCAAATGATGATAAATGTCTTGCATGTTTCATACAATCTCAAACCCCAAGCCCAGCAAGCATTCGCACTCTGACAGCAGCTTGGCAAAAATAACAGTCTTTAGCGTAAGCGTTTTGCAAGTGTGTGTGCTCGGGAGTTTCAGGCAATGTTCATTTGCATGAGCCCCCTGAGGACATTTAATGCTACTAACTTTCCCCAAGCTGAGAACCAGCGTGTTTAGGCAAACCTGCTGACTATCGCAGTGTCCAACATCACTCCTTCTCCCCCCTACTCTTATCTCTGAGTCTCTCTCTTGCTCTCCCTTTCCCCCTCTCTCTCTCTCAGAGTTGAAGCCGAGAGTGTTATTAGTCTTTAAAGAGCCTCTCTTGCTTCCGCTGCCTCAATGTCTGTTATGATCAGAGCTCCAGGATTAGCGCTGTCACCACATTGCATCTCTCCGCCGTTCTGCCCTCACTCTCCCTCTCTCCTGGCGCATCCCTTGTGACCCACAGTGCATGTTACGCTGTTTTTTTCCCCTCCCCACCTCCATCCCTTCTCTGGAAACTCCTCCACACGCGCTGTGGAGCTTCTTGGCGCGCAAAGTGGGAAACGGGAACGACAGTGTGGGAGATTTCTCACTGTGGACTGGGACAGATCCACCTCTGCGGGGAAAACAGCGGTGGCAGCAGCGAGAGGGGAGAGCGTGTGTGCATGCATCCGTGCGCATGTTTCGAGGGTAGAGCTTCTCACACGCTCATTCTCTCACTCTCGGATGATGAAGGCTCTCGATCGCATATGATGGAGCTTGACTGAGAAGCGGGTCCCACTCTCACACGTGCGCTCTCAGACAGGGCAGAGCTCGGGAGCTCTCGGCAGCGTGGCAGAGGCACACGCACGCTCCACACTTGCATCTGGACTGTGACCGATGACCGGACATACGCACCAGGTTCCGTGCGCCTATCCGGCGAGCATACACGCGGGCAGGTGAAGGACCTTCACCTTCGACCCCCCCCTCCGAGACCTCTGGAGATGTTCCTCTTCTCTCCTACGAGACTCACTTTGTTTCTACTGGTCTTCCTGGATGTTCCCCATCCGTCCTTTCAGGGCAGGAATAAGGGCAGATGGAATAAGGGGGGTAAGTTTTGGGAACTCTTTCACCTCAGGAACTCTAGTCTGGCTGGTTGGAGGTTTGATCAGCAATCGGAGCATTATAGATCCACTCGGGAGATTCTTAACAACTCACGTGTGGAACTTTAATCAGATTTGATGTTAAATATCAGATAATGAGTTGATGATTTATGTAGTTGTCTTGCAGGATGTGGTTGACATTACTTGACTGATGACATTGCTATCGAGCATCACGATAAAGTTTTTTCCTCTTGTCCCCTTAGCACTATGTTTCCCCACTGTGTGTGCAGACGCTAGCTAAAAGCTTTCCCACCACACTGATAGAATTTCACTTCCTCTGCGCTCTCCTGTAGGAGGTTATTGGGCTTCAAAATGCCGTCGAAGTAGACGGTGAGGGATGGAAAACCCCTTGAGAATTCCTTGTGACCATGTGTGGAGCGCTGATTCTGTGTGCATGCTATAGATACGTGTGTGAGTGTGGTAAAGCATAACCCTTGTTCCCAGTGCTGTGATTGTGGTACTGTATAAAGTTCTGTTTTACCAGGCTGTAGAGAGGTGTTAATAATTCAAAGCAGACCCCCATTCTAAGGGAGAACTGCTCTCCCCCTTCTCAGGAAGCATCTAATCCCCTTTGTGGGATTAAAGGGAGAGCGGTAATCTCAGTGGCCGCTCCTGGCGAAGGCTTGCGGATGCTCATCTGAAGCCCATGGGTGCCTCGCGCGCAACAGACTCTCGTCTTCAAAGAGTCACCAGTCCTACGAGCCTTCGGTGAACGAGTCTCTCCCGTAACTACTCCACAGTGACAGTTCCTCATCTCAGTGTTGAATTGGCACGTTTGACTCCAGTCTGCGTTCCTACGCATGCCTGCCTTTTCTTTTTTTCCTCTCGGATTGTTTCATGCAGAGATGGAGCTGGTGGGTGTATTCTTCTGGCTCTTCTGATTTAGCAGGTGACAGATGGACTTCAAAGCTGACTCATGTCTCGAGCGCTATCTCGTTGGAAATCTGACTCGGGTTTGGTCAGACAGATTTGTGATTCTGTTGACAGTCTTAGTTGGACGTTGTTCCAAAGAGAGAGTTCACCAAAAACTTCTGTCATCATTTACTCGCCTTCGTGTTCTTCCAAACCCAGTCTTTCTACTGGGGAACACAAAAGGATGTTTATCAGAATGTCCAGGCTGCTTTTTTTTTTCTTCACTGAACTCCTCTTTTGTTCTACACTATTAAGTCCTACATTTAGAGCAACAATTTTGATTTAAGGGTCTAATTAAATTATATACAATTATTTTAATTCATTTTAATCAGCGATAATACATTAAGAGGCTCAGATCTCGGTCTGTGTTGTGTAAATATCAGTGATGTTGTCCTTGAACAGCTTCCGTTGAGTGGAAAGCATGCTGTCATCTGTAATCTGAACTCCCTCCCCCTAGTTTTAGCCTGTTTGAGATGGAAAATGGTATTGGCTTATACTTTCTAAATGGTGTAATCTGTATTTCAGAGGGAGGTAAATAAATGTGATATCTCTATAATCTTTGGCTTCTGGTGAGATATCGGGCTTTCCGTCGAGCAATTAGGGCATGTTCAGAACAGCTGTGTGAATTCGGCTTCAGCTATTCTCTGTAAAGATGACACCGCATGCCCAATTACCTCTTCATGACACACTTGAAAAGGTGTAATTTTACCTGTGGATATGAAAAAGATCAGCATGGGCGACTCGCGTGTTCGTTGCTGTACTGTTATTACCAGCGTTTTGAACAATCTCCATTACTAGTTTGCTTTTGTGTGTATTTGCAAGTATTAGCTCCGTAAAATCAGAATAACTGTTGTGCTAAAATTACAGCACAGTACCTTTTTTTTCCTTTTCACTTAGGCCTATGCTCTCATTTCTGATTTAAGTGTCATGCATTTCCAAAACACCACTAGCAATGCAAATTTAGATAATGTCTCCTTACATTTCCCCCCAGTTATTTTCTGTCGAAATTTCTGTTGTTTATGTTTAGGGGCTTCAGATGTAGGTTTAAAAAAATAACAAACTTTTTTTCCCCCTTATAAGTTCCTCTGAGCTAACCAAAACCCAATAGGTAGGTCTTCTTTAAGCTCTTTCTCATTTTTAAGTATATTTTTCGAACTTCGAACTGTTAAGGTGGCCTTGGGGTTGTTTTTAGGCACCAAACAGCACAGCTTTAAGATCAATGCAAAATTAATTATTTTTAAAACCAACAAGGAGGGTTTCGAAATCAAGGCATAAGATAATATTTTCTGCAGCAATGGCAATTTTTATATTAGCATATGTAATTATGCATCACATTACAGCACATTAAATATTTTTAACTTTTTGTTAGTGCTTTTGAAAGGACTGAATAGAGAGAGCCCCAGTTAGTACTCTCAACTTTTGTAGTCTGTGCTCTTCTGTTCTGCTTCTGTGGTCTCCCAGGTTATCGCAACTTAAATTAAAGCATGTTGTCTCCCAACATATTTAAATGTGACTGTCACCATGGACTGATAGTGGGGAATTCTCAGGGGCCAAGTCGGACTTAACTACTGCGCGATAACTGTCTCTCATTCTCTCCCTGACATAAACACACACTCTTGTGCAGTTATGCCCTCACACAATTTGAATGTACCAGTCAATCTCTCTATCCTAATGGAGGTTTATTCTCCTGGGCCACCTGAGGGGCATGGCATTTAGAGGGCAAACCGAACCCACTCAATGTCACCCTCCATCTGTTTCAGACCATAACCCAGCATTCCCTTCAATTTCAGTCTGGAAATAACCACTGCTGCCTTCTCTACCAGATTTTTTTCCCCCTTCCCCATTGTTTAGGTCACCGAGCCCCTAAAATACAGTCCCTCCATATGGCCAATGGTAGACCTCATGAGGACTTGTTGGCAGCCCACTGTGAGGAGACATTGAGACACACTCTCAGAAATGGTGCTGAATTCTAATACACTAGCCACACTTCGGCGTCTGGCTTCGTTGTGGCAGACTAGTCCATGAAAATGAGCATAGACCCAGTGCTCAGAAGTGTAATTCTTTCCTTCAGGCCTCTGTCTGCTTGTGACCAAGAAGCACCTTCATGCAAGTCACTGCTGCTGCCTGGAGACTAATGAGGAAAAGCAATGTCTCGCTTATGGATCCCATTTCGCGATCCTTTCCGACTTGGGAGTTTCGGGGTCCTGGGTGGCCAGATTTTCAGAGCGGCTAGAATCGGAGAAGCAATTAACAATTCTCACAACTTGCAGCTCGTGTGGAAATGGATTTCAGGCTCTCTTGCGGGCCTGTGCTTCACTGATGTCTCCACGCTCACCATTATGTGCCTGCGAGACAAGTGATGCCAACTGTGCATGGGAGAATAATAATTTCTCTTTTCCTCTGAACAGTTTGTCGCACAGAGTGCAGCTCAACAATGGCACATTCAATTATTCTCTCCCCTCGCTGTCAATGTCGCAACATCTCGAATGAGCGCCCCCAACCAGACCGTTGCTTTCATAACTGGTAATAATATCTCTCCGGGGAGCTGAAGTGTGGTGGTCTATGGGGGGCTGATACACTCGTAAAGTACATGCACACCGCAGACACACCTTAAAGGAAGGGGAAATGTATCACTAAAATGATCCATGTTCTCTTTTTTTGTAGATTTGAGTGCAATTTTCAGCTTATCACAGTTTTCCCAAGTATTCAATCTTTTTTATATTTGGGCCTTTTGCTGCTTTTTTTATTAGATATGGTAGAAAATGCAGCAAGGACATTCAATTATTGTGAATAGAGAGAGAGAATGAGAGAGAATGGAATTGGGCCACATTGTTAGGCATATTCAAATCTAACTTGCTTGTGCAAATGCCTGGCCTTAAAGGAGAACTCCGGAGCAAAATGAACCTTTGGTCTTATAAAACATTGGTACCTAGTCGACCGTTCTTCGAGATTTGTTTTCATGACAATCGAATGTAAAAAGTTTTATTTCTAAAAACTGTTTAGCATATTTGCTAGTATATGGGGGCATATAATAAGTAAAAAGAAATCGCTAGTTAATACCACTAACAAGGCTCAAAACATAATGAGGGTCCCTACATGCAAACCTTAGCATTGAGAACTTTGTAAGAACTTTATTCGAGACACGAACGCCAAGTGAGCTGAATGATGAAGTTCAGCGAATTTCTGAACTGAATGAACGTTGTTCAGGGTTTCGACTTGTCGAGACTGTTTTCCAAACAGTCAACCTGTGTACACGAAGTGCGCTGTCTTTATAAAATATCATATTATTAAAATGTCTGTACACTTATAAAGTTCTCAATGCTTCGTTTTGCATGTATGGGCCCTCATTATGTTACTGTGTTAGTTTGGGGCTATTTTGAGCCTTGTAAACTAGCGATTTCTTTTTACTTATTATTTGCCCCCATTACTAGCGTTATACGCTAAACAGTTTTTAGAGATAAAACTCTTTACATTCGATTATCATGAAAACAAATCGACTAGCTACTGATGTTTTATTAGACCAAAGGTTCATTTTGCACCGGAGTTCTCCTTTAACACGTCTAGAGCATGTGTTGCACACACTCAGTGTTCGGAAACCTATTTTGTAACCATTTGTCGAAAAGCAAGATACTCCTGTTTTTAAGTTGTCTCACTACAGGCTACTCTTTTGAGGCTATTGCTAGCAAAACGTAGCTAGCATTTATTGCTATGCAGGGAGGCAGTATCGTTGTTAATTATTTAACTAGTTTTAAGTTGTTAAACTACAGTCATGCTGCTCATTTGATGCGTGTTGCTAACTACATTGACATCAAGTAAAGAGGCAATATCTTTTTGTTTATTCAACTATTCTGTTTTAAAGTTGTTTACAGTCAAGCTACTTGTTTGAAGCTAGTTGTTAACTGTCACAAAATGCTAATTCAGAGGGTTCTTGTTTGATTATTGACTGTGTTTGGCTGTAAACGATTTGAGCAACATAATGTGTCATTAAACACAGCTATGTAACATGTTGTTATGCTAATTGCTGGAAATTGAGTTGCTACTCAAGAAGCTACTACGGCTATTGTCACACTACTGAAAAATGTTAGTAGCACCACTACTTTAAGTTAATTATTCCCCAACATTGACTACAGTTCTGATGCCAAGTATTCAATTTAACATGAGGCAGATTTTCATAGTGTGTGTTTGCGTGGGTTCGTTTGAGATCTGATCTGCTGACTGAAGTTTAACTGGCACATATAGCTATTATTCATGCTGGCCATATTTCATCATTGAAAACACCATGTTATATTCTATTTCGGGTCTTGATGGACAGCAGGGAAGAAATATTTGTCCAGATTGGACTATATGATCGGGGCACATCTGCCCTGCACTGCCCCTTCCTCCGAACGCTGCCATTTCCGTCACACTCTCTCTAATGAAGCTGCTGTCTAATTGCAGTGGGGAGCGTTCCCAACAGTAACAGTGTTTTATGGGGGATTTTATGCTGCGGAGATGACAGCAGAGGCTGATGGATGGAAGAATGTAGATTTTACGGCCTAAGACCCTCTCACCTCCATCTTCTATTCCCTCCCATTCTCCTTCTCTCTCTCTCTCTTGCTCGTTTTGGAGTCAAAGACACACTAACACCAGTCCAAAAGGGTTATACCAATCAAAAGTTTGGACATCCATAACTCATATGTTTTTATTAGGTGTGCTTGCTAAGTCAAGTCATAATAAATTGTGGTGTAGCCTACTGTAAGTCATCGTGCCCTGAATGTTCACAAGTGTCATAAGTGATACTTTCCGGGAAGGTGCGTTGTGTGTGTTTTGTTAAGAAGAGGTGAATAAATATCATTGTCTTACACTGAAGGATTGACCTGATGCATATCTGGAGACCAGAATGTCATAGATAATTGATATTGAGGTCTTTTGATTTTGGCCAGTAGACATTGTCTAGAAACCCCCTAGCAAACACCCAGCCAGAACCACTTAGCAACTGCAAAGCAACACTGACAACTACCCTGAACACGGGTGTCAGGTTTTGCATTGGCAAATAACACACACAGACTTTTTCTTTGTTTACAAATTGTAGAAATGCAGTTCTTGGCGTTTTATCAATTTATAATGATGATAAAATTATATTGTGTAAAAACTGTACTACATTATTCATATCTCTATTTGTATAAAGTATTCATGTATTATATTTCAAGGATTTTAGAATAAGCCTTTTAGATCATGAGAAATAATTTGTCAAATGTGTCAAATCTTTTGACTGGTAGTGGATGCTAATATACATGGAATACAATTGTGATGCGATCTGGAAAAAAACCCCCACCATGGTGTAATTTGACATATTACAGGTTTTGCTACCATATTAAAGCTGGACACACACTGAAACACACTAATCAGCATCTTGATATGCCACTCCTGTGAGGTGGATGGATTATCTCGGCAAAGGAGAAGTGCTCACTTACACAGATATAGATAGATTTGTGAACAATATTTGAGAGAAATAGGCCTTGTGTTCATACAGAAAGTCTTGTATAAAACAAAAGTGTTGTGTTTAGAATTTTGTTCAGTGTTATTTAAATGTATAATTATACATACATTTCTTATGAACAAATGTCATAATGAAGCATTTTGCCGACAAATGGTCAGGCTGAAAATCTAATAGCGTGCGATTTCTCTCAATGCTGCGGAACTGAGAGGCTGTTTTTGGTCACATGGTTTTAGTTTCATTTCTTTTGGGCTAAAAAGATTATGTTGGGCATGTCAGCTGGCTTTAAATTTATCTACACCATTGCTGTGACCTCTTTAAATATCCTCCTTTTATTTTTGCTGTTAGTTATTTTTAAGTGCCGCTTGTCATTATAGTTAAGAGCAGTTGAAGTTTGAAGCGTCTAAGACTTGGCTCCAGAACTTCATCGCCGCTTCATGATCCTGTTTAAAAAGCCCCCTACGGTTTAAACAGTGTCCAGTGACCCTCTGCCTTGTTCCTCAAATGATGTCACAACCCAAATCATGTCATTAGACTTAAACATCACCAGCTCTGCCTGGACCGTAACCAGCGAGAAGATCCCTCAAGGAATTATCTCAGTTTTTCATCCAATGGGATTCCTCCGCTGGAGGCTGACGTTCTCTATCCCCGAAAACATCCTTCAGTTTGCATTAGAGCAAACATGTCACTTGCTCAGTTCCTCATGCTCCGACTTTGCGTCATGTGCTTGCCTCCCACTCTCTGAGCGCTCAGTGCTATGAAACTTTTAAGAGATAAGAAGCTGTTTTTCTATTTCAGGGTCACCATTAACTTAAATAATGCAAAGACTCGAAGAGGAGTGGCTGAAGGTCTACAGAGGGTCGGAACACCGTCTTGGATTAAATTATACATTGATATCGCAGCTGGTGAGGCCTGTTCTTCCTCCAAATGCTTCGTGTCTCTGTCTCATCCAATAACTTTTGGGAAGCAATCGTGGAACGCTGAGCAGTCCTGGCCCAGAATAAAGGGAGATATTGGACCAGGAGAGATCAGTTTGCATCAAGCCGGGAATTTAGCGCGGACAGGACAGCTAAAGGACGATTCCCTGTGGTTTGTTGGAGTAGAGCACTCTCTGCTGAGCTTTCAGAAGTGGAAGTGACACTGAATTTGCACATTCTTCAGGAAAGGAAAGTTTTAGTCACTGAACACACGACAGTGTCCCTGAAAGGCAGTCTTGGCGATCTAAAGATGCGAATCTAGTGTTGCTTTTCTGGAACATTTCACTATAAACTGAGCAGTGGAAAAATCCAAAGACAATGAGCTTGAATTTGAAAATGTGTATAGAAATGTATGGAAGCTTGTTTCCGCCACTGAAGAAAAAAAAAAAAATTGTTGTGACTTTTTTCTCACAATTGCGAGATATAAAGTCAGAATTGTGAGATATAAAGCCAGAATTGCGAGATATAAAGTCAGAATTGTGTGATATAAAGTTGCAATTCTGAGAAAAAAAGACAGAAGTGGGACTTTTTATCTCACAATTCTGACTTTTTTCCTCACAATTGCGAGTTT
>JAOTRC010000003.1:18263968-18275408 GCA_027497675.1 Cyprinella lutrensis
GTGTGTGTATGCATGCATTTATTTTTTTTTTCTTGTTTTTATATACATGGGGCAGTGATGTGAGATTACCACATCAAACTTGCATGGTCCTGACTTCCATCTCGGCTTCATAACTATGCTACAAAGATAAATGCGATAGCAGGATCTTTTCGGTTTCCTAATCTGTAGAGCTGAGGATGAAATCTTATTTAAAGATCTGGTATGGTGGAGTCCTTGCTTTGATAAGAACGCACAACCCGGCAAGTTTTGCTCACGGTGTCACAGCTGTGTACAACTGCAGGCAAAATAAATAAAAACACCTCTTGGCAGGTGAACCCTAGAGGAATGACGCATCCCACATTTCAATTAAAGCGTGGTTTGTGTCATAATCTTCTGTCATTCAGTCTAGTCAGGCATGAAATGATTGCTTCAAAAACAGAAACCCTGTCTCTTTAAAAAAACAAAGATTGTTTTAATGAACGAACTGCATTTGTTTTGCATTTTTTGGAATAGGAAAGAAGCCCTTTTCAAGGTGTGTCATTGGATGTCACTGTATCACTCTCGCTCTCTTGCATAAAGTTGAGCTCTGTTGCATCACCAGTCTGTCACAACATGAGGAAATCTCACATTGAAAAGAAAGTAATCAGATCACTTTGTCGATGCAAATCATTTGAACATTTAAAAAAGGTTGATTCTGCAGGTAAACAAAGTCTTAATTAAAAGGTATTCGCTGTTGTAATGATGCAATATTTATGTCGCCATGCATCTTCTCCAACCACTTGAGTTCATATTATTGTGAGCCCTGTTTACACCTGCATTTAGCACTGTTCACATATGATCAGATCACTTGAAACCGATGGTCCTTAAGATGTTGTGATGTTTCTCCTGCAGACGAAACCATTCTGTACAGAAGGCAGACTGCAAAAGCTGTTTCTTGAATTAGAGCTTAATTAATGGACAGTATTCATCTGGAGTCTATCCACATGACCATTGATTTTTCAATATGCTGAAACTGTGAGAAATATTGGACAGAAATATTTAGAGCTAATTAATACGCAATACAAAGACGGCATCACAGAAGAGGACAGAGATTCCAAGTTCAAGTTTGTTTCCAAACATCTAGAAGCCTTTTTCTGTAATCTGAACTCAAGAAGTTTTGGCAGAGTTATACACTGTAACCTTTCCTTCGAGAAACAAAACAGAAAAACAACAGCAATGCATGGCCGCTGAATAACTTGACTATATTAACTTGCTGGCATCCTGTCTAAACCTAAATATGTGCAACAATATTTATTGTATATAATATAGTATAAATTCAGGCCACTTTTTGAGATTGAATTGCAAAAAGAGGCTTAAATCTCAATTATTTCATTTGATATAAGTGAAACATCTTCTAAGCGAAGATCTTAGTTTTACTCACTATTTGGTTGTGAGTTAAAACACAGTTTTTGCGTGTGAAATTCAAATTAGCTGCTGCTCCCCACCCACTTTCCAGCTCGTGCTTCAGGTACTCCGGCAACGTCAAAACTGGACAATCTCACGCAGCCAAAATGTCAGAAATTGTACACTGATGGAGAGATTCAGGAAGAAGTTACAACTTTTAGAATACAACTGGACGTTTCTGAATGGTTAGTGGATATATATGAGACCGTTCTCATCCTTTGGCGTCATATAGGTGACGCCATATACCATTTTGTCGAAATACTACGTACATGGCACTCGTTAGCGTCAATATAACATGCAGAACCCAAAGCGTCATACAGGTGACTGGCATCCTTTAGCATCAATATGAGATGCAGACCTAAACCTACCCAAAACAGTGCGTGTTCTGGACTCTAAAGGGTGCCATGTGTGTAGTATTTCGAAGAAATGTCATATGGCGTCACCTACAGTATATGATGCCAAAGGATGAGAATGTGTTGTATATTTATGTAGTTGTTGTGGAGTTAAATTGATCCAACTCATCGAAATCCAGCATCGAACTGACCCTTGTTTGCGAAACTGCCCGTTGTAATATGATTTGTGCAAATTTATACCACTTTACCAACATTCTTCGGCACATTTCCTTCATAAGTAAAGTTTAACCACTGTGCCACCAGTGGCTCAGATGTGTAGAGTATATGGAGACTTAAGTTGGTTGGTACATCCAATAGCAATACATTTTTTTTTTGGCATATACGTTGTATCTTCAGCTGCTACAGCCAAGGGGGCAATCCATTGAGGCGCCATTGTAGCAGAACTTCACCTGCTGCTAGCATCCCATTGACTCCCATTCATTTTGGCGTCACGTTGACATCGAATAACTTTACATCTGAGGCGTCCAAAGGCTTAATTTGTCTATTATTTATTTCTAAAGAAACACAACAATGTATAAAATGCTCCATACTTTGTATCTTACGTTATGGCCCCGTTCAAGCCGTTTTTGTCAAAATAAGCTAAAGATTGTGTCATAACCACGAGACTTTCTGTCGCACAATAGAGACATTGCCGTATAGACAGGAGGAGAAGCTTACAGGCAATCTTTTACTGTCTATGACGCAATCGGGGGACATGGAGGTACAAAGTCAAGGTAGAAGCCCATCAATAGAGTCCATAAAAGCAACGGGACAAAATATTTCAACAACATTTTTGAGGAATTAAGTGATTCAGATTTGTCTTGCCACAGCTACTAGAAGATTTACAACCGTCAGACTGTCGTCACGCTCAGTTTGAGCCTGTGCAGTCGCTCAGACATCGGACAGGAAGTGAAATAATCAGGCTTCAGTCTTCTCTGTTGAAATCGATGGGTCGCTGTGTCCATTTTTTACTGTCTATGGCTACAGCGAGTAAACAGAAATGGCGGAAAGCTGCAGCTCACTGAGGTCGGGATATATGCTAATAGTCACGAGTCATGGGTTGGGCTTCTTACATAAGAGTATAGGCAGAAATCTGGAACCACTTGTTTGAAGAGACTTTGATTTATGGGGATTATAACATTTTTACTATTATAGGCTGATTGTTTACACACACTGAATGTTCAAACACCTTATAAAGTGGATCTTGCAGTATATCCCCTTTAATACAGTACTAGGTGTAATTATGGTGTGTTAATGTACACATTTGTCATCCATTTCATTTTCCAGCAGTAGCAATCTTAAGACGTCAAGCTCTCGCTAAAGTTGGTTCGTAGTAAATACCTGCTGATGAGCGGGAAATGAGGAGCGGGCGTTTTCCTCAGCACGGTTTGTGTAAAAATCACTGAACCTGCCGGCTGCGTACACTTACACGGAAAATCAGGGTCTCCGAGGTGCTGTGAAAAGCTGGAGGAGACTGTCAGTTCATATAAAGCCCAGCCCTGGAGAGGTGTAACTCCACTCAGGAGTGCCCGGGCTAAAACGGTCTTGCCACATTTTGATGGGCAGCCCGAGTCTCGATTGTGCACGACTAGTTGCTGACTAGCATTGTGCAAAGCTTAAAGCTCTGATGTGCCCATTTGCATGGCAATTACTGAGCTGGGTGTTTTGAGAGGGGGCCAAGTTTCATCGCAGGGATACATAGTCTGAATAATGCACTGAACAACACTTCATTAATAGAGACAAAATCTTTCCGTTATCAAAGCGAATTTGTAACGAGACAACAAGCAATTAGCACATTTATGCAGCGTCCTGGGTAATGAATCTCATGAAATATGGACCGATCACAAGTGATGTCTTTGTCTAGTCTTGCCTCATTGACGGCGCCTTGAAATTGATGGTTCACGTCAAGCAAGTTGGAATCAGTGGAAGTTGGCGGTTAGAGCATCCGCTGATGAAAACGTACAGCTTGGAGCCAGACCTTGTGCACCCAGTGAAGTGTGAAAGCAAATTGGTCAGCGTGATCTTCTGTAATAGTTTCCGGGCCCCTTCTATAATAAAATCCGTCTTTGTGATGTTCTTCAGATATCAGGAAAGCTAACCGATAAACCAGATAATCTCCTGCCAACCCGCTTTCCTATATCCCAGTGATATCCAGATATATGACTTTTAATATGCTTCTCTCTGCAGGAGTTTGTTTTTAAAGTTGCAGCCAGGGTTTTTATCCGTGAGCGGAGAACGTTAACATTATACGTTTGGATATTTGGATTCGGACAGTCTCATTACCTTAGCACCAGGCATTTGCATTTGATTGCGGCGTAAAACCAGCCCTCGGTACCTGAAACACTGATTTATCCAAACAATGCAGGAGTCCCATGTCAAAGGTTGAAGGGAGATGATTTCATCAAACAACATGCGGCGCTACGCATATGATTAAAGTCACGCCGTACATGGTGGGAGACGTGTAGTGTGTTCAATGCTAACAAAGAAGAAGAGTGACATGTTTCTTTCTCTTCCCTACCCCCAACCTGAAAAAGTACATCATAAAAGCCCTGACAGCAGCTCCGAGCTGTAGGAAAGGATACCTGGTGGTAAATAATTCAAAGATATGCTGTGCATGTTTAAGTGTGCCAGGAAAAAAAGGAAGCAGCATGTGTGTTAGTCTGCACTGGGGAGCTCGATGGGACTTCTTCAGTCAGAAAGAAGGAAATGCTTCTTTTGCCTCCCTCACTTTCTTTGGAGTTTGCCTTCACATGCCTTCCCTTACTGCTGCCTTCTCTCATAACAACCTCCTAGTGCCCTCAGGGCAGAGGGTGAGGGGAGATGGGTAGGTTTGGTGGGGATGGTGTCCCTGTATCTTGGGTATCACTGCTCTTGATCTTTATCTCACAGTCAAGTTTATCAAACAAGTCCTTGAAAGCACAGGGTTCCTTCACGTCACCTACGCATGAACCTGAAACACAGAGACTCCAGATTAGAGCAGGCTGCCGGTTAACTTTATCTCCCTATCCTCCTGTTATAGAGAGATTGGCTACAGAGGGCTCCAGAGAAGGAAAAACAGACCATGTTGGACAGGGGCAAATGTTTATTTCAAGTTAAAGATCACAATTCTCCTTGGTCTCTCAGAGGTCAGCCTGGATTGGTTCCAACCGAGCGCTTGTTTTATTGAAGAACTAAAGCGTTTTCTGAAGATCTTTTTTTGTGTGTAGTTTGAAGGTATCATCTTGTTGGAGGGGTGAGCTGGGAAAGGATTTAGACAGATCAATGCACTCCTGTTTGAATCATGTGTCATGGCCGGCACATCTATTGAATTGTGCGGATAGTGGCAAAGATTTCCAAGAGCCATCAATGAAATATTGCTAATTTTATTGAAATGAATTTAAGGATTGGCACGAATTTAATTAGTATTTCCTCAGCAAATTTGATGCTAAGGTGCTATTATGCTTCAGTATGGTTTCCAGGGCATTGGTATGCAGTTAAGGTGTTCCGCAAGAGTGTTATCTGTGCTTGCTTACTTGCCTCATTTAAAATATCCCATTCCCATTGTTGATATTCAGGTCCATAGTTAGGGCTTAGGTCCCTTCAATTTGGGATTTTGGGGGCTTGAGAAAGTAATTGCGTTGGAAAGCACCAGTAATTAGATAAATGTACTAGAACATATATCACACTGAACTAGCGGCTCGAAGTTCAATCTTGTAATTTTTAAACAACTTCGTAGCAAATCGAAAAAGCCATTTGCAGTCGTTCAGCTTAGAAAACCTGATTTTTAGCTTTACCTGACTCTGAATTTCTTTCTGTATTGCCTCGTCTCTAACCTTCACACGATGTCCCCCTCATGGTTTTCGTTTCTTCATCCTGCCTTGCCTTTGATTGACAGCTTGTGTTATCTGCGGATCTTCACCACACGATTTCTCTAGCAAGGCTTGGGGAAACTTAGAGAGCTTCTGCTATCTTCTCGAGCCTGCGGCCAGCATCAGGGATAGCTAAAGCTGACACTGGGGCTTGGGTCTCTTATCTTCCTCATTTTAAACAAGAACTCAGAATCCACCCCCATCTCCAAGTTAATTGCTGGAGGACAGTAAAATTCCAGGGACCCAATCTCCATTTAGCCCTTCACACCAAGAAGAAAAAAATATGTTTGAGTATATTAGTGTTGTTATTCTTATGTTGTCAGGCATGTGGTAATGTATATGCAACCTGCATTCTGTAGGATTCATGTTGACCCACTTCCGGAAGAGTCTGGTTTGTGGGAGAAGGGGCCGTGCGGGACGTCATCTTTGGAGACTACTTCTCTATCTTGACGGGCTACTTGAGAGGTTTACATGATTACTGTCTTGTTTGAAAGAGGCGAAATATTAATTTTCAAATTAATGCGTTCTTTGCGTATCATGCCTCCTCTTTTGCATACTGATTTGTTCTTAAATGTAAAAAAATTGAGTACAATGCCAAGGCATGCTAGCTGATGGGATTAATTGTATAGCATGCGATTTTCACGAACGTGGGTGTACGTGAGAATGCCTGTGACATCCGATGGTGACAATTAGTGGAGAAACAGTCTCAGTGTGCATAATGCTGACCTTAATTACATGTTAGCGATGTTGCCTTAAGGAAAGCCTAATTTGAATCAAGCAGGTCCCTACATGGAATATGGTTGTGTGGTAAGATTCACTATGCTAAACTCTCGAACAGGAAGTAGGCCAAATGAGAGTTTTCATGAGTGTTCATGAGCTTATATCTGTCACTGATAATCATGTTTAGGATGCATTTGATTCTTTTGATGTTGGCGTGACAGTCATTTTCACTTTGATTGGGTGGATTATTGTTATTAATAGTATTAGAAGATACATCTGATTTAATCTATCTTCTAGGCTGATTGAAGATTTGGGGAGTTGAAAACATCATAATCTTTAAGATTTTTTGAATCCTCATTAAAGATCGATTGCACATTTAAACATACTTGCTTTCCAGAGGAGCTTCATTGTGCTTTTATTCTCTCAGAATCGCGGTTTCTTGTCTCCTTCCTTTGGGCTTTAATTAAAGTTGGACAAAAGACTTTTGCTTATGCCACAGTGGCAACACTACGTCTGTGTTTCTTCTCCCAAGGTAGAGGAATTGCAAGATGTATTAATTCCTGATCCAGACATAGTGACTGCGTCCCCATGGTATTACAGTTCTCCGACTTGGGAGTTCAGTGTGTTTGTTTTTTGCCAGGTGAAGTATTAAAATTCATTGCTGCCAAATGTAATGATCAAAAACACCCACATGGTTGTTGCATGGCTCTAAGGCATTTCTTCCACAATGCACGTTTAGCTCATTGTGTCTTTTGAGCAGTTGATTCATTGTTATTATTGTTAGTGCTTGCTTTTTATAAACCTCTAACCTAAGTATTAAACTTAAGCATGTAACTTATACTCTTAAATTATGCAGCTGCTGATCATACTGTATGTGTGGATCATGACAGCACCTCTCAAATTTTCTTCATAAAATGTGAAAATCTGGTTTATGATTATGTCTGCAACCAGAGCAGAAGCGCTGCTGTGAGAAACCAACAGGAGGGTGATTGCTCAACAAATTTTGTTACTTTGTACCCTGCTAGTGAACTTGTGAAAATGACTCAATCTAAACGGTTAAAGACTTTTGTAGGTATTTTTTTCCTCTCTCTAACCAATTACTTGTTCATTTTTGTCCTTGCTTTATCCTTTGCAGTGTCTTATCTTGAATTCATGTACATGTATTCATTTGCAGACACTTCAATTTAAAGTGACTTGCATTTCATTCAGGATATGCATTTTCAATGTAGGCTACATTTCTGTTGCTAGCATCATGCTAAGCTTGGACTCATAGCTTTAGCGACTACCGTAACACGGTTTAGGAGTGTTTTACACTTTCTGAACAGTCCTATATCATAAAACACTTTACCAATATCATCTGTGGCAGATATGTTTAATCAGATTATGAAAACACGGATCTAAATGGTAGCTGGTGTTATATAAAGCTACTTAGCAATTCAGTCCCCGTGAGAGGGTGTGTGTGACTGCACTGGATGGGGAGGGCGACCGAGCTTCAGGCTCCTGAATTAACATTAAACTTGTTCCGACCTGCACCCTACAGACAAATGTAATGTCATTTGTCCTTAGTAGGATTTTCTGTGTTTAGGCGTTCTTTGGAAAGGCTGTGCCTCATACTGGCTGTTTACAAATAATAGTGCCCATTAATTATGCCAGATTAACGTTGAGGTATAAATTCTGTAACCCTGAGTGAGGAGGAAAGTCATTTTTTTGCTTATGAACTATATTTTGATATGCAGCGCCCTTTGTTTTGTGTGAATTATTCATGCTAATAGTCTTTTTTATAGGCATTGTGCTGTGAAGGTTTTTTATCCCCCCATTTTTGCATTAGCTTTTAGAATTCTACTGTAGTTGTTGAGAGACAAATGTGTCTTGCGTTTGGATCTGAGAAGCCGTTCAAGGAGACAGAATGCTGAGGGTAGTCAAGTTTGCTTTGCTGAGACAACTGTTAGAAATGTTTCACCACAACTTAGCATTTCGGGAAAGCAAGAGAACCTCAAATAAATCGCATCCAGTACAACGATGTGCAAAGAACTTCACATCTAGGCATTTTGAGTCTATAAAGACAGAGAGGTGGTAGATATTTTCATCAGTTGTCCTGCATAAAAAAAAATAATAAAAAAAAAACTGTATTGTTAAACATTCTCGGTCTTATAATGCATTATTCACTAGTGCATGCTATTCCAAAGAAAAATCTTGTTTGTCTGCTTAATATTTCACCAAAATGCCCCTGAAACAACATTTTTGTGGTTTCAGAATGCCGTTTTAGGGGATTTACATTCAAGTCTGTCCATTTTATCACTCACTTTTCACAATCCAAATAGTTCTAGACAACAATAAGTGCAAACGCAATTTTAATAGAGTAAATTACCCAACCCTTCTTCCTGTTTTTGTCGTACCCTGATTTACTATGGTAAGCCCATTTTAAGCCTATTGTATATTTTAGGTCTTTAGAATGTTTTTTTTTTGTTTTTTTGCTGTAAATTGCATACATACGGGTACGTCCCTCATCCGTTTGTTACTCGTCTTATCGTAAAACGAGAAAAAGTTGCATGATTACTTTGACGTGTGTATGTGAGACCAATAAAATCATGGAAATATGTCTCTTAGCATATTTCAAATTGATTGTGATTGCTGTTTTACGTAGAATATTAAGATACACTTTGTCGCATCACTAAAAGCTGTCTTGCCCCAAACTTGCTCCATTTGTTGAGCCAATGTTGTTGTGTCAAAGTGGTCAAGATTGTTCAAAAAACCCAAACAATGGTTTGATAGGCCATGTCTTTCACTTTTGCTGTCGTGCTGTTATAAACTCAGGCTGTTATTGAAGTTGTTTGCGAATCCTTTGTCATCAAGTCTTGTTAGATTTTTAGATTCTGTTTACTTCCCCCCCTTAAATTACTTTCATACACGTTAATGCTCACAGATACAGTACAATCCTCCTTCTCAAATGCACTTGAGATGATTTGTTTTAGCCCACTAGACAACTCCCTTCTCAGATCATTCCATTGCTCAGATGAAAGGCCCCTGTCTGTTCAGATTATCTTCAAGCTAGAAAAAAAGGGGGGTGAGGGGCTGAAAAGAGGAAAAGGATGGAGAGAGAAAGAAATGAAAGTGAAAAGAATGAGTAATGCTTTGGAAAGCCTGAATTAAACTACTTAATTATGCATCCTTCATACATTAATCTTTCATGATTTGGGAACTAACATTGTCAATTATACAACGCTTCCAAACATTGGAAAAACTGGAATAAGTGATGCCTGAATAAAAATATATGAAAGGCCAAGATACAGAATACACATCCTGAAGAAGACGATAAGCTGGAGGAATCTCATATTATTCCCCATCTTCATTGTTATTGCACTTATTGTTGTCAAACGATTTCCTTCCTCTGCCTCTCTTATTCTGTCTCTCTCTCTGCATTGTCATTAACAGTCTAATGGCATGTGATGTTTTGGGCTGTTTGCTGGCTATAATTACCTGATGAAATGTTAATGTGCAGTGGCAGAAGGCATAGCGGGGAGCGGAGTGAACCAAATAGGCTAAAGGGATCTCTGACCATGATCCGCTGAAGTGCAACAGTGGGAACCAGGTGAATTCGGGTGTGATTGTGTGTGTGTGCGCGCTACTCACTGGATTTGATTGTCTTGATCTTTACATTAACCACCCCGTGAAGTGAGCTATGTGATCTCGTGTACGGACTGCTCAGTTCAACTCGCTCATGATGCCATCATAGTTTAATGAATTTCATATTACAAAGGTCACCGCACGGATTGCATAGCTGATGTGGGTTAGGGATGCATCAAAATAAAACGAAAAATCTGGCTGTTATTATATAAGCCATACAATTTGTTTGGGTTTTAATTTAGAATATTTATATGGACTATGAACAATAGTTCTACAGCATCTATTAATGTGAAACGTACACTATGTACCTTTTTTGTCAAAAATTAACACAAGTTTAATGAGAAGTAAATTGCAAACCCCTTCTTCCTGTTTTTGTCATATCCTGGTTCACTATGGTAAGCCTATTATAAGCCTATTGTATATTTTTGATCTGTTAGAATGTTTTTTGTGGGTTTTTGTGACGTGTGTATCGTATGGTAGTAGCATAGGTTAGACTAGTTGTCATAATGAGCAAGAAAGGTTGATATTGAGCAGCTAAATCTCCAACGTCCAGGGAATAACCCATTTTAAACAAAAAAAAAGTCTGCTTGAAAAAAGTGAACTGGGCTCGTAATAAAACAAGAATCAACATTGGATTGGCTTTTTAGAGATGGCGAGAACTGCGAGATTGTTGTAAAATGCCATTTTTATTACTCAGCAGGTTAATAAGAGCATTTTATTGAAGAGATAACCTGCCATATTTAGCGCTTTAACTGAGTTCATTGTAAAGCATTATGTGAAGGATCATATTCATCCGCACAGTCATGCAGAACTGAAGAACAACACAAAGCATGGAGGATTTTTTTTAACCACTAGAGGGTCAAAAGTTACGTAGTGTAACTTTAATTTCAGTATTTACTAATATATAGATAGATAGGTAATGCGCTGTGGACTAACAAGAACAAACAGGGAAGAATAGTATTTTATTAACTAACATTAACACAAAAAAATATTGCACTTGGTTAGTTCCTGTCAAACTGTCAATAAAACTATCAATTTCAATAAATGTACAAGTCAATAAATGTACATCCTGCAAGTGCATTTACGTATTACAGGATTATAATATGCAATTTGAAAAAAAAAATAAGATTTGCTAAAGATTACATTTAATAATGTTATTAAATTAGTGAGTTTAAAGATTCAATTTTAGCATTACATTGCAATGTAATTTAAATGTAAGAATAGAGGAAAATAGCATGCATAATTCATATTGACCAATACATTTAATTAAATCTTTAAAAAACAAAATGAATTAAGTAAAATATAATTTTCCCAAAACCAGTATATCAATGTATATTGTGCAGCCCTAATATGTTAATGTAACACAGTCTCATCCCAAAAAGTCATATAACTGACGTCTTGGGACGTCTTTTGACCATACGTCAATATCCGCCT
>JAOTRC010000003.1:18315844-18328836 GCA_027497675.1 Cyprinella lutrensis
CCCAATTCTGACTTTTTTTCTCACAATTCTGACTTTTCTCTCACAATTCTAACGTTTTTTATCGCAATTCTGACTTTTTTATGGCAATTCTGTCTTTTTTCTCAAAATTCTGACTTATTTCACAATTCAGATTTTTTTTTCACAATTCTGAATTTTTTTTATCGCAATTCTGAATTTTTAAATCGCAATTCTGACTCTTTTTTTCTTGAAATTCTGACTTTTTTTATCCAAATTTGTGAATTTAGAGTCTAGGGTTGCGAGTTTACATTTCACAATTCTGAGGAAAGAAGCCAGAATTGCGAGATATAAACTCGCAATTGCAAGTTATAAAGTCCAATTCTGAGACTTTTTAACACTCACTTGCGATTTTATATCAAGCAATTCTGAAATTATAACTCGCGAATTGCAGGATTATTTTGCAATTCTGAGAAAAAAGTCAGAATTGCAAGATGCAAAATCGCAATTGCGAGAACAAAAAGTCTTGATTTGTAAGATTGTAAAAGTTGCAAATACTTCTACAGTATGTCCGGGAAATGTGTGTGTCAGGTTCTTTAACCGTCTGCCTGATGTCATGATGCCAAACCTTCTGCAAAACTATGGAGTCCAGACCTTCGGCAGTACAATTTTTTAAAGTATGCCAACTTTTAGTATGATAATGTGGGTTCCCATGATATAATTTTTTGTCATATAGCAACGCATTCTCATCCCAGAGCGTCATATAGGTGATGATTTTGAACTTGCGTCTAAATCCGATGCACATGGCACCCTTTCGAGTCAATACAACACGCTATGGGTAGGTTTAGGTCTGAGGTAGTGTTAGGGTAACTGTATATTAGCATATTCACAGTTTAAAAGTATTGTTTATTGGCTGAAACAATACTTTTTGGCATCTTTAATTGGAAGTGAGCGACAAAATGTCCTGTCAGTCAGGTTAGAACAAAAATGAAAGGATTTAAATGAAAGAGAAAACTTTTATTGCTTGTCACTTTATCACATTGTGTCCATTTTAAGATGCATTGTAAGAATTGGTTACTGAAAAAACATTACTTGTGGACCTGAATTTTGGGTGGGACACTTTCCTCTGATTTGTTTGTGATTGTTATGGTCCAAAGTAGCAGCCAATCAAATGAAGAATTCATGATGAAGTCGGTTAAGAGGTGAGCGCCATACCTCGGGCCACACGCTGCATTCTTTTCTTTCGGTAACACAATGCCTCACTCACCACTGTAAAGATGGCAAGTCAGAGCCCAACGCAATTAACCTAGCCCTATTCAAAAGCATGGTTATGAATGATTGTAATGCTTTGTGTTCATTCAAAAAGAGCTTGTGTAATCAGACCCTTAACCATGTAATCAGCAGCTCAGTAGAGGAAACATAATGACCCATTTATAGCTAATATGGAATATCAAAGCTCCAAAATATTCGAGAAAAAGGCATGAAGTCAGATG
This sequence comes from Cyprinella lutrensis, assembly GCA_027497675.1. NCBI lineage: Eukaryota > Metazoa > Chordata > Actinopteri > Cypriniformes > Leuciscidae > Cyprinella > Cyprinella lutrensis. The sequence continues at coordinate 18,317,293 of JAOTRC010000003.1, forward strand.
AGTCAATAAATAATACAAAGAACGAATAATCAGACTGAGAACAAACTGTCCTAAGCATGACCATCATTCACAGACAAGTTCATCCCGATCTCATCCGTCACATGGTCAGAATCGGTCCAGCCGGTCAATCGTTCATTGGGTCAGTAATTTCACACAAAATGCAGATATAAATGCAATAAGCACATTTTTGTTCCATCCTTAAACTGAATAATGTAATAACTTGGTGTCAGAGATGGCCAAAGTACACCAGTTTGATCAATTCAGCTGTCCAGTGATTTAGAGCGCCTCTTTACTCTTCATAATCAATAATGTTTGACTGGTTAGGGGTAACGAAGGACAAAATGGGACCGTGCTAGAACGGCGAAAGGCAACATTACCTCATATAATCTAAAAACAGAAGTCAGTATGGAATATAAATAGCTCTTTCCTAAAGCTGTCATTAGGTTACATAAATACAACATCCTATTTTGTTTCAAGTCCAATGTGTCACGACACTATTAGCCTTTAAAGATATTACGCTTTGATCAGAGGGAAATTATGAGCAACGGCCTTGGTGAATTGGACTGACAAGAGAGGATTCGTTTTCAAACAGAGGTTTAGAGGTCAAGAAACTTACAGCTGAACAGGAAAAGGCAACACCGACCAGACAGCATGGAAAAGCACTCAAAGTTGAGAGAAATAGAAATTGGTGCTTTTTTTGTTCAGCTATAATGACAGCTAGAGCGTTGATGCTAGCAAATAGCATTATTTGTTGTTGTAGTGTGAATACTAACAAGCCACTTTTGTGACACTCTATGTGACCAGAAAGACATCAATGCTGTTTATAGTATAATGTTGCAGTGTATGATCAATTAATAATGCAGATAATACTTTCGGAGCTCATACTGTTAAAGTTTGAGGGTGAAACTCCTGCTAATGTTCTGATCAATTGAACCAGTTAGTCACACAACAATGATACAATGAAACAGAACAACAACTGTACGCCTCATCTTTCCTCTCTCACAGACACAGTAATAGTGATTTCTAAAATAAAAGGTGCCTAAGTGTTTTAAATAAATATGATAATAATGATTTGGAAAACTGCAATACCCTGTGTGTCAAAAAGTATAGAAGTAGTGCGGCTATGATAGCTGCTACACACATATCCAGCAGAATCATTAATGTACTAAAGCACACGATAATAGCTACATAAAGACGTGACTGGAGAAGTTTATGACTGATATCGCTACATTAAAAGGAAGGAAGTCTAGTAATGGCTAATTACACCCGAACAGCAATTCGAGAAGATGGCTTGGAAATATTTAACTTTGCTTCCTGTAAATCCTGTAAGTCTTTAAATCACAGACAGTTTCTACTCTTATTTCCATTTACCGTGTTTTGCAATTATTCTGACAGTTTCAATATCTTAAATGTAAGGATTTTGTAATAATATATGCCCAAATCACTTGCACAGTGTGATATATTTGTGTTGTGTACTTACAATATCCCCAAACGTCTCTTTTTTTATTATTAATATTATTTCAGACAAATTCCAATTTTAAATAACGGTAAAAAAATGTGCCTGTCAATGACGCAATATCCGCGCAATCCTCAGTTACCGTTCATATTGCCATAGCCATGACGTAACCATGGCGACAGACGTGGACAACTGCGTAGTGCGTAACGTTTTGCGGCACGCAGTTTTTGTTTCTTTTAAACATTGACCATGGCAAGCAAACTTTAGGACAAACAAGGCAAACTAAAATGAGGATCAATATCAGCGTGGCGTTTTTGAGATGCCGAGAGCTCCGCATCCGCGACTAACTTGGACTTGACAGAGTTTCACGTTTTTTTTTAACAGCTTTATTAGACAGGTGAGCATGTACATAAAAGAAATCAATGCTATATAACGTTAGCTCAACGTGGTGAAATGTTAGAATATGGTCAGTATGTTGATCTAGCGTACTGCTAGTTTCGTATAGCAAACAAACTAACACGTAGTAACGTTATAACATTATAACTTTCAACACACATTTAAATGCCGTTAAAAAACATGAACGTTTGCACTCATCCATAAACATTACTAGATCCATCAGCTTGGCAGACTTTGCGTCATCGCTGCGTCATCAACCTACACCTTTGTTATTGTTGGAAACAGCGCCCTCTTGTGGTGAAAAAAATCGTACATATTGTGCTTTTTACACACATTGACATTAATTTAATATTATTAATTAATTACAGCAGACTATTTAAGGATTTATGTTACCTGACAAAATGTATTTTAAATGTATGCATTTATGTTGGTAACCTCTAATGATATGTCATGTGAAGCGGTTTGTAAAGAGAACTCGTGCCTCCTCCCTAGGGACAAACACACGACTAATTGGTCCTCCCCCTTTTGAATACCAACCCAACAATCCTGCAGTGAACAAGAGTTTTACACTTTAAATAGAGATGCAACACAGAATTTGTGGTGAATTTGAAAGCTGAGACTTTGTTTCTAATCAGAATTAACAAAGAACAAAGCTCTTTCTGATTATTTGACCTGATTGAACTATAGGTGATTCATAGTGTCAAATAGAGACTGCTTTTTTTACCTTTAATGCATTATTGTCTCATTAACTAGCCCTAAGTTCTTGTATTTTCTTCACAAACAGTATGAGTTGAAGTCTGACAAGTTGTTCCACCCCCTTTTGATTGACAGGATATAATCGGCCCTGATCATTGGCTGTTTTCAAACATTACCCTAGTGTAAATAATAGCTTTTATTGGTCAATACTGATTATTGGCCGATACATCTGTGCATATAGTTAAAAGAAAGAATATAATTCAGTCAGTAATAACCAATGCAGAGTAGTTATACATTAATATACATACTTCAAGCAATGCAATGGATTAGGCTTGCCATTTATTTGGAAACGTAAGGTTCCAAAAACTTTTTAGTTTTTTTTTTTTACCTCTTTATGTTGTCATGGCTGAAGCAGCAAGTAAAACCAAATGTGAAGTGGTGCGTCAGAAAGAGAGCATGCGGTCGATCAGTTTACTTTTGGTAATGTGTTATATAGCTTTGCACTTCGCCGCATCCAGTGTAGACTGCATTGCTTTTTTGAGGACGCTTAAGACACTCAAACATCCCGGTAGAGTCGGGTGTGATCCCTCGTACAGTTGCGAAAAAAAATTCAACGTTTTCTGTTGATATATCGAAATCGTTTTCCATTGCGATTTCCTGTATATCTAAATATGTTTAGATCTTCACAGTGAAGGGTAACGCTTACGAAATCTCTGTGTAAACAATGAGTGACGAACACGCGCGAGATCAATTCCTGCGCTTGCGCAGACCAAAGCATCTGCGCCCTCAGATCACTTGGACGTGGCTGTGGTTACATGAGGTAAAAACGATATAAATACTATTCGTTTTCTCATACAAACTGCTCGTTTCGTGTCTTAGGCCATCAATGTGTTCTTACATTTACGAGTCATTAAATCATGTTTAATTTGGACTTCTCTGTGCATCCTCTTTGAGGTGGTCTTTGAGGACCTGCATTATTTGACTGACAAACAAGACCGGTTTGACCTAAAAATATCAAAATTGAAACTACTGCGGAAACAAAGATACCTACATCTTGGATGCCCTTGAGCTAAGCTAAAACATACCAAAAACTAATTTCAAAGAGAACTATCCCTTTAAGATTATTATGATAAACAAATAAGTAATATGTCATCACTGCAGTCCTCTATTATCCAAAAGGGGGCGCTATAGGATGCATTAGCATAAAACCTTCCTCTTCTACAGCCAGTTTTTACTTCCACCATGTACACCCACCTCCAGACATGTTTCTGGTCTTCTCTATACCTCCACTCCATGATTTCTTTTACATAAAAAGTGGTAGCATGGCTAAAGATATTGGCACAATGTTTTTCCTCCCCCTAATGGCGGCCAGCTGGGGCAGGTGTTGCACATTGATATGGTGTTCACCTGTTGGAAGTGCTCTGGATTCCCATCAATATTTCACATGCTAAAGAACAAGCGACTGGCCTAGATGTTCTGCACTCATCCACAGCTTTAGTATGCTTTCAGCCTCATAGAAATGTAAATCCAACCACAGTGGGGAGGAGAGAGGTGACGAGCTCAGTAAGAAATACTCCAGATGAATGGAGTATTTTTTCACTCGCTTATCCTTCCCGTCTCCGCTCAAATCTAGCTTTGGGGAGCTTTCGGATAAATGGGCTTACTTGGACGATTTAAATAGGCATTGATGTAGTCAGCGTTTTCGAGATGGGGGTTTGTGTGCCAGATTGATGGGGAATTGTGTTGAGAATCGAGTCGGCGTAAAATGTGGGATCGTCCAACTGATGCGCAGCATCATTCCCGGGGTTGGACTCAATTTTGTGTGCTCTTAGTTATCAGAGCACTGAGGAACTAGCTATATTGGAGTTTCATTCGTATTCGAAGATTTACGAGGGACACCGTTGAAACGGCTAATTCTGTCCTGGTATTTGCATAAACTCGACATATTTGAACCACGTCCCACATTGCGTTTTGTTTCCCTGCATTTATGTTTGTGTGTCCTGATGTGACGGTGCTCCACTGTGAATTTAATTTGCCAAAGAGCACTCGCTTAAAGAGCTCCCTGAACAAACAAGTTAGCAGAATTTACGCTTGCCTGATGTCAAATTACAGCACCAAACGAACCTAACCTGAGCGGAGAATAAATTGCACCCTGTTGCAGTGTGTGAACAAACCATGTCCTCTTTCCTCTCCCCTCCTCTCTATTGCTTGTTTTCATGTCAGCTCTCGTATTAAATATACATTTTGCACTCCTCTACCTCACGCCGCTTGGTAATGACTCGGGCCTTGAATGATTTATGCAGATATTGATTTCACTGTTAAACGTGAGATTAGATGCATAGCTCCCGACGCTATTTATCAAAGACATTGGCATCTAATTAAATTGTCAGCTCTGGTTTTATGGCGGTACACTTCTATGAAATATTAAAGCTGGCTCTGAGATTATTGGGGCCCGAAGCAGGCGTCTGTACCTGAAAAATGATTTTTTGTACGCGCAGAGGAAAGGATGCAGGGAGGTTTGGATTATTGGACTAATAAGAGCAAAGGTTGAAGGTGAGAAAACGTGTTTGTTTTGCAGAAACGCTGGCTAACTTGCCTGTGCATTGCCTTAAACCTTTGGTGATTAATGTGTGTTTTTAATTCCAGACAATCGTACGGGTCACCTCATTTGTTCCTTATTTAATTCTTTTGCACTAGGATAATTAGCTATTTGCCTTTTGACGAGTCGCGTTCCCAACAAATTTGCTGTTTTGCTCAGGCCACACTAAAAAACAACTTTTTAATTAGTTTTTAATTAGTCTTTGTTTTCCTGTAGAAATGGTCTAAATCCATTAAGAAGAAATACTGCATAATATATTTACATTAATACGTGTATATAGTCATTTTCTCCACCTTTTTGTGAAAAATATAGACAAAATAAGCAATGTTCACGTCACTTGTTGGGATTGACCGCATTAGTGAGTTGATATGTTCCATTCTCACAACTTACAGTAGCGTCTCATAGACTGAATTTGCAATGAGATTCAAATTCGTATTCTCTTATTAGTAATCATAGTGACAGTGACCCAAGTAAACAGTGGTTACATCAAGCGGCAACATTCTCTATCTGAAAGATGAAGCCTACCCGGAAGTGCGAAAAACTGCAATACATCTCAAATCCGCTAGAGGGAGCAAATATCCATAGACGTCATGTTAAAATACCCGTTTTCACAGCATAAATTCATGTTTTTACAGGTTAGTCCCATGAATTATTATTGTAATCTTCAATATTTTCCGCATGCCTGACAACTGTGAGGGGGGTGAATTTTTTAACTTGTTAGTTTAGATCGTATTTAAATATAAAATGTATGACAAATAAGGGCGGTTGACTTTGATTGACAGCTGATAACGCGCTGTGCCGAGTGAATTTGACGTCTCGGCCATGATCTGCCACAACACATAATACCACCTCTGTATCCTTTCTGAACATGTGTAGTTTGTATTTCCCCAAATTTTCCAGTATGGCGCCATCCATACCCCCAATAAACAGCCTCAAACCCGTTCTTCAGAGAGTCTATGGGTGACGTCACAGACGCTTTGTCCATATTTTTTACAGTCAATGGGTTACATCCATAAAACTGAAAAAGTCTTCTTGGTTTTTATACGAAAGAAGTCAAATCGAGCCACAATTTCATCCGTCAAATCTTTAACTTACTGACCAAAGCTTTTATGTCTGCGTGGAAAGTGTGCATTTGACCCTAATACAGTGTAAAAAAAAATATTATTGGTTTAACTTAAAAAACCTGCAACACACTGTTGACGTTGTAACACTGTAGCGGTTGTGAGTCTTCAGGTGTGAGTTTTATTTCATTTCAAAGTCTTGATTTTTTTTTCATGTTCAAAAGCACATAATTTCTTTGCATATTTGACATTGTTTTTTTAGTCTGTCAGTAATGCTCTGTTTAGTTCCAGTCTCTACGAAGCCCCTCCTTCCAAAAAACGCAATGTGCCATCATTGGTCGGCTGCAGTGTGTTGGGATTGGTCAAACGCTTTGCGTGTTTCAGAAATTTAACTCCCCCAACCATAACCGTGAGTTTCAACACATTTGTAAGGCAACTCAACCAGGGCCCTTTATTTTGTGTATGCTTTTAGCGGATATTATTTAAATGATGGCGGAAGGGATACATTTTTTGGGAAATGGGCTCATTTTACAACTCCTCTAGAGTTACACAGTTGGGTTTTACAGTTTCCGAATCCATTTAGCCCATTTTCTGATATTTAGAAGAATATCAGTAACCAGACATTTTCTGGTCTCATTGACTTCCATAGTATATGTTTTTCCTACTGTGGAAATCAATAGGACCAAAAACTGTCTGGATACTGATATATACTTCTAAATATCAGAAAATCGGCTGAATGGATTCGAAAACGGTAAAACGCAAAACAAGTGGAGTATCCCTTTAAACGGTGAATTGCTCCCTTTGGAGTGACTTTGTTACTTTGTACACATTTTTCCATGCTCAAATGGCAACATTACACACTAAAGAAAGCTGGAAATGTAAAAACTAAATAAAAAAATAAATAAATAAGCATTAGAGGACCCCTTTAATCTCTCATGCAGTGTTGCTTCAGAAGTAAATTTAAAATGTTATGTATATTTTTAGATATTTCAACTTGAGAATTAGAAAATACAGTGTGTTGAAATATTATGCTTTTTTTTTCCGTGTTCACGAGGGTAGACTACCAGCCTTAAACATCTATATTTCAGCAGCGACCGGTATCCCTTGTGCAATGCTCATCATCTGTTTCGGCAGAGGCAAGATCTTCTGGGTCTTTCCGTAACTTAAGCCTGACCCAGATTCCCTTATCTGCCAGTGTGAGAGCGCTTTGGACTGGGTGGGGCCATGTTATCTCTCTTTCTTGCGTGTGCCTTTGATAGTTCACAGAAAAAAACACGGACACACAAATAAACAAACAAACAAGGGGACAGACAGACAACAAACACACACACACACACCATGCTGGAAACAGCTCTTCCCCCTGCCCTGAATGCATGAACACACCGGCCAACCTGCGTTCTGCGTTTTTGACAAACTATACGTTATCCGTTCCTTTCTATGGCCCATACCTCTTTTTAATGAGCACTGGAGCAGAACAGAATTTACTTACATGCCACACGGCTTGCGTTTGTACTTTTTCCTCTCTCGCTCACTTCCCGACACACTGGTGCATGTAAGTGTGCGAAGTGCTGGGTTTGTAATTTTCCACTGAACGCATGTTCGTTTAGCTGATGCTAAGACTCTGTTTTTTTTTGCTGTATGGCTGATTCTTGTTCCCCCTTGGCACATTTATCATTTAGAGCTCAAATGAAGACTTAAAGGCCAATCTGCACGAGGCCACAGAAATGCGGGATCCTGAAATATCTTTATTGCAATTACGACTTTGAATTCGTCAGAGAGGAAAGCGTTTTGTAGTAGTAGATACATCTTGTCTGGGTGGAGAATCTCAATTAGAGATTGTCACAACTATATTTTGTTAAAGGAGTCATGAACTGACTTTTTCACATTTTATTGTATTGTTGTCTGAGGTCAACTTATGACGTTCGCTTGGTTTTTACATTAAAAAATATCAAAATGAATAAGTAATTGGCTATTTTCTACCCTAGTTTTGAGCCTAGCTGAAAAACGCTCAGTTTTTATGGGTGTCTCGCATTGAAGACTTGGAAGTCAACGCCCACTGCTGTGAGTGGAGAACAGTTTTGCATATTATAATGAGTTTCACTCTCGATCCGGTTTGTAATGGGCGTGTAATGGGCGAATCGGTGGGCGGGGCTTAACCAGCCGTGTTGAAGTATGCGTTGATCATCTTCTGCGGGGGTGGTGTTTCATCCTCTTTGACGTCATAGTTCCCCACTTTGAAAAAAAGAGTCGTTTGCTGAGCCATTGGACTAACAAGGACAGTTTTAGTTCTGAAACTTACAGGATATTCTTATAATACGATGACCTCTTAGATGTCAAAAGCTAAGGAAAATTTGATTTCAGGCTTTTGATTTCTCAATACATATGTATACACTGTGTGTTGGAAACACCGTTTTAGACCACAACAATTCAGCCCGTTCTCATCCTTTAGCATCATATGTGACGCTATATGACAAAACGGCGAAATACTACGCACGTGGCACCCTTTATCGTTAATATAGACTCCGTGGGTTTGTTTTATAACAGATGCATGTCTTTTTTTACACTAAATTTGTACTCTGACTTGGCCAGTGCTCAGTACATGTCTGGGAATGCTTGTGTAACCGTGTGTGTACCCAGATACCTCTGACTTTCTGACAACAGATCAGAGACACCAGCATGTCTTATGTCACACAGCTCATGTGGCTCAGAGGGAGAAGCAGATGCCAATCAAACACACACTGTCACTCTCTCCACACAGAAATACACACATTTTGTCTCTACTTTGTTGGCTTCCAATGTGCCTTGGTACCCAGAATGCACTGCTGCTGTTCTCTGTAATGAGTGTCTCTGGGAGGCTGGGACTGGCCGGTTGCTGTCTCTGTGGTTTTTAAAAACGTATAGGGAACAGTCTTCTGTCTCTCACCTTAAACTTTGTGGAGGAAAGTAATCCACATACAGTGAAAAAAAACTGCAAATAGACACCATGATGAAATTTACGGTGACATTTCTCGAACTGGATTTTATAGTACAATAGCGTAAAACTTTGTAGATGTTTTGTCAAAACACATCCTACTGTATTGCAGAAGAAGATCACAATGTGGCAAATTCAAAGGGTAATCAAATTCTCAGACGGCAAACAAGGTAATTAAACTTGATAAGATGCGATATTGTTTTTTTTTCTGCCCTTTCAGAAGGTTGTAAGCTAGCAGAGACGGCGGTGTGTGTCTGAGCTGAGATCTGTCTGAACTCATTTAGGTTAATGAGAAAGAAAGTGTTCCAGATGTACCACATTTAGCTACGCGCTGATTTTGCGTTGAGTATACAGGAGCGGTTGAGTCTCTGAATAGCTGTGTTCACTCACAGGAGCTGAATATGTTTGTCAGTTACTGTTAACACTGTTTGCGGTGCTAAATATGGCTCTGTTCGTACAAAATATTTACTACGGATTTCTGGAAAATGACTTGCACCTAAGTTTTAAGAGTGAGTTTGGTTGGCATGCACTGTAGAAACAGTCTTGTCTTTAACTTGACATGAATCAATACTGTTAAACACCAATGTTAATACTGTGAACCTCTCTGAGGCTACACATTGGAGTCTTGTCTAGATAAAGAGAGCGAGACGCGTTTGAACTGAGAAGAAAGAAACAAAAAACTTGGTGCAAATGGTGGTGAATACATATTTAAACATTAAATAAAGTTTCAAAGTCTTCTTAATTCACTATTGTTATTTTTTTTCATTTATTACGGTTGCAGGCTTTATTCAAGGATATTGCAAGTTTGGATATTGCAAGTTCACTGATCTCAGAGACAATGTTTGATCTAATCGACCTATTTAGAGGACCATATGAGCATCAGCGTTGGTAAAATTTGGTTATCAATCACAAATGCAATCTGCATGTCAAGAAGCTCAACTGAATGAGATTCTTTAACACAACATTGATTTTAGACACTTATATAATGTATAAAACATTATAAATCAAGTCTTCTGCATGTATACTTTTGGCTCTAACCAAGTTTCAAAAGAATATGGGCTTTTTAAATACATGTTGCTTTAAAATCAAGCCATGTGTAAAGCGGTCACCATCAATAAATTGTTCTAATTTTTCTTCTTTCCATTCTTTATATGAGGTAAACTTATGTTTTCTGCTTCAGAGGAGGCAATACTGCCATTATGCTAGCTTACATCATAAAAAACATAATTTCTGAGTAGAAACATCAATGTTACAGTCATCTTTCATCTTGGTTTCCTCACATTGTCATGACTGGTTAATGAGGTAGACTTTGAAATATTTTGGAGTGTGTTCATGCCAGTGTTATGAATGTCTGAAGAATATGTTAGCCCATCAGATAAACTCAAATGAATAAATCCCATCTCAGGTTCATCAGGAATTGTACATATTTTGAAGCTGATGTCAGATTAGTTGGCGTGGAAGTGTTCTTTGAGGAAACAGCTCTTGATGAATGTCATATTAATTCATGTACCAGCTACAAATATTTTGTTTTGATCTAGTTAAAAGGACATGCGAATGTAATCTGATGGTGGGTTAAGAAAAAATGTGTCTATTTTTTTACCCAACTCTGGATTCAGTCTACATTTAAATATGGGGTTAACGTGGTTTTAACGTGGTATTAATACATTTCAGTGTTTTTTTTTAAGTTTTGTTAAATGTAAGTGAGAGAATAATACAGAAGACAAAAGCATTCCCAAATATGTCTCTATAGCTATTGTCCTTCATATCAAATATGTGTTTGTATCCGCAAAGATTGCAGGACATTATCAGACACAGTGTTCCCTTCCTCCTCTCAGCGGGTTCAAAGTAGGCCAAAATGAGCCATTGACTGGTAAACCCGGAGACCATGCCGTGCATTACACCAATGATACTTGACTCAAAATCAAGCGGGTTGGAGCCGTGCCCCCCACTGACCCAACAGGCACTAGAGACCCTCAGAGCTGACTACACATGGAGCGATTACACCCTCGTTTAATAAATGCCCCCATTATAGAGCCCTCCTGCATGCGAGCCACCCTACTGGGTCCTGCCCATTCACTCCATTGGGTTTAAATGCAACCTCAGTGGAGAGAAGAAATGATGGGTGCCAAGTGTTCCTCAAGTGGCAATTATGGCCAATAGGTGTCTGGGAATGAGACAGATGAACACTGCACTGTGCCTTTATCATCAGCCATATATGGAGGTTATTTCCTGGAGATAAAGTGATAAAGATAAAGAAGTTTATTTGAAAATCCAAGTCAAGAAGGTCAGTTCTGACTAATACATTCATCCTTATATATATATATATATATATATATATATATGCATTGGGGCCAAAAGGTATTTA
>JAOTRC010000003.1:18492474-18503934 GCA_027497675.1 Cyprinella lutrensis
GTTCCTCCACCGTCCTTATCACTGTGCCGCACACCTGCAGTCCTTATGGTGCAGTGCTCCTAATTGCTTTCCTCCCTCAACCTCACTCTACAAGGCCTGCTCCCAATATCTGTCCATGCCTCAAGTTCCTGGATAACTGCCTCTCTTGTCTATTAATGCAGCTGAAGACATGGATTTATGGGTCTTGCCATGTGGCTTGCCGGAAAGGGTATAAAGAATTTACCCTTCCCCTTCTGTTGTTGCTGCCCTACTCTGGAATAAGGATGGACAGTTATCTTTCAGTGTCCCACTTTTGAAAAACATCCTTTTGTATACCATCGTGTATCAACAACTCACAGGCCCAGTGAAATAGTTTATGGGAGTCCTTAACCTGCAGGTAAGATTCACTTAGCTACTGGTCCCTTAAACCAAAGCAGTGGAATGTAACACAGTCTTTTTCTTACTTAAAGTGAAACAGTAAGGTAGATTGGCAAATAAATAGTAGGAAGATAGATAGAATGGCAGGTGAGGTGACTGCAAGCTGTAAACTCTCATGCATTTACAAGTACTAAACATCCACACAGTGGTCTTCTGGACTGGTCTTTTTTGTACATTTAGACACAAACTTCTTCACACAAGGTTAATGCACAGGATTTTAGGGGAGAGCAGACTAATGCTTTTTAAAGTTGCCCTCAGACCATGCAACATCTGCCCAGTCATAATGACACCTTTGTGATGTTTTCCTTCCAAACAGAAGCAAAACCCATTATTGGTCCCTTAGCTGCTTACGTCAGGCTAGTCATTTAGAGGTAATTTGAAAACAATATGGCGCCTGAAGATGGATAAATCTCAAGATCTATCTCTGGTCTGAAAGTGTCGTAATAGACCTGTCTCTGTCTGGGGGTCTGTGGGACGCTTCTGTAATGTGTAGGGTTCATCCCTGGTGTGCATTGAAAAGCACTTCCTCCCTTTAAGATGATGTATAGGGAAAACGACTGTTTCCACTCTGGCAAGAGTAGTTGGGAGAGGTAGGGTACTGTGGCTTTTAGGAATGCCCATTTGTCAGGAATGCCTTTTCTCTTGCCTTTCTTTCACAAAGGCACTCTCCAAGTGCACTCATGTTTTTTTCCCCCAAAGAATATTACTATATGAAGTGAGAAAGGGAAAAAGAGAACAAGATAAGAGGGCACCTTTAATGAGAGCTACTTCCAGGGTCCAACCAGGCACAGCTGAGAACATTGAGCATGGCACGCAGTGAGTGACCGCGGCATCCGTGTCCGCAGAGTGTAACCGTACCCCTGCTATTTTAGGCTCTTGGCCTAGGCTTACGTACCACTCCCAGCAGCACAGCTGGACAGGGTGAAGCAGCAGAAACGGCAGCAGTTGGAGTGGCTTCTTCATGATTTGGCCTCTGGGGTCAGAATGTCTAAGTTCCGCTACTTGGCAGCACCTTCTGTGGTGATGAATGTCCGGGAACTTGTTGGGTGATGCCAGATTTCTCATCATTAATCCAGGCCATTATAAGGCTTTTCCCACTGTCATCGATCCCACAGTTTCTATCCCTCCAGCTGACGCAGCCCCTTGAGGAAGTGTTGGGCGGTGGTCTGGGTCATTGGTTATCGAGGAAAGAGGATGGGGATCAAGCTACTGGCAGTGTGTCAGCCGCAGCCAAAAGGTACAGGAGATGCAGCAGATGTTGTGAAGCACAGATCAACCATTCGCATACAAATTTGAGCTTGCTGACAGTAGAAGCAAACGTCAGCAGGGTGTTGTTCTGCAAAGCTGGGTTCGTGGAAAGAGCTTTACCATATGTCACCAGAATGTAAAGGTCACCCTTTTACAATTTTACGCTCATTGTGTCAAATTAGAGAATGTTACTTTGCATGTTTGGACATGATTTTAAGGAATGCATTTTGCGAAACAGTGTGTGCAAGACCTTTTCCCACATTTTCTTGTTTCACCTACCCCTTTCTTTCCTTCTCTTTCATTTTATCATTCACTCTATAGCTTGCACTTACAAATGATATAAAAATAGCAAAGGAAAATCTATCAGCTGTGAAATTGCTGATCACCAGGGCCTTCATGTCTTTGCCCCCTACAGGAGGTAAAGAGGTTCCTGCGAGATAGGTGTGAGCAGAAAACAAAGAGAGAAGTGGATGATTTGGGGCCTGTCTGCTACTCAACAGTATCTCTTGATCAAGAGTAGCCCCTTGTAATTGCGCAGCTTCCAGGACAGATGGAAGGTTTCCTCTGCCCTGCAGGGGACAGACTGTATTTAGCACTGTTAACTGTTGCTTCAGTCTTCTTCTAAATGCAGATTGCTTGTGCCTAAATTAAGACAGAGGAACATTAATGAGTTGTTTTAATGCATCTTTCATCTCTATAAAGCTTAAAACAATGTTGAAATAGAATTGTATCCTTTTTCTAACAAGTGAAAATATATATATTTTTTTGTGGTGTTGAGTTAAAACAAGGCCAAACCTAACCTTGTGAGATCTGTCCACACGTCCAACAGCAATTGCAGGAGCGTACTCACAGTGCAGGTGTTTTTTGAAACGGAATGTGTCTGTTTGTGTGCACATGTGTGTGCGGGTCAGCTAGACTGTGTAATTACTCGGATCACTGAGCATGAAGGTGGGGCCATGCTCTCCTGTCAGTAGTAGGTCGTGGCCGGCAGCTGGGGAGCTAATACTCCTATCAACAGCTGTGTAATCACAATCCTGTAGTCCAGCCAGCCTGGACTCACTCACCTGCCAACACTCAGCATACACCGGCCCCTGGACTCTAACTCCCATGATCCTTTGGTGCATTTGCAGGTGCACGCTCAATAGACAGAGCAGGGAGCTCTAATTAGAGGCCTGGACATGAATTGCTTGACTGTTTTGGTGGAAGCACAGCTCCAGGTGTGGAGGTCGAGGTGTTCTCCTGAAAATGAATGCAGACAGAGGGGTTTTGATTAGCATCAATTCGCAACATTCCCCTTTCTGAAACCTATTTTTTTAAATTTAGAATTTCAATATAGTCTGTAAAACCAGCTTCAGAACAAGCTAGGGACATATTATCTGGAGTTATTGCCATATAATGGTTGATCCTATCTTTTCATTTGTCGGCAGAGGCAACGGTCACGGTAGCTGGTGGGTTCTGTGGTCTCGGGGAAGATGAAGACATTAAGGGGAGGTGTTGCTTTATTACTTCACTGTTCCCCTAATGGAAGAAAAAAATTAAATTAGCTGCTAATTTGCACTGATGTCTCTGGTGGCAGGAAGTTGCATGTCGTGTCAGTTTCTATTAGAAGAAGCTCTGTCACTTTTTTTTTCTTCATGTGGTATTTCGTTCTGAGTGAACAGCGAATAGTGCATGCTGCGGTTGACCTTTTAAGAAGACACCATGATGTTTGCAATATTAAGTATATTATCAGTATGTTAAATGGCAGGACGTAATTAAACAGGGCTTTGGTTCGGTTCATCATGTTCATTTAATATTTATTGAAAAATATGGATTTTGATTGCCTTTTTGTTCCCGGTTCGCTTTCTCTTTGATCTTGGACCGCAAAAAGCTCATGTTTCTCATCAGCAAATCTCACCATTTCGTTAATTGACTGTCTGCGGGTGTCTTACCGTGCTGAATGCAATGACTGACACTTTTCACTACGATGAGTATCATAAAGATAATTGCATCTGTGCTTAATAAGATTAGTCTCAGCCTATTTCTGCTAACAAATGTCCCACATTTAATTCCTTGAATGCAAGCAATCGCAATTTGTGTTTAATCTTTATGCATTTGAATAGTTATGTTAAAGACGTAGGGGAGGTGATATGGGGTTCAGGCGTGTTTCACTCAAAAGTGTCTTGATGAAAACAATTACTTATGATTGGATGTCGAAGTGGATGAAAAGTAAAGATTGATTTCCATTTACCCCCTATTAAGAGTCAGACATCTGGAATATTGCCTGCATATCAGGCGCTTGTCATCTGTTTTACATTCAGGAGCCTTAACGGAGGCCTTTCCCTCATCCGCCCTGTCAGAATAACTTTGCTAGCTCGCATCTGGAATGTGAGTCCTCTGCCTGCCTTTGACAGATGAATAGAAATCAAGCCGCATTGTTTGGAATTGTTTCCCCTCATTGCTAATAGGGGTTTTGCATGGTGAATCTGCCTTTGTGTAGTAAGTGTGCGTTTGGTGTAGTCTGCCTTTACAGTGTTTATTTCTGTGAGCAGTTTTTGTGTTGCGAGTTCCCTCTGTGTGCGTTTTCTCTCGGGTCGCCGGGCCGCCCCGTGTCATGTTGTTGTCAGTCAGGAGCTGCAGGCCAAGCGTGGAGACTGAGGAAAGCATGAAAAATACATGATAATCATGCCGCCACACTGAGCACAAAGGCCTAATTGGGAAAGAGGCTCTTTTCCCCTGTTTGCGCTGCTGTAGCAGCCTACGGGCTCCAAAGCTTAGTCTCCGCGGAGAGACGCCACACTGTGACTCTTTTACAATCCTTTACTTTATCTTATTTATCCCGACACAGCTTTTAGCGTCGAGTTTCACGACGTTGTTTTGAAAAAAGCCTTTAAAAACAACAACATACAGCAAAGGCAAGCAATTCGAAGGCATCCAAACAGAATGTTTTGCAGACTGATGTTTTGTCTGGTTCACTTTTTTCCGCGTAAACAGTCTGGCTTGTTGTGTCTGCATTACAGCTGCAATGAACAACTATTTCAATAGACAATTACTTTGATTATCTATTTGATTCATCGATTACTTTGATATTCCAAATAATACATGCACTACATTTTCAGTAATGGGTTAAAATGTTGATGATAAAATATAAAATGGTTTCAAATAAATCCCAGACATGTTATTCGCCAGCATCTTTCAAAACGTTTTTGGTGTTTACACCCAAGCGATTTTCGGTGACGATGAACTGAGTGAACATGGAAATTCGTTCCCTGACATTAGATGGCGCCCATTTGCTCTGCAATACCACTCCATAACAGTTCTCTTTTATCAAGATTTTTGTAGTCACTGTCACGTTTGTTATATAGTTCTTTATGTTGTAACACTAACGAGACCAGCAGATCTACATTCATCTTGCCTCACATCTTCCTCATCTTATTTCTTCCTGGCAGTGTAGACGGCGAGGCGTATATCTTCTTCGCCAGTACGTATGTGTACTCGGCAAGAGCGTTTTGTGTTTGAGCGCCCCCAAGTTGTGTTTTACTGTAACTTCAGAAGCTCCAAACACGTGAGCAAAAGCGTCAATCTCATTGGTCGGATAGTTTTTGACGCAATGCGTCAAAAAAAACCAAACGAACCTGAGGCGGTTTTTTTTTAATTTAATTTACGCGTCGTGTACACTCACATTGGCGCCCTTTGTTTAGTCTTGAGGCGTTAAATGTCGGCGAATATTGCGCAAAATTCGTCCCGGTGAGAACAGGCCTTAAGTATTAACTGCTAGGTTGTTCTCCATACTCATCACAAAGACTAATGAAATTCGGTTAGGATTATTTTCATTATTGATTATTATCAGTTTGACCGATTTGTTGCTGCAGACATCATTTGCGTACACAATTTACCTCTAGATTTATGCCAAAATGAAGAGTAATTTGAATAAAATTTTGAAGCCTCATGTTTTACCATGCGCCATTGATGTACTGAATGTATAAATGAGGAGTAAAAAAATGAAGGACGTTGTCGTTTACCCTCCTCCTCCTCTGTCTCTACCCCTCCATTATTTCATCCATTAAACCTGGCCAGGCCCAGACGGCCGTCCCTGCACTGCCTGATTATAAAACAATGCCTTATAAGAAGCGCATTGCCCTGCCATAAATCAATTAGAGGCCACGTGCGGATCTGCCAAGCTGCATGCAAAACTCACCGCCTACTGACAAACACACAAGTACACGTCCCCTGCAGCCCCCCCTGAGAGCAGCCAAATTAATAACAGTAAGTGGATAAAACCCTGGGTCACACCAGCATCTCAGTGCAATTCCTGCTTGTGGATTAAAGTGGAGCTGGACAGGGATGACTGAACCGATTCCACTCTCCCTTGATTCCATCTGATTCACGTAACCCAGAAAAAAAGTCCTTAATTGGCATCTGAACCCAAAGCATTTGATCTCAGCACTGCTCCTGGTAAATCTGGGTTTATGTGTTCAGGAAAAACATGGAGTTAGCAAAAGAAAAGCTCAAAAGATTCATTGTTCTCTTTTAAGTGGACTTGCACCGAGTGGTCTAGTGGTAAATGCACTTTTTCTTTCTTTAAACTGAACATCTTACTGTTTGATGTGTTCGGTTGTGTGCTTTGGTCATGACAGTGTCCTTTATTTGTCCTGCTGGAGACGGGCAGGTCATGGTTCCTGATTAAGTGTGCTTGTGGTCTGAGAGACCTTGGGTTCCTGTGGTCCTCCAAGGCTTTATGTCATGCTTTATTCCTCGTCATAAATCCCGTTGAAGGATGGCTCAGACTCTCAGACAGGCTTTTTCATCTCCAATAACCTTCTATCCCAGTTATTATTTTCCTCACCATTTTGAAATTAAGACGTGGTTCTCCCAAGGTCAGTGGTAATCTTGCTCAGCTTCTTGTTTGGGGTATTCCAGCTGTCCATTTCTGTGCTTCCTTTGTTATT
Organism: Cyprinella lutrensis; assembly: GCA_027497675.1. NCBI lineage: Eukaryota > Metazoa > Chordata > Actinopteri > Cypriniformes > Leuciscidae > Cyprinella > Cyprinella lutrensis. Next base: position 18,499,068 of record JAOTRC010000003.1, read on the forward strand.
GTACGATTCTTTTCCCATTGAGCACCCAACCCTATGTTTTCGCCCTGTTGTTTTCGGCTCTCCGGGGAGCTTGATGGCCCTCGGAATCGCCACAGGAAAGAAAGAAGAGGTTGTTACTTTAATTTTCTCGGGCAATGTCAACAAAGGGCAGAGAATAAGAGTGGGGGTGGATGCCGAAGCTTTGGCTTTGCACCATTTCCAGACATTAGTGTTCCTCAAGTTCTTTTTAATGGCTTTTCCAGGCTGTCCGTCGGAGAGAGGGCCATCCACCCTGACAGACAGGACAAACGATATCTGGGATGAGTTTAAAACAGTTCAACCTCTCACCCCTGTTTGTCACCCCGTGAGACGCACAGTTTCGGGGGCCGGTGTGAAGACGGGCGATTGATATGATGTGTCGAAGGGTTGTGGGTCAGCTAATCCAGTAGCCCAGCATGACAGCAGTGTCTCACGCACGACTGCCTTTCAATAAATAAAAAATGGAGAACGTGTCCCGCGAATGTAATATTAACCTCCCCATCTCTAGAGAGAGAAAGGCAGGGTTTGGTTTATGAGCACGTCTCTGGTTTGGGGCGAAGACACACTGTGCTAATGGAAACACGCGCTCTTAGTGTTTGAGGATTACCTTTAAGGACTTTAGTCTCTAGAGAGGTAGGGGGAAGGAATTGGAGCACCGAAGGCATCCTGTTTGAACCCGACAACTACCTATTGCATCTTATTCCTAAAGCAATTACGCATTTTTTTCGCAACTCACTGCCCAATGCAACCGAAAAGGTCGTTTTCTGAGGGAGGAGGTTGAAAGGTTTGAGACGCAGCCTTCACCTGGAGTTGACAGGCCACAGTTGCACGGCTGTCTCCTGCATCGCTGCTCAACCATCCACATCCCTTCGCTCACCTATCTGCTTTTTTCTTAGGAGATAGCCAATTGGTTACGGTCTCTAAGAGAAAGCAACTGACCTCTGGAACTGAATTTTTATGATTATATTTTTCAATAAGCCAGATCCGTTCCTCTTCACTGTCTCCTAGAATGAAGCCATATAAAAAATATTCCAGTCCCTGCTGGATTTCATGTTAATATTATAATTGTGAGAGATAACATGCTTTGGCATTTCAGAAATAATATTAATGGAGACATTCAAGTTTAAAAAAAAATAAAGAACAAATCAAAAGAACAAAAAGAAGACCGTTCCCAGTCTTTATCTTCAACTTTCATTACCGTGCAGTTAATGGAAGGATGGCTCGGAGGGAATGTTAATTACCGATTCAACTGGTTTTGACGGAAAGAGAATTTAACAATGCATTTAACATTTATAAGAAGTTATTTCTCATTGTTTTTTTTCTCAGTGATTCACTCTGCCGAAATTAGCTGTTTTTAATGATTTCCTGCTTGTCAAACAAGACGAGTGTCACACGGCTGTCACATCCTGCATTCTAATATCATCACAATAGTCTTAGAGCCTAAAGTTTTACTTTTTTTTAAGAGAAACAAAATCAATAACTTTTAATATATTATTTTGTTTTATGCGAATAGAGAGTATGCTTGTGATGTCACCGTCTACCTGCAGTTACTCACAGTAAGTGGCAAAAAGACTGAGCGGCTATATTTGTTTTTAGCGTGAATGCCGCGGAAAACAAACACAACACATATAAAGTGGGAAAGAGCTTTGCGATTGACTGTACAACTAGATTTGACAAAAAATCGGAGTTATATTTTTACCGACTGCTATAGAAAGAGAAACAAATGGATCGTTGCAATTCACAGAAACAACTGGACAGTCAGCGAAAGGTGGATTTGCGGTTATCATTTTGTGTCAATATGCTGAATTTAGCTGTAAAACCATTGTCATATATATTAACAACTCATCAATTAAATATTTATCATTGCATATTCTGCATTATTGGATGTTTTTTAATAAAAAGTTTTAGGACTGGATGATATGATGATATACTGTATATAGGCTATATACAACACTGATATAAGTGATCAATATTTAGGATTTAGACCTACCTATATTGTATTTATATAAAGCGTTACACATGCAAATTTGCTTTATGTTTAGGTCTATATTGCTTTTACATCTCCGCTGTCGAAATCAGGCAAACATAAATGTCAGGCAACACGATTCCCAGTTGCATGTCAATATCCATGGATCACTAGATCTTTAGTACGTTGTAAGGAACACTATATTGACTCCAACATTTAGTTTAAATTGATAAAATTGTTCGTTTTAGTCGCATTTTCACAGTTTCCCCTGTTAAATCCAGTCACGCAGAAGATCTTTTGCCACTCAGTCAGGCTTGTGGGGGTTGTTCCGGCGGGAAAGTGACGTCAATGCATTCCCTCTATATTGGCAAACTTCTCTTATCCTCTTTATGACTTTATGAATACCATCACTTTGCAAATTGATAACTCTTTGACCCATAATTCTATACTTGTGTAGAGCTGTAGACAAAGTCTTTGTCTAGATATATCTGTGTCTCTCTGTGGTTCTCCCCATCTATTATTCAATCTTTCTTCAATAATGAAGAGCAAACACGACCTCTTCATTTACTTACCCTAGACTGCAGGCTTGCCGACTACGCCCTAATTGCATCCGGCCTAGAAAAATATATATCCGACGTGCTTTCCAATTGTTCGCGCTGAAAGTGCAAACTCTGCAGAAGCCATGAGCGGCTTCAAAGCTTCCAGACCGAAGATCAAAGCCTCTCTGCTTTGCTGACTAACTAGCCCGCCTTTTGCCGTGCATATATTTAAAATCAATGCTATTAAAGCAATGCGCAAATAAATAAATAAATGCAAAGTCATTACACCCACGCAAATCCATTTCCATCAACAAACCGTTCCTGTGATTGGTGTCGAAGAGCGATCAGGCCAACCGTACGACAGCGCTATGCCCCGGTGCATGCTAAAATGAAATTGTTTGTGAGTGCACGTCGACGTGTAGCTTCAGAACCTCTCATCAAATGCACCGTATCGGGTTGACCTTGTGTGTGTTATGAACGCTTTACAAACCCGCATGGCATGTAATCTGAATACAGAGAGAAAGGCTTTACCGTTTCAGAATCCAGTGTCATTTCTCAGGTATAGAAAGGACATAAAAAGAAGTCCTTCAGGCTGGAATACGGTTTCCAGTGCCAGGGCTTTAATGGCGGATCATGCTTGAATATGCAATCTCTCTCCCTCATTCTCGTCTCCCATCTCTTCCCCTTCATTCAACTTCAGACGGATAGTTTCTGCCTCGCTGACATTCCTGCAGCAAAAAGCCTAAGCGGGGAGTTATTCAAGGTCAAAAGAGGTGGAGAGCGAAGAAGGAAAGAATCACACATTGACTGGAAACCGAAGGCTTTGTTGTCAAAAAATTCCTTTAATAATTCGAGAGAGTTGCATATCATTCTCTCAAATTAAACCCACTCCAGACGTTTCGATGTTTGCTTTCTACCTGACTCCCCCCTTATGCTAATCTGCTTGGATTTAGCATGATATATCAGCCTGAGCTTTTCTGTTCAAGCGGCGAACAACTTTTAAATCCCTCTTAAAGACTTGGGAATTCCTTGGGCTTAGCTTGATTAAAGCGGATAATACCGATAATGGCGGCCAACCCCGTAATTATTACGGATGGCGCATATGTTTGTCCGCCGCTCTCATTTCGGCTGCATTTTCAGACCGTGTCTTTGGCTTTAAGAATGGGATTGCTCAGGGAATCCCCTGTTGCTGCAAAGAGGAACCCGGCTTTTTATTTATTCATTTGTTCCAGTCATCCACCTGTCTTTTCTTTTCATATCCTCTCATTTGAAGTAGGTCACACAGGGAATGGAAGAAGGTCAATACATTTCGCTCTCTCTTCTGATGCATCGTCCTTCATATCCTTTCTTGTCATTGACTGGGCTGCCTATATTGATTGGATGGAGAGGAAAGGGTTACTTCTGAGAGAGAGAGAGAGGCTGTTTTGGAGAGTTCGGGCTAATATGCAGATAATGTCATTAGCACAGTGCCGCTGCTCTCCGGGGCCCATCGAGTTCCTGTCGGAGGCTGTTAGCTTGAGTCGCTGTGCTGACAGCTCTTGTCCAGAGTCCGTGTAGAGCCCAGCGCAACGTCCGTTAGGCTTTCAGCACCCCGCCTGAGCCGTGGGTATGCATGGGTGTTGCCATTAATAGGCCATTCTTCCATAAATACACATGAACACACTCCCAGAGGTGATAACACAACTAAGCCTGTGATGAAAAACTTATTGACACATAGTTGACGCTAGGCTAAGACCGCATGCTTTGTCATGGTGGGGTTTCGGCAGGCCTGTCGCATGTGGGATCAATGGTGGTGTTTGGTCTCCGGTGCGGAGCATTAAGGGATTTCCGAGGAACATTTGACAGTTTTCAGAATGTTTCTTCCTGTGAAAACCCATTGTGGACAATAATAACAAGGCAGTCATAAGTTGATCACACATATGCACAGTAATAGTGATACAAGAACACCTTCTTGATTCAGCACTCAACTGATATGTAGTATTGAGTGTGTAACCACAGACTCTGTTGTGGAGTTTGTCTTGCGATTAGTCCTCAGATCAAGATGAGATTAAGCTCTACTGAGTAAACCGTATGTGTTCACTGGCCCATTAAGCTCGCACTATATCCCAGAATGCACTGCAGTTTCCACACATGTGGCCGAGATGCAATTGAAAGACCTTGAGTTGTGTTTCAATTAGGGCTGTCAAACGATTAATCGCGATTAATCACATCCAAAATCAAAGTTTGTGTTTATATAATATATGTGGGTGCACTGTGTATAATTATTTAATATATATAAATACGCACACATGCTTGTAGATATTTAAGAAATATTTCCATGTATATACTGTATATAGATTTATGT
>JAOTRC010000003.1:18721945-18735217 GCA_027497675.1 Cyprinella lutrensis
CAAAGGACATATCAGTAATTCTTCCCTTTTTTAATACAAAAAGGGGAGAATTTAGTATAAAAGTACATGCAAGTCGACAGAAATGGAAACTTCTTTGGGTTCTCACGCCCCTGAACGTGTTCCTGTCGGCACGATTACCCTCAGCTCTAGATCAAAGTGAGATGCTCAAGGTAACCTGAACTCCTGACTGCCTCCAAATTCCTTTAAGACTTTAAGCACTTAATTGGCCATATGATTCCAGTTTCTACCGCTTGTAATGCCACAGCAGGTAAAAGTCCTCCTTTACCTCACTGAAAAATGCCCAAGTGGAGGTGATTCGCTGAAAGAAATGGAAATAATTTTTTTCTCATCCTCTCTAGCTCTCTTTTTCCATCATTTCTCTGTAACAATCTCTCAAGCACATCATTCCTTCCAGCCAACGATTTCAACAGGCATCTCGTTTTCCTCGACCGACTAAATTAGGCAGTCTACAGAGGAACGACACATGCGCACCAGAAGATCACTGGCCGGTGGAGAGAGATGAGGGTCAGTGTCTAATGTGAACTGTGTTCGCTCTCCGTGGATCAGCTAAGGGATTCGGAGTTTCGCAGCGGACCAACAAACTTGGATTGAGTTTGCAGAGTTGTGTGAAACCAACTCACGCTTGATTTGCACTCTGAGCTGAGAAACCTGATAGCATGCTTGCTTTCTAACAGGGCCTTGTGGGGAACGTTATGTGTGTGTGTGTGTACATATGTCAAGTTCTGAACATGTCTACAAAATGGGAATAGAGTCCTGGAAATGATATAAACCACTGAAGTGAGACAGAAAGAGCGACACTGAGAGAGAGAAACCAAGCCTGTCTCTTTAAAGTGACAGTTCACCCAAAAAAAGTAATATAACCTGCTTTCTTCTACGAAACCCACATTTTTTTTGAAGAACGTCGACTATACTACACAAGTAAATACTTTTATTCTGCTTTTGCATTCTGTTTGAATGCATCAGTCTATAGTCAGTGTAATTGTATGAAACGTTATCAACCAGTATATTGTTTGAAATGTTTCTTTTTATGCTCTGAGAAGAAAGAGTCATATTGGTTTAAAATGACATGAAGGTGAATATACAATATGACAACGTAATTTGCATTGGGAATTATGCCTTTAAACCTTGTGATCAAAATTGGCATTGAATTAAAAGGGCAAATAACCAAGTAATTTTACTAAATATTACAAAATATAGGCCATTTTGTTTTTGGACCAAATTCTAATGATCCATCTATGTGTAAAAAGTTTCAAATCTCTACACAAACTACTCTCTTCGCATCTAAACCTGGCAACGCAAGCACTCCAGAACTTTTGCAGAAATTTATGCTTCACAGAAATTTGAAACAGATGCGGTAAAGTCAAATTAAAATGAGATTTGCATTGATATGCCTACCGACATTAATGAAATGAATATTTAATACCACACACGGGCTACAGAGGGATGATAGTAAGAGAATCTGCTGGGCGGAAATGAAATGGATTTTGCTGAGCCACCACTGGAGGCTGGAAAGTGTTCTACTGGAGCCATTGGGGAACTGGAGATTTGCTAAAAAAAGCACTTCAAAAACTCAGAGCTGGCAAAGACGCAGGGAGATTTGTCAGGAGCAGGATTGTGGGTCTTGAAGAGAAACCATGGGGAACAACCAAAATACAGCAGTTGCAGTAGAATAATTATGTATTATAATCACAACGTCTATCTGCTGAGAAGTTTCCTAAACATTATCATGCTGAAAAGCCCAGCACATGGTGTTTTTTGGATGTTGGTGTGCTAGCTTGTCCCCACCAGAAGGCCTAACCTAATCTAGTTTTGAATTAGTTGCATTTTTAAGCCAAAAAGATCACAATTGACTGGTCCAAACAGCAAGAACCTGGCTCTTCACTGTGTTCACCAAACTAGCTCTATCTAGTTAGGATTTCAGATTTGTAGGTTTCAAACCATGGGGAATTCTGCAATAGAAATGGAAACGAACTGTGTAACTTCCACCATCTGTCCAATCCAGTAACGCGTACAAAACGAAATGTTGTTGGGGCGACAATTGCGGAATCGTGAGAATATTTAGAAACAGAAAGGAGAACATGTCCTGTATGTCAGGTTTTGCGAGAACAATTCCACATGAACAATGTGCGCATGCGAACGCAATCGCTCCCAGATGTGAACCCACGGAAAGCCGCCGCACATTCCCTCTCCTCCAGATCATCTGTCCACATGGTGCCTGCTAAGCATAATACAAAAATGGAGGGATGACAAATTAGAGCGAGACCTCATTTAGAGTGCTCTTCGCCTCCTGGGTCAGTGCGCCATTGCAGGTCAGACGTAACTGGACTCATGCCAGTCGCTGGTTATCCAACACTTGAGACCACACGCTGAAAGTGCGTTCTGAAGAATGAAGAACGGACAGGAAAAGCCAAAAAAAATGCCTTTACAAAAACTACTGTGGCGGTAGTTTTACACACAAACTAAATGACAGTAAAGCAATTCCGTGATACTTTTGATATATACCAAGGTACCATGATTTTGATGGAACCTTAAATCATGTGTTACCCAATAAAATAAAATAAAAAAGATAAAAAAGAATAATTACAAAAATTATTACTTAATTAAATAGGCCAATATAAATAATTATTTTGTTTTATTATTATTATTATTATATGTATTTTTTTTTGTATTTAAGCTTTTTACTATTATAGATGAATGAATGTATTATTGATTTATTTTAAATTAATTAATTTATTTAATCTAATTAAATCAAGTGGGAAAATATACTGCATATTGTTTTCAATATTTGCAGTATTACATTCAACAGCGTCATTACATTTTATTGTGGTTTAGAATATTACATGTGAGTGTGTTTTGGAAGATGACAAAGTTAATCTGAAAATAAAAATAGTGGAAATAAGCAAGCACAACTAAATTTCCAATATCACCCAACTCTGTTTACTCTGGATGCTCAACATTCAACAACAAAAAAAAAAATTTAATAATGCTTTACCAAAAATGCAATATCTTGCTCTTCCTGTGAAATTATAACATTTAGCTATTTAAGCTAAATATAAGCTATATATATATATATATATATATATGGCTTATAATGCACACTTTGCTTCTTACTGAATTCAATGTTTAACTCTGTGGTAACTGCTGTAGTAAAATAAACTGCAAATAGCAATACACTGAGTAAACACATAAATGCACAAATTGCATTCAAACTACTAGCTGGCCAAACATCTAGTGGACAATCATCTCGAGTTTCCTTCCACCTCACCAAATGCCTCGTCCACTCTTCCTCCCTCCATTATTTTCCACCAAACCATCATGAGTGCCCTCCACATTCATCACTGCCTGATGCTTGAACCCTCTCCTCTGTCTGTAGGGTCTCCAGGGCTGGTGAGGGCCAGAACTTGGCGCTGGAAATGCACACTTTAGAGAGGACATACTATACCTGCCTAGAGTCTCAAAGAGCGGATCGATACGCTGCTCTCATTAGCAGGAGAGAGCTGGGAGGAGATGGGGGGAGGGGGGATACAAACCCGCTAGTGCGTTCACAGCAAGCTAACCCTGCCTGGAGCTGCGGCGTCCGCTGGGGTTTACAACTCTCGCTCTTTCTCTTTCGCTCTCCGCAGCTGATACCGCTCTCCTGGAGAGTCTCGACTTCAAAGGAAGGCCCCCAGCTACGGTGCGTTAACCCCCTGCTCCTGCGCCCATGTGGCGGCACGGTCAAGGTCTGGTGTGCGCGCGGATAGGGTGTCTCTGAGGAGACAGGACGAAGCAAAAGCAATCTCCTGCACTTTCTCTAGAGGATAACTAGCTCCCTGACTGAGCCTGGTTTCTCCCAAGGGTTTTTGCCTCCATTTCTCTCACCTGATGGTGTTAGGTTCTTTGCTGCTGTCACCTTTGACTTGCTTAATTGGGGTTTGGAAAACACTTAATATTCTGTAATATAGACCTTGGTCAGGTTAGGCGGTTTATTAAATTTGAAACGGATGAAAACGTGGCTGTGAGGGATAGGCTTACAATCTTTACTAGAGCAAGCATTGTATAAAGGTCATAGATCATGTAATTGTCACAACTCCTTGACACTACTGAATGAGAACAAAAGGGGCTTTCGCACCGGCGGAATCTTTTCATAGTTCCTAGAACTAATTGCGGAAGTACTTACTTTTTGGTATGTTCGCACTTCAGGAACTGGGAACGAATTTAGTTCTAGGAACGCCTTTTGGGGGAACTAAATTGGCTCCTACTTCAGAGTAGGGTCTAAAGCAGCACTGTAGACCAATTTCGAGCCGACGTCACAGTTATGTAATGGCGCTAGCTGGAGGCAAAACAAAGGGAAAACTGGATTCGGCTACCGAAGAAGCTTAAATTATTATTATTAAAAGTCATCTTGTTGTGTTGGGTGCAAGAATCTAGGAAAAATGAATTTTTATTTCTAGAAAATATTCACAACATTAAAATTGCACCATAATGTCACTCTTTACATTGTCGTCTTCTTGGCACTGACTAGGCAGAACCGCGGATCGTACCTCACAAGTCTTGTACCTGACCATTCAGCACATAGTTATATGAATCTAAAGATTCATATGCCTTCAGTTTCTTTTTCCACTCTGTTCCTCTATTAGGTAACTTTAAGGCCCGTACACACCAGGACGAATATCAGCGTGCGTTATTCGTCAGCGTTTTTCAACGCGTTTATTGTGTTCACATCCAAGCGATTTTCGCTAACGATGAGCCGAGTGAACATGCAAACTCATTCCCTGATATTAGATGGCGCCAATTTGCTCTGCAATACCACTCTGTAACAATTCTCTTTCATCAAGATGTTTGTAGTCGCTGTCGCGTTTGTCATATAGTTCTTTATGTTTTAGCACCAACGAGACCAGCAGCTCTACATTCATCTTGCTCGTCTTATTTCTTCCTGGCAGTGTAGACAGCGACGCTACTTGGCGTAGATCTTCTTCACCGTTGCATATGTGTGCTCGGCAAGACCGTTTTGTGTTTGAGCGCCTCCAAGTTGTGTTTTACTGTAACTTTAGAAGCTCCAAACATGTGAGCAAATGCGCCAATCTCATTGGTCGGATAGTTAAAAAAAAAACCTGAGGCGTTTTATTTTTAAATGACGCTTTTACATGTGGCGTTTTAAGCATCGGTGTGCAAACTCACATTGGTGTCCTTTGTTTAGTCACGAGGCGTTAAACATCGCCGAATAACTTGCACGAAATTCGCCCCGGTGTGAACAGGCCTTTAGGTGTAGAAGTCAGGCCACTCAACCAGAGGATGCATACGATAATCATGTCAGATCGTCCATCCATTGATAGTGTGTACAATATGGGTCGGCCAATCTGGTTCAGTCCTTTAAAATTAACTTTTGCAAATAACAAGTGCGGTCCTGGACAGTGGGTGACCTTACACATTAAGATAAAATCAGATTTTCTCTAGTTATTGTAAAAAAAAACAAGCTAACAAAACTTGCAAACTTACGTCAGGGAAGCGGCAGAGGGATCGCTTCGCCTCAACCTTAGCTCCGCCCACAAAAAACAACACCATGTATACCAACTGAAATGTGGTCTATAGAAACTACAACTGAAGCGTACATTGATTGAATGAACGCACGTGTAACTTATAGTGTAACTTATACGTACATCCATGTAACTCCATCTAACGTAATCATTAATACACAACAAAAACACAGCTCCGATCAAAGCATCCTCAATTCTTTAGTCCTTGACGTTGTTGAATGCCGCGTTATCGCTGTTGGCTGGCTTACGTCACTTTAGAGTTCCTGCTCAGGGTGCGAATGCAAGCAGGAAAATGGCCCTTGCCACGCTGTTGGCTAGTTCCTGTAACTACCAGGTGCGAAAATCCTTAAAACCACAGCTTTATAGTTGGATCGAAACTGTAACATCTACACTCTTAGTGAACCGAATCAACAATGAACTGACTTGAGTTGAACAACGACAACGATAAAATTTGAATTCATCTTATATATGACGTTTGAATCATTAATCCTGTTATTTTTCCTGCTTATTAATGTGAAGATGATTTGAAACAATATATTTTTTAAAGCACCAAAGAAATAAAGACGACTTGGCTTTAAACCAAATATCGGCACTTCAAACCAATAAGGCTCCTTTTGAGCATTTGCAAGAGTGTGTACGGCATCTGGCGATGGAGTAAACAGTGGCGTACGCTTCAGCTATGCAGAAATAAACAGACAGTCTTGTGAACGGTATCCAACAAACAAACGCTGGAAAAGAAGCACCCGTCACGCTTACACTTAACCAGCACACCTGACAAGAGGCGTTTCAGATCAAATCTCCCCTATCGCTCTCGCAATGACCTCAAAACGAGGCTCGTGCTCTGATGTGCCTCAAAGTGTGTGTGGAAATAAAGGCTTCTTTTCAACCCCTCCACGGTCTGTTAGTCTTCAGGGGGCCTGTGGAAATGAAACAGCAGGCACATGATTTTACTGCCATATGCTTTGCTTGGCACTGATGAAGGACAAGTCCTCCCTTAACTATTCAATTACCTACTGACCTGTTTTTTTTTAGGGGTGGCAGACACGGTACAGGACATGTAGTGTACTTCAGCGGGGTGATTTAGAGGGTCTTATAACTCATTTGGGAGTGCTAAAGTGTGTTAACATAGAGGAAAAAAAAAGTTACATTGGGGCAGGAGTTGGGAGACTTTTCCCAACTCGACCGACCAGCCGGTTCCAGCAAGAAGGGATTATGAGGGGGGGAAATAAAGAGGAAGCTCCAATCAAGAGATTTAAACAATGACGCTACTATCAATAAACAAATATGAGGGAAACATCATTTCGGAGGCCGTCATGGATTGAAACTTGGCATAACCGGCTACGATTATGAAAACATTTAGCAAGTCGCTGGAGATTTGCAAACGAAAGCGAAGTTGGAATCGAATGGAAACCGTTTCGGTTGATTAATAGTACTTGTCAGGTTTTAGTGACCTGTTATTTTAGGGTGGCGGACTAAGAAAAGGGCTAATTCATCAAGTCTCGTAGAAGAGGACCTGAAAGGAAACAGCTATTGATAGGAGCCCCTACCTCGTTCAGAACGGCGACCCTAAAACACGCAGGAGACAGAGAGTCTATTCACTATACCTGTTTATTAACATGGTCAGAGATGTTTGTAGTTATTAGAAGAACGGCAGGAGGTTACCAAACCAGGTTTAGGTTTAGGTCACGTTCAGCATGCAGCAAGGCAGACTGGGAAAATTTAGCTATTTAAATAAGTAATTCACCCAATACTGTCAATTGGCATTATTTCTTCCGTGGTTGTTTGGACGCCATTAACTTCTTCAATATCGTATTGTGTGTTCATACAGGGTTGGCACGGTATGAGTGTGAGTAGATATGAGAATTTCACTTTTGTGTGAGCTACTATCCCTTGGTTTCAACAGTACTATATAATTTATCACATACAACGTCCCTGTTTTTTGGAAACACCGTTATCATGATAACTGTTTTTTTTCTTTTAACCTCAGAGATAAATGAAACAAAGTACCTATTTGTTTGATCAAGCCTTTGTCACATTTCTCTCAGCGCTTCCGCTGTCATTAACAGAAGCACAGTGGGGCGTCCGTTCACGATCACCATCAGACAACAATGATGGTGAGGGGGTGTGAACAAACATTGCTGTTAGAATAAATAAAAGCTTTCAAATAAACTGTCCAAACAAGTCATATAGGCCCACTTGAGTGGTGATGATGTTTTGTGTGGAGGGTTTTTGTTTTTTGTGTCAAGAGCAGTGCAGCAGAGCGTTTGACAGGTCCTCATGTAGATACGTGGGTAAATTGCCACAGCAGAGAGCAGCTGAACGATAGTTTAAATTAGTGGACAGCAAGAATAAAAGAGTCTACCCAAAAACCGGGAACAAATAGGACTAGATTTCAACATTTTCTTAGCATAATGTAAGAGGTGTTTATGCAAATGCCACCACAGTGCTAGTGTGCTGTGAGTGGTTGCTATGTGGTTGACATGTTGTTACTTATATAGATTGTAGGGCTGGGCAACGATTAATTGCGATTAATCGCATCCAAAATAAAAGTTTGTGTTTACATAATATGTGTGTGTGTACTGCGTAGAATTATTTTGTATATAAAAATTCACACACATGCATGTATATATTTAAGAAAAATGTGTTATTAATATTTAAAATATTTATATTTAAGATAAATGATGCATAAATATATTAGGGCTGTGAAACGATTAATTGCGATTAATCGAATTCAAAATAAAAGTTTGTGTTTACATAATGTGTGCGTAGTGTGTATAATTATTTTGTATATATAAATACACACACATGCATGTATATATTTAAGAAAAATGTGTTCTCAATATATAAAATATGTATTTATATATAATATTAAAAATGTATAAATATACATAAAGTATATACATGCAAATATTTCTTAAATATTTCTTAATACATGCATGTGTGTGTATTTATATAGAATAATTATACACACTACACACACATATTACGTAAAAACTTTTATTTTGGATGCGATTAATCACGATTAATCGCATCCAAAATAAAAAATTGTGTTTTATATATATATATATATAGTATAAACTTTAAGTTGGGGGTAAGTGAAATTAAATAACCATAAGCAAGTAACAGTTTAACACTTTGCAATAAGGTTTCTTTTACATGTAATTTGAGGTATCGTGTCGGGTTTCCATTCACATATTTATCTACATATTGGTTATCAAGATGTGAATAAAAAAGCGCATAAGAATTCTGAAACTGATTAAAAACAGGACAACTAAAGTGTAATACTTAAGGATGCATAAAATAAACAATACAATAAAAATGAGCAAGTAACTGTAAAAGCCAACAAATATTTTGTAGAGGTATTAATGGTAACACTCGTTTGTATTGATTGTGCTTTGCTAATAAAAACACAGCTGTTCACTGTTTGTTCATGTTAGTTCGCAGTGCATTAACTAATGCTAACAAATAAACTTGATTTGAATAATGTATTAATAAATGTTGAAATGTAACATTAACAAATGCTGTAGACGGGCAGATTATTATACTCATTATAACTGATGGAGCAAATTAAAGTTGACAAATGAAACCTTATTGTAAAGTGTTACCGTACTAATATCCCGTAATAACATTCATGGATGCAGCAGGAAAATGAATCAATGATAAACCAAACAAATTTTGCAGCTACATTCGTGCTTTCGATAGAGCTCCTCAGGTCAAACATTCATCTTCAGTTTCTACTTTGGCGCAATTGGTGGTCGAAAAAATGTATGATTTGTTTAGGAAACTACAGTTGAGCTAATGAAAGCTCTTTCACAGGCATACTATTGTCCATTCTAGCTACTTCTCTTCAAAATGAAGCAGAAATTCAGCATGTAGACATTGCTTAGGGCCACGGCGAGCTGGACGACCTCCAGAGCACACGCAGAGGGGCATCGAGCCCCGGGGGCCGTAACATAAGCCTGAGGTCTTCAGAAACACACACACACACACCACCACCACATACTACAAGTTTTCCTCTGTGGTCATATAATGGTGTAAACACGGGTCAGAACTACCACTGTTGGGTTTTCTTTTGTTTGGAATAAAATTGTATTGTTTATTGGCTTGATTTGGAGCTTTATTCGTATGCTTTGCACCAAAAATCACAATCTGATTTTCATGGGTAAACAAATAGATGAAATCAGAAAAAAAGGATTAGATGCTAGAAGCTCTGGGCAACCATCTCCACATATTTGCGACCAAGAGTAACAAGCAGAAATGAATGTGTGCGTGTGTGAAAGATTGATGCGGGAAGCGTGCCAAGAAAGCCCAACAGCTGGAGTAGTTATCTAGCATGTGTGCTGTTTCCATCGTCTTCCATACAGATACACATTTTCGTATTCTGCATGGGAGCCAAAGCCATAAACACCAAACACATCTTCATAAATCCACATAAAACGAACATAAATAAGTATACAAAAGTAGATCGCGCGGCCCAGAGCAGCAGGAGAGCGGGTTGATCCAGCTCTACTCCGACCGTGTTCTGGTTTCCAGTCGAAAGACTCTGGAGACGTGGGTCTGGAGATCAGGGACTGCGGTGAGCTGCGAGTACAAATGTATTATTTATTCTTAGGGCCAATACTGAGTCTTGGCAGTGTGACGGGTAAAGTGATATATCAGGACATTAAGTTACAGCGCGAACGCTAAGAAAGGATCAGTGGTTTCGACTAAGTGCCGGTTACCACTTTGGTTTGTTTTTCTTTGACTTTTTTTCTCTTTCTTTCTTTGGTTTGTTCAGCAGAAATATCCCATGTACCTCAAGAATATCAGACAGTGAGGTCTTAAAGGCACACTTCTTCATTAAAAACGTTTAAAACGATGCATTTCAGACACATTAGTTCAGCTTAATAAAAGGTCGGTCACATGACCAAAACAAAGCTCAATTTGAACCTCTCAACTATAGATCTAATCATGGCTGATGACAAATAGGACATTTCTACGATGCCATTGGGAACCAAAAACTAAAGATTTCTCTGTTCGGTGCAACTCAAGTTTAGTGCCTCATTTTGTAAATAATAATAAATGGAATCTATGGAAGCTTGTTTTAATTCTGATTGGGTGATATAAAGTCGCTATTGTGAGTTACAAAGTCAGAATTGTGAGATATAAAGTTGCAATTGTATGTTATAAAGTCAGAATTGTGCGACATAAAGTCAGAATTGTGCGATATAAAGTCAGAATTGCATGATGTATAGTTGCAGTTTGTATGTTATAAAGTAAGAATTGCGAGATATAGTTGCAATTGTATGTTATAAAGTCAGAATTGCGAGATATAAAGTTGCAATTGTATCTTATAAAGTCAGAATTGCGTGATATAAAGTCAGAATTGCACAATATAAAGTCAGAATTGTGCAATATAAAGTTGCAATTGTATGTTATAAAGCCAGAATTGCGTGATATAAAGTTGCAATTGTAAGTTCTAAAGTCAGAATTGCGCAATATAAAGTCAGATTCGCGCAATGTGAAGTCAAAATTGTGCAATATAAAGTTGCAATTGTATATTATAAAGTCAGAATTGCGCGATATAAAGTTGCAATTGTATGTTATAAAGTCAGAAATGCACGATATAGAGTTGCAATTGTTATTTATAAAGTCAGAATTGCGTGATATAAAGTTGCAATTGTAAGTTATAAAGTCAGAATTTCACAATATAAAGTCAGATTCGTGCAATATGAAGTCAAAATTGCGCAATATAAAGTTGCAAATGTATATTATAAAGTCAGAATTGCGCGATATAAAGTTGCAATTGTATGTTATAAAGTCAGAATTGAACGATATTGAGTAACAATTGTAAGTTATGAAGTCAGAATTGTGCGATCCAGTCAGAATTGAACGATATAAAGTCAGAATTGTGCGATATAAAGTTGCAATTGTATGTTATAAACTCAGAATTGCGTGATATAAAGTCATAATAGTTATAAAGTCAGAATTATGCGATATAGTAGCAATTGTATGTTATAAAGTCGGAATTGCGCAATTTAAAGTTGCAATTGTAAGTTATAAAGTCAAAATTGCGTGATATAAAGTTGTAATTGCAAGTTATAAAGTCAGAATTGCACAATACAAAGTCGCAATTGGGAGAAAAAATTCAGAATTGTGAGTTTCTCGCCATTGAGAGATTATATCTCTCAATTCTGACTTTATATCTCACAATTCTAAGAAATAGTCAGAATTGCGAAATGTAAACTCGCAATTGTGAGGTAAAAAGTTGCAATTATCTTTTAAAAGGTTTTATTCTGTGGTGGAAATGAGCTTCCATACCAGTCAGCAAAAAAATAATAGTAATAAAAAAAAGGTGAAAGGCAAAAGATAAAAGACAATAAACGACATTTTCAGAGGTTCATCCCATGATTCCCAACTCAAGGTAAACGCCTCGTTTGCTCATATTAGTGTGCAAAATATTGAAAAACTATGCTCATTATTCCAGCAGTGAATTCTGGGAAGATGAGTTGCAGCATAAAACAGTGTAAAGCCAGTTGGTGGAAAAACTGAAGCCGATTTTGAGATTTTAGTTTGTTGAGATCATTTGTGTCCATTTGGCAATCTATATCTGTAACTAATTATTTTGCAAGCTGTTTTTTTAATGTCCAACAGTCTGTAGACGAGAAGAGAGAGAGAGAGAGAGAGAGAGAGAGAACTGGAAAGAGTGGATGACAGAGCGTAATGCGCTGAAGAGATTGAGAAAGAGGGATTACGTCAGTCACATGAGGAGGAAACATAATACAAGCTGTTTTACTGTCATAAAACACTGTCAGACAAAGAGAGAAAAGAGAGAGAGAGTGACAAAGAGCGAGAAGGTTACTGTAAGACAGACACTGATATTCACTCAAGCTATGTTAGGAATGGAACACTAGCCTACTACTTACTGAAAACTACAGTTTACAATCTAGTCTGCATATTAGCTTTTAAATACTATGTGAAACAGTAGCCATTATCAAAAATAGTTTGCTAAATTGCTGTCAAATACCTTGAGAATCAAATCAGTAAATTTGTACTTTAAGCCCAGTTTTGAGTTAAAAAAAAAGTCTCACATTTGGCAGTCTAATCAAATAATGAGTCAAGAAATTGTGTTTTATTGCGTCACACTGAAAATGTAATTTAAGTGCATTGCCTTATGGGATACCTAGGGTCAAATTTAATAAACAGGGCAAATTAGCGTGAGACCACAATCCCATAAAAGTGCTAATGGAAGTGGAAAGTTCTGCGGGTGATTTACTGACAATTCGCACATTAAGGACCACAGACGCAACCAGATCATTCCCAAAATGACCAAAGCAGTCTATCAAGGGCACTGCGAATTTCCATCCCGATGATAATCATGTGCACGTGATCGACTAACAACCTGCGCAAATTGGCTTAAAGGGATAGTTCACCCCAAAAAATGAAAACTCTCTCATCATTTACTCACCCTCATGTCATTCCAAACATGTAAGACTTTAGATCAAATATATACAAATGATATATTTTATTTAAGATATATTTTTTATGAAATCTGAGTGTTAAGAAAGATTCATCCAGTCACAGTGCTGTTTACAAAGTGACGTCGGAGGACAAGGACACCGCAAACAGTGTCAACACACTGTCAGAAACAATCTTGTTGGATAATCACAGCTACTTCCAATAACAAATTTACTAAAGCATCCTCACCAAACCTCTCTAACAAAGAGCAAGAGACACGGAGAATACAGAGAAGAGA
>JAOTRC010000003.1:18814441-18828714 GCA_027497675.1 Cyprinella lutrensis
ATATAAATTCAAATAAATCAAATACACACATTTATATAATTATTTTCGATATGCAATATTGATTCAAAAAATTAAACATATATTGATACGATATTGAAAAAAGTAAACTAAAACTTGAACGTATTTTTTTTCAGTGAAAAAATAATGAAAAAGGAATAAATAAATATTATAAATAAATTATATTAATTTATAAAATGCGATATTTAACTGAACTTAAATTAATTAATTTATTTTTAGTCCAATTTTCATTAAATCTCCATTAATTGTTTAGAAATTATTTAAAAAGGAACTATAAAAAACACACATTCCAATTAATATTTATATTTTTGCATTCATTTTGCATTTTTAAAATAAATAAATAAATAATAATACATAAAAAATAATACATAAATAACCATTTGTTTATAAATATTTCATTATTTCATCACATATCCATATAGTTTATTTAACAGTTAAAAAATGACAAATATTATATTTAAAAAAAATGTATTTGTGTTGTATGCTGAAAATTAAATATATCTAGTGATAAGTGGTGGTTGTTGTTTTTTTAATGCCTAAACTATTTCTAAATAGAAAAAAACTATTTATGTTTTATGTATGTTTTTATGTTTATGTTTTTATGTATGTTTATGTATGTTTTTATTTATGTAAAAACTATTTATGTATTTATGTACTATTTTAAAACTATTTTACTATTTAGTGCCTAAACTATTTCTATATCTTCCTAAACTATTCTAACCATCTAGACCAACAGGCAACCAAGAACCACAATCATAAAAAAAAACACAGCAAATGAGGGCAAATGGATGAAATAGTATGTCCTCGGAATATATCAAGTTACGCTTGGGTTGCATCACTTATTCCCGAGCTTTCCAGCAGGAAGTAACGAGCAGTAGAGTTTCCGATAAAAATACATGACATTTATAAGACATGATCCCAGAGTTTCAAAAACCGAAGAAATTGTTGCTTCAAATCTCTGAGATTTCTCATTTTCCAACTTGCTAATCCTTTCTGGACTCCGGTTGATTGAAAGGCTTCAAGCGATGGATTAACCTTGCTTTAATAAACGCTTAAGTTTAGCAGAGCAGGACAGCATCATAAAGATGTTTTTAGAAAATAAACAGAAAAAAAAGAGAGTGAGCGAGAGAGAGAAACACTTTCCTCTCAATCCCAAAGGCCACAGGAGACTCTCAAATCAAAAGTGGGGGATTAGAGACAGCAGCGGGACTAATACTTCGGCCCTCCGTTCGAGGGGGGAAGATTAGCCTCTGAGACACACTTCCTATCTGGGCCTCCGACCGAGGGGGACTGTACAATCAGCCGTGTTTATCGCAAATGGAGTTCAGCCAAGAGGAAATCACATGGGCCGTATCTACAGACTCTTGCCACAGGAGGACCAAATAGTTTCGGCTACGCTGTGTTTATCGGGATGAGCGCACGGGTCCCCAGGTGGAGCCGACAGCGAGACAACACGAGTCCCTCCAAGACTGTACTAGCTGTGCGAGGCCAAACTGAAACGCTGAAGGACAAAACTCTCAAATGAACCCATATAAAGACATCTCAGAACGACTAAACAGGCTTTAACAGGAACTAAATGCCAGATTTTAGCCATAACAATTCCATAAATTAGGGTGTGCGCTTCAGGGAATGATTTGCACTAAGCCACCTGGTTCCAGAGAGATTTACCTTGTATTTGTGGACCGTTGTCCATAAAATGACCTCAGGAGAAACCCAGCCAAGCTCGCACCGAGTTATCTCCACCTGTCTGAGGATGTGGCGCATTTCCTGGGATCAAAGCGAGTCTGAAATGCTTGGTCATGGTGAGGGCCTCTAATTACCACCGACGAGTACATCTACCTACCTATCCTCCATTTTGAGCAAAGCCCAGAGCCCCAAAGAAGATCAAAATCCACCATCTATTCAAACTACACCTTTTGTTTTCCTCAAACAGCTCTTTTAAAGCTCTTTCTTGTAGGGAATTTTTATTGTTGCTCCAGTCATATCTATGCAAATTAGGTAGGATTCACAATAGCTTTAGGCTAGCCGAGTGTTTTAACAATCCTGAACTCAGAAAAGCCAGTATGCAAAGGAACTCTCAACTGTAGGAGTAAGTATCATTATCAGAACTAACTAAAACAGATAATGCAATATGGACAGGTCACACTCAAATAACAACACAGGCGTCTGGTCTCTCACCCTCGACTATCTGAAACTATTTCCCTCACACGGCAATCCATCCTGAAGTTGTCACCCATCCATCCAGCTCTATCCACCACTCGTTACTGCGGTGAACTTTCCGACCCTACTTCCATTTGCTCGTCTCCCCTCGTCCATGAGCTTTGCAGTGGGAGATCTTTGTCTTTGACAAAAGCAGAACAAAGCCTAAAATTGCTTGACCATTACTTTATTTTCTCAAGACACCATCCGCTGGGTTTCTTGACAATTATGCAGCCTCCTTATAGAGCACCGAAGTGATGACGTTACATTGTAAGACAACTCGGAAGTTAGCAGTGCATGGGTTCCCTCGGTTGAATAGCTATGCATTTTCCCCATAGACTTTTGGAAAATCGCAAAAAAATAACATCTGTGTTCAACAAAGTGTTGTGACCCTTACACGTTTTGTCAATCAAGATAATCTTTACAAGTTAATCCAAAATGTATACATTTTGATGCCTATATAAAGTAAAAAAAACACAAGCAGAGACAATAAAGTTTTTAAAAAACACAAGCAGGTTATAACTGTGCGTTTTATGTCATAGATCAAAACGTGAAAATATTTAGAGGCTTTGTTCACCACAGACCTTATTTCAGGCGATTTAGTAAAAACCTGTTCAAAAATCCTGCAGACTTTAGAGCGAGTGAACCGGAAGTGCTAAAATGCTAACTCACTTTTGCGTTTTGGCCTGCAGAGTGACGTGATAACTACGGCACTCTATGACGGGTTCAGACTTTCGATAGCCACTGCGCCAGATTATGCGATTTTTATTCCTAAACTCGTCATGTCATGGACAAGAAACAGCCGACCAATCCTCGCTTGCACCTTAAACGAAGTTATTGATGTCATCGAGGAGGAAAAATTAGCGACTGACTTGCGAAAACAAAAAGGCTAATGAAGTGGCGTGTTAGCTTAATGCTAATTCCAGTACTTATAGTGTTGCTGAAGCGCCTCAGCTATCGTTCACCAGTATTTATCTGTTTTCACTCTGTTGTGTTCGAGGAAACACCAACAGGACAGGAGTATTATTGCTATAGCTCCACAAAACTTTCCTCCATTGCAGATGTGATGGAAGTTGTCGTGGAGGACGGGAAAACAAATTACACGCTAGTCTTTCTCTAGTGATGTTTTGAAGCGTCACAGATGTGGCGTCAGTTGTCGCCACGGTTCAATATGACGGCTGACAGCCATAGGTATTTACGAATCAACAATAGTCTACGTAACCAATAGTTACGAATAGTCTGAACCCTGCGTTAGTGAGGAGTTTCTAAACGTACTACTTTGCTACTTTCTAAACTTACTACTTTGCACAGTTGCCGCAATCAGGGATGCACAATATTACAATGCCGATAACCCAAGTTTCCAAGTTATGGCCAATAATAAATCAATTTCAATAATTAAAATTGTTATTTTTTATTATTTTACCAAATATTATTTACATTACATTACTAAAAATGTAAATAACAAAAAAATAAAACGTGTGGCCAATAACCTATAAATGGGCAATATTCAAATTGAAAGATTGGTTTTAATTTTTTAAATTAAATATATTTATAAATAAAATAAATAGTTTAACATGTTATATGAACGCAGTATACTTTATAATGATTTAATTTTACTATTTCGCCAAAATTAATACAAAATTGAATCTTAAAGACTTATAGCATCTAAATACACAATATTGATCGATACGATACCAATTAAAAAAAAAGAAAACAAAAGGAAATCAGTCGATAATTGATATGATACCAACATTGTGCATCCCTAACCACAATCCCAGCCAAACTGCAGTCCCACACATCTCTGACTTTTATGCCACTAGTCTGAGATGTGGGACTCACGTGACTGAATATGGATGGCGGATGTTGCATGGTTTGGGGGCCTGAAGTTGAGGCAATTATCCACATTAATGCTAATCAGGTCGAGTACAAAACAAGAGCTAGTGTGGATCTCCAGAGAGATGAGAGCATGATAACATGGGAAAAACCAGGAAGAACCTGCACTTATCTTCTCTGGTCTCTTTTTTTATATCCGTCCATCCCCCAAAGGCTGTCAGTAACTCCCCTCAGTGCTGTAATTAAACATTGCAGATTAGTTTTCCTTGTAATTTCTGGGCATCTGCAAATAGTCCCCATGACGCTTAAGGAGAAACACACCCACTAGCCAATTAAAGAGAGCCGGTTTGCGACGATTACCCGTACTGACAACTCAAAAGCAGATGTGAGGAATCCTGTCTTCCTACTACTCTTGAATTGGGAATACATGTCAAACATGGTTCATCTTCTGCAGGGTACACTACTACGGGAAATAGGCCGCTGCTTAGCTTACCGCCGAGACTGCGAGCCAAAATCGGCTGCCTACGTGTCTCCAGCTTCTCCCCCCTCCAAAAAAACACAAAATTAAATTAATTTCTGAAATGTCAGCAGAGTTATGAAGAGGGCTGGAAGGATCAGGGGACATTATTAATGCGCTAAAGAATTCCGAAAGAGGATTCTCCAGGGACTCAAACCCTTGTCCTCTACAGCTACAACGTGACTCGCTCTTAAAAACTTAATGAAACACAAATATTCTCAGAGCAAACAGTTGGGAAGCACGTTGGCACTAGCGAGGGGGAAGGACAAGGAAGTGAATTCTGCACAGCTATGATGATCTAAAATGGAAACGGGTTGGTTTGAATATCAAAGGCGGCGGAGCACACAGATGTAGCGGAGGGGAACATCCTGTGGGGGAATAATGAGGGGTGTCACCCAACCTTTCAGAGGACGAACGCCAACTGTCCCCCTCAGTTTCACAGACGAAACGTCAACTTCATTTTGTGTCTCCTCCTTTGCGCCAGATATGAACCTCTCCTCCTTTTTGGGACTTTCTGCCAAGGTCACGGAAAATAATAATAAAGAACGTAGCGGAAATGATGAGAAGAATACACTCTAAAAACTGCTGGGTTGTTTTAACTCAATTTTGGGTCAAATATGGAGAAACCCAAACGTTGGATTAAAAATGCAATTTACAAATGTAACCCAACGGCTGGGACCCAAAATTGGGTTAAATTTGACCCAAGGAATGGCCGCAAGCTAGTTTTGAACTCGCAATGCTCACATGAACGCTGCAATTCGTCGTTTTAGAGCATATGTGGCTAACCGATAGTCATCAGAATTAAAAAAAATACAGCTTTGTGGAACCGTTTAACCATATTTTTTAAAAAATCAATTATCAAATGCTAAATTTTAGCATTAGCAGGGTTTTTTTTAACACCAGATGAAATGATTTCAAGATTAATGATATCACGGATTAATAAGTGATTAATTCTCTTTAAAACCCGAACTAGAGAGCGCTTTAGACTGTTCCACACGTCCTGACGGGGTTATCGGGGTCTGGCGCACTGATCCACATTCCCGCGGCAGCCCAATAACTGGAAGAGTACACTATAATTAGAGGCTTTCCACATGCTGCAGTTGTTCAGCGTGCTAATAAAGGACAAAGCTGACTTCTCAAAGAGTACTACAGGTAAAAAAGTGAGAGGTTTGGGGAAAATATTATCTCTTTTGACGCATATACTGCAAAACTGAATTCTTGATATGATAACTAGTCTTTTTTTGAAAATACACCACCGCTAAATTTTGGGGATCAGTACGTTTTTTTGAAAGAAGTCTCGAATGATCACCAAGGTTAAATTATTTGATCGAAAACTATTGATTTATAGTATAAACAACATTATTGTGATAATGTTTTCTATTTTAACATGTTTTGTAATGTAATCGATCCCTTAGCAGCCAATTTGGTTCTCAAGAAACAATCCTTATTATAATCAATGTCTAAAACAGTTGTGCTGCTTAATATCTTTGTGGAAACCATAATTCGTTGATGAATAGAAAGTTACAGAAACATGTAATTCCAATAGAAATCATTATAAATGTCTTTGTCACGTTTGATCAATTTAATGCACCCTGGCTGAATAAAATTCACACAAAAAAATCGCACTAAACGGTAGTGTAGCTACATTTAGGCCGGAGCTTTTTTTTTACTAAGTCCAGCATATTTTATCAATTGTTTATAATGGGATCGCCTATTCAAACACGGGAGTGGCGTGACGAGGACGCTTGCCATTTTTTCTGATCGCCGAGAGCTGAAAATGTTCAACTTTGGGTAAAACGTAGCGCCCATCGCTATCCAATCACAGTGGAGGAGGGGCGGGACAAATACCACACCGGCCAACCATCACATCCCACTCATACTAAGACAACAGATAACAACAGAACAAAATTATTAAAAAGTAAAATAATTGCTTCTAAAATCTGATAAAGTGTTGCTTCTTAAATAAATGTATCTGTTTTTAAGCAACAAAAAAAAGTTACAAAAACGATTAGGGATATGATTTTTGCAGTACATATCTATAACTAACCTAACCTGTTTCATACTGTAAGTAGTCGTAACAGTAAAGTGACACATTAGCGCCCATCATTCTTTTAACACTCTCTCATCGTCATTCACGCGGGTCCTAAAACTCCCTTTTCTTTGATCGTCATTTTTACAGCTGTTTTTAGAGTGCGAGAAAACCTGCAACAGACACGTCTGTCATCCTTAAAAACGCAGCCTGATACTACGCATTACGCAATGCGTGGCCTGAAGCCATCGGGGTGAACAGTGAGCTCTTATGGACAAAGCCAACCCCATCTTACATTCCTCTCTTTCATTCATTGTTCCTCTGCGAGTCATTATACTCAAACAAAGCGTGACACATGAAGCATTATAAGCCTCCAAGTTTCATATTGAAAGGAAAACATGGCAACAAAAGCGGTAAAATCCAACTTCAGGGCACATAGAGACCCGGATTGACACATTTTACCTCAGCGTGTTGCACAGAGCCTCCACTGTACGTGAAGTTAATAATAAACCCACAACAGATCTGCGCTAAGCGTCATTGCCTGGCCAAACATGGCTTGTTGAAAGTTGGATTAGATTTACAGTCCGCCGGGAGTTGGGCGATCGTAAAAGCGGGATTATTAGAAATAACTTTAGAAAAAGGAAAGATTGTGTGCACAGTGTTCAAACTGGATTCTTGTAAGAGCGGGATAGGCAGAACAAATACGTTAACTTCCTTTTCGGTGGTTTTCTTGGCTAAAGCTCTGCTGACATTCCTGTTGTCAGTCTGAATAGGTAGGCGAGTGTTGATATCTGAGAAGTGATAGATTTCTTTTTGCCTCTGACACTGACTGTCTAGTTTTGGATGGAAAAACAGAGTTTAGGTAGGAATTCTACAACCTTCCTGTCGTAGGTTTCCATCATGGTTGCCTGAACGAGGTAATTACATGCATGGCGGCGGGACAGGGGGGGAGGAGGGAGCGGACAGGCACTGAGGGTTTTTGAGCTTTGCCACTGTGTCATTATGGTCCTGTTTGAACCTTATTCAGAATAAGCAACCCGAAGGCTGCGGCCAAAACGGCCCGAGCTTTTCCTCATGTCGGGCCAAGTCGTCCGCCCGCCCGCCAAGCTTCTTGTTTTTGTTCTTACAATAAAAAAAGGCCTCCAGAACAAACAGCGTACAGTATATCACCCTCTGTTTGATATACCGCATGATATTTTCTCACTTTTTAGTCTCCAAGCTCACATAATTTTCCCACCAACACAAATTTATGTTTCTGTTTGACCGACATTGGCCTACAGAAGCTAATAAAAGCACTGAAATTTGCACTGGTATCCTTATGAAAATGTCCTATTTATCAATTATTATTTTATAAAGTGACATTGCTTTTTCATTATTTAAATTCATAATTTTATCAGGTTAATTGTGGTCTTCACAGTTAAATCAACCCTTACTATACTGCAAAAAATAAAAAAATAGGACTGGAAATACCTTATTTTAATTACTGGAAGACAAGATAAATTTACTTGAGACGAAAAAAAAATCAAGATAATTTTTTGGAATTCAGTGTATTTCTCTTACCGCATTGTCAAACTATTTAACACATATTTAAGCAAAATGGTTTACACAATTAAGCAGACGTCTAAAATTCAGAGCAAATGATAATTATCTGAACACTGAACAGTTAACATTATCTGAACAGTCTCTGACTAGTAGTTTTCCAAAGTTACTAGCCACAATTTGACATCGGTACCATAGGGAAAAACTGCTATAGATTTATTATGCTGCCGTCAC
This sequence comes from Cyprinella lutrensis, assembly GCA_027497675.1. Classification (NCBI taxonomy): domain Eukaryota; kingdom Metazoa; phylum Chordata; class Actinopteri; order Cypriniformes; family Leuciscidae; genus Cyprinella; species Cyprinella lutrensis. The sequence continues at coordinate 18,822,811 of JAOTRC010000003.1, forward strand.
TTTAAGACCTGAAGTATGGATCAATTATACTGTTACACATGCGTTTTCTTTCTCAATTGTCTACGTTTATTTAAAACGTAACTAACTGTGTTTACATGAGTACTCGCCTACACCAGCATTTTGACATTATTATTGTTATTGTTATTATAAAGATAATTAATCACTTAATCACAGCCAGACCGATATATCGGCCGGCCGATATTATAGGCCGATATTTTAGGCCGATATTAGGCATTTTTCAAAATATCGGTATTGGCAGTTATAATGGCAGATAAATGAATATTTAAAAAAAAATTAAAAAAAGGACGAAACACGCTTCAATCATCTCTCCTTGGCCTGTTATATTGAAAATGTATGTTTTACAATTTGCAGTGTGATGTTATCTATTGCTAAATTATGGCTCATCATAGACTAGCTAACCACAAAGCTAGCTAATGCCACTATCATCAGTGGAAGACCGTTAATGTTAACATTAATGAGCTTGGAAACCACAATGAACTTTTTCTGCCTAAATAACGTAATGATTATTGTACTTATAACTAGCTTATCTCTAGTTACAGTCCCTGAATGTAAAATGTTATACTTATTTTAAAGTTATAAAGTTATGCTTGCGAGGAGTGAACGTTTAGACATAGAGGAAAAATATCAAACTTATCTTGTGAAGAAAACGTGTGTAATTCAACAATATTTAATAAAAAAAATATCGGCCGATATATTGGAACATCGGATTTTAAAACCCAAAAATATTTGTATCGGTAACGGCCTTCAAAATCCTTTATCGGTCGGGCTCTAATACTATGGAAGTCAATGAGACCAGAAACTGTCTGTTTACTGATATTCTTCTAAATATAAGAAAATCGGCTGAATACATTCAGAAACAGTAAAAACCAACTGTTTGACTGGGGGAGTAGTAAAATAAGCCTATTTCCCAAAAAAATGGAGTATCCCTTTAATGGCTGGACAATTGGCGTTTGGTTCTAATGGGTGACTGACTCCCTGAAGGGGGAAATGACGGAGGTGAACCAATAGGTGTCAGCCTTCTCTGTGCCCTCGCTCATTTCTAAAGGGGTGCCAAATGAACTAAAGAGAAATATAAACAACTAGGGCACACGCCTGGTAAACAGCCACAAAAAGAGATGCAGACTTGGCTTGCCTTTTGTCTGTTTGCCGTAAACATGCATGAAAGGGATCTGAAGGTTGCTGTGCGTATTAAAGCAAGGTTCATGTACCTTCAGGTCATTTTAATTTCTGCACTAGAGAAATGAATGACTACTGTAGAATTAAGCCAGAGTTTTCTCTTAAAAAATTGATTTGCATGGAAAAATGAATGGACACAAAAGATTTTTTTTTAATTGATGTCAGTGGAGGCTTTATTATGCTGAATAAATTGCTCTTGTGGGAAAAAATTATATCATTTAATGAATCGACAGCCAATCTTCAACTTTTTGATTGATCTACATAATTTACAGCAGTTTTGAACGTCCCTGATCCCAATTCACACCTGAACACTATTCTATGCATTTTGTAGTGTTATAAAACATTACTTAACTTTTCACTGTAAATAATAATGTCTATAAAGTGAGCAAGATCATATTTTTTTAATGTCTTTGCAGTTACAGAACATAAATCCTGCAACGATTCAGTCTTCCACATATTCTTTATAGTGACAAGTTAATTTAAACTATTCTTTTGGGAACATCAAGGTTAAACTGCACTTTATCTCTGCATTTGGAAGTGCGTTTAATGATTAAGAAGTTGTTCTCTGTAGTCCTTTAGAGAAACAAACCGGCAACACAGATTCTCTATTTTGGATTCAAAGCGGCAAAATTCACCAAAAGGCGACAGCTTTGGGGTATTATTTGTAAATATATTAATCATGGAAGTTAATTATCAAATATAAGAAGTAATTTTTTGTATTGTGGAAGTTACATTCAAACTCTTTGTGCCTCAAAATTCTAAAAGGGCAAGTACCTCTTCAGTTTGAATGGACATTCAAACCTCATTAAGTATATCCAAACTATTCATTTACAGTTTACAGTAATTGAGTCATATTACAGTTGCAGGCTGCACGAGACTTAATTGCTTATACACCAGTAACTTATTGATGATTTCCATTCCTTAAAGGAACACTCCGATTTTACTATAACTTTAGCTGATTCTATTACTCCAATTCTGGACAAACTCTCAGCTCAAACTCTCTGAACAAATCACTCCGCCCAAGTAGCAGTGCTTCGCCTTCTGAGAACATAGTTCCCAATATTTACACGGTTAAAAGATGGCTGTGTCTCATATGACCTTGTTATTTGTACACTCTGTGACAATACAAATCACAACATGTAAATAGGAAAATGTTTGTTATTTTGTCACTTATTTGGGATCAGTATGCTAGCTGTAGCCATTTACATCCAGTCTTTGTGCTAAGCTAGGCTAGTGGCGGGTGCGTCAGACAAAGTTACAGCATGCACGGAGATGAAAAAGGTATGGATTTATCTAACTCTGGGGGATATGAGGAATAAGCTAAAGTCCCAAAAAGAGTATTCCTTTAACATATTGTTAAAAAAGGAATATAAAGGTTTGTTTCTCCGTCATTTACGTGGATGTGCTAAATATCACAGTGGTGATGATACACTGTATAAGCTGCTAATACCAAGTTGAAATATTATTTACCAATTGTACCATTTGTTCATGTATGGACACATTTCACATGGCCAATTCAGACCCACTTTTCACTGAAAGAGCGTTTAAGATAAAAATGGGGGCTGATGCACAGTGAAGCATTGTAAGGATTATATGCAGTGTATTTGCACTATAAGAGATGTAAACTTGCAAGAAATATATGTAACAGCCAAACATTTTAAAGAAATATTGAGACTAGTTTGTATATTGGTAGCCTACATTAACTATTATTAAGGGGGATGGGACTAAGGCGTTTAGGGCCCTCGAATCAAATATTAGCAGTAAACTAAATATTTTTATATTAAGGTTCCGAAATCGAAGATCGCTTTGAAAATCAGAGATTCAAAATCTTATTTAAAACTGGAAAGTGCTTCGATTCTGACAACAGCAAACAAACAAATAAAATAATACAAAAAAATCCACAAAACAAATTTCAGGTCAAGTCAATCAATTAATATTAGTGATCAGGTCACTAATTAAAAAAGCAAATTTGTTCACTGTGTGCAACTTTGAACAAAAGGTCAGATTTCTTTGCTTCCACTGAAGCACATGATTTGGAACACTCACAAATCATGTTTGTTTTCACAAGTCTGTGCAGTTCATGCCAGCTTGGGTGCATGATATCATTAAAGAAAAAGGGGGACATTCCAAATACTAAATATTAGGTAGGCTACATATCAAATAATAAATCCTGTTCATAAGAATTTCAAATTTTAATTCATGCTGTTATCATTTTTTTTTCTTTTGGACTATGGAGGTCATTTGCCAATTTGGGTGTACTGTATATTGTGATGACCGGATTAGCAAATCTCACCTGAAAACCGAAGGAGGTCTCATCCATGGCCGGAGGAGGCGGGAAGCTGGAAGGGGAGGGGAGCCCACTGATGTCAATGGCAGATGGAGGAGGCGGAGGATAGTCCCCTGTTAAATAAAATATATAAAAAATGAGAGACAGCATGAAAACATACAATCAATCAAACATGTTTAAAGGCAAGACACCATAAGTACTATGATAAACTCTCCTCCTCAGGGATGAATCAATCCACAAAAGGTCGGAGTGGGTGGAAAACTTTCACAAAATCTGATCGATCAAGCTGACATAAATCGAACACACCTAAATGTCACAAGAGGCCAGATGAAAGCTTTAAGGAATATAATACTTTCACATAAAATGATGATTAACTACATTTTGCTTATATCTACAGCCTTCTTACAACATGCTGGCCCGTGTAAGTACTTAAAAGTGTACTTAAAATTGAAAGGAAGGGAGGCTTACACACACTTACCATATTGTCACTGATAGATTAATACATTTAACAGCAACTACTTGGTAAACTAAGATGGTCTAAGCCGTAAGTAGGTGTTTGTACAGATTGAAAACGTAAGTACTGTGCTCAAAACAAGTTAGATGGGACATTTGTTCAGCCAAGTGTGTGGCAATAAGCCAATCGCAGAGTTGTAAAGTCCACAGCTAATCCAGGGATTGGGTTCCACTGCATGTTTCAGGCAGGATCAAAATCTGCTTGCCAAATTATATTCTGATTTGGCTGCGCTCGGCGTCCAATTTAGGACTGAATCATTTGACCGTCTAAGTACCAATCCACAAGTGAGCTTTCCAAATTACAGCATTTTAGAGGCATTAGGAATACACTGCTTTATCATGAGTTTTTGGACGTATTTTTATTCTAGTTTAGTTTCACATTATTGTCATTTGTATCTGCCATTTGGATCTAATTGATGTTGGATTTTTTTTTTATCCAAGTCTACTTGCCGACTTAATTAACTACGGTCTTGAAAAGACTAAAATCCTGAAATGTGAATGCAAACAGAATATGTCACATGCCTAACTATTGTACAACATAAAATTGCAGTGAACATGGCATCAAGAATTCCCCAAGAGGACATTACGTGAACTGTAATAACCTTGTGACCTCTGTAAAAACTTAAACACTGATAAGCGTCCTACTTTCCCCTTTCCCCTCCTCTGTTGATCTCTATTTATACTTTTCTTTGCCTTAGCTAACATTCTAAAGTCACTTGTAAGTTGCAAGTTGACATGAAATTATTATCTCAAGTTCCTTAATACCTTATGTCTCTCCGTCATCCAATGATTTTTTGGATTTCTCAATTCAGGGCAACACGAGAGATGTAAATGTTTCAAAGATGGCATGAATTATTGAGGAGCTCTGGAAGAACTGGGCAAAGAGAGTCCAAGAGAGGGAGGTATGGGACAATACCTTGAACTATAGAGCTAACTGAAAGAGGAAGTTAGTCTTTAACAAAACGTGGCTAAGAACAGACATAAAGACCATATTACCAGCCTGATCTTATGAGAAAATGCAACTATTTTTAAAAAAAACAGTAGGAATAAATCATAAATCTGTATGAATTTATACAACTTCAGTCATGCGAAGAAAATATTTTTAGAAAAAAAAAATCAAAGTGTGAAGGTCTAAAAAATGTACAGTAAATTACTATGCAAATAATGACCAGTTAGACTTACTCATTTTTTTAATGTCAACAGTCTATAACCTCTCAACGACAGTAATTTTTCACTCTACACAAACATGATGGAGATGCCCTAATACTATTAATAATAGCTTTGCTTTTTTCCAATATCAAGTGAGCTGCCTTCATAGGAGATGAACCCTTCCAAATGTAAAAGCTAAATTATTTATTTGTTTTGGCCACATTATAAAGGCAAAATTACATATATCTTTCAGAGTGAAGTCAAGTAAAAACAAAAATGGTGGATAAAAGAAATGCTTACTATACCACTGTTCATAATCTTAAGTATGGTTATTATAATAGTCAGTAAGGTTTTTTATAGTAATAGGCTTTATGTTGAGCGTCACGTGACCAAACCGGAAAACAGGTCTCATCGCGTCCGCTTGTCAGAGAAAGTGTTAACGGCCGTAAGACCTCACTACGATATTTATGGATTTTTAAGGTAATCAGCTAACCTACCTAGTTCACTTTGTTATTGGTGTTTTATTCCATTTAAATATCTAAACGTTACTGTGAAGAAGAAAAAATATAAAACGTTTAAATAACAATCTGCACATGTGAGGGACATTGGTTATGCTAATCTTTGCACGCTCCATTTAAGTTATCTTGAGTAAAATTGCAAAAAAATTCACGAAGCACATACAAAAGACCTGGGGTCTCATTTATAAAACTGTGCGTAGGATCCTTACTAAAAGTGTACGTGCGCCCGAAAGCCAAAAA
>JAOTRC010000003.1:18857715-18869907 GCA_027497675.1 Cyprinella lutrensis
ACTGGAAAAATGTTGCCTGGTCTGATGAGTCTCGATTTCTGTTGAGACATTCAGATGGTAGAGTCAGAATTTGGCGTGAACAGAATGAGAACATGGATCCATCATGCCTTGTTACCACTGTGCAGGCTGGTAGTGGTGATGTAATGGTTGTGCGGGATGTTTTCTTGCCACACTTTACCCCCCCAATTGGGCATCGTTTAAATGCCACGGCCATAGAGTTCACTGTACTAAAATGTTAGTCACCAGATCTCAACCCTATAGAGCATCTTTGTGATGTGGTGAAACGGGAGCTTCATGCCCTGGATGTGCATCCCACAAATCTCCATCAACTGCAAGATACTATCCTATCAATATGGGCCAACATTTCTAAAGAATGCTTTCAGCACCTTGTTGTATCAATACTACAGTACGTAGAATTAAGGCAGTTCTGAAGGCGGAAAGGGGTCAAAGACAGTATTAGTCTGGTGTTCCTAATAATCCTTTGGGTGAGTGTGTGTGTGTTTTTACATTTGTATGTAGTTATTAATTAAAAAAAAAACATTGGACAAAGAAAAAAGATAATCAAATTTAAAAAAGTAGCCAGGAAGATACAAATCATCTGCAGTGTCACGGTGTCAACCCAGCCATAATGAAAGACAGCAAATCATTTCTGGATTGAACTACAGGAATGCACACAGCTGCCTGTCCCAAACAATGCATATGGAACTCCATACGGGCACTGATGTTCTGTTCAGATGAGGAGTGAATCCTGAGAGGAAATCTACGAGTTGCTTAGCCGCTGACCTTAGACCTCTGACACGAGGCCACGCCGGCTGGGAAACACTTTGGTGCACTAAGTGCTACCCTGTCATTCCTAGAGATTCTTCCAAGCAGAAAACTTCCGTGACTTGTCAGGCTGGCTAAGAAACAACCAAGCTAGGTTAGAGAGATTTCTCAGGAAATCTTCAGCACAAGTGTTGTCACTGGGAAAGAATGTCTCGCAGACGGCCATCTGGGCTGCAACCAGGACATGGTTCAACCACAGATTCACATTAACAACATCAACCCAAAAAGAGGGTTGAAAAACAACACAAAAAATGCTTTTAATCAATGCTGGGATTTTAAAAGAAGAAAAAAAAGGAAACCTGTGGAAAGGTGAGGCACGACAAAGCTGCACATTTCTCAGACAAACAATATGTAACAATACATGTGACAGGAAAGTGCACAGAAAATGGATGTCTAGAATTGCATGAAAACAGCATAAAGAGGACATTCTCTTCATTCATTGCAAACATTGTGTTGTGCTTTCAGAACTAGGGGTGGATGGGCTGGGGGGTGAGCTGAACAAATCTGTTTCTGTTTTGCCATTCAGAGAGGCCCTCCATGCAGAACCCTGCCACGACTGACATTACAAAAAAAGACAGACGGCGAAATGAGGGAAGTGCAAAAGAACGTGAGAGCTTTGCAGTACACCGCAATTGGAAGGCACAAAAGCTTGGCCAACGGGTAAACAGGCTGTTGCGTTTCCGCTCGCCTGCGTGGGATGAATCCCCTTTAGCAACCAGTATCTGTTCAGGAGATAGAGGCTGGCATCTCATTGGGCCTGGGTCAATTTATTTACCATTTGGTGGTGAAGATTGCAAATTAAAAGTGTGCAATATGTATTTGTGTTTCACCAGTGTATTTGGTAAAACAACTGGACATGTGGATCCACATGCTGACATTAAAGCCTACCTTTCCGACATCTAATTTGCACAATTCCATGCATGGCTGCACCAGGAGTAACAGGCGGACAGGATCCAGATACATTAACAAAGAAACAATGGTCTTTTGGATAACTGTGGGACTTTTCAGCGTGTCCCAATCTATAACTAGCCTCATCAGAAAGCAGCACGTCCCTCTGCTCCCCGTGCATCCTTTATGCAGACTGGCAAGAACAAGACACATTGTGTTTTCAAGCTTAATTGGCTTAATTGGTTTACTGGTTGGAGAAGCTTAAATGAAAGGAGAAGCTGTCTAAGAGAAACTGAGCCAAGTAGAGCCTTTGTCTTTGGCTTCTATGTGCCCTCCCCACCTTCACAACAGGGGATTCGACCAATCGTTGCCTCGCAAGCTGTTGGACAAGACCCTCACCAGCAGTCCTGCTGAATTATTAACGCAGCCCCACAGAGCAGAGCGAGAACAAACCTGGGGAAGTTTATACTACACTCCAGCAAGGACAACTGGATATTCCTCAATCAGAGCTTATGTATCCTGGGCAATGATTAGAAGATGACAGTGGAAAGAACAAGTGGCACTTTTGCTGATTGTTCCCACATTACCCTTGACACAAACACTGTCTTACAGTACCACCAAAGTGTAAGTAACTGTCAGACTCCGGGATAAAGGAGAGATCGCTATTGCATATAAGAGGTGTGCATCTAAAGTTAAGTTGTCACTTGTGTTGTGATGCTCGACAGTTGGCTACGTTTTTTTCCAGCTTGCAAAAACCCAAGAAACCAAGATGCTGCATTTAAATCAGGACCAGAAAATTGATTTTCAAATTGAGTCTAAAATATTCATTCTAACAGAGAGAAAGGGAAAAAAATACATTGAAAACCCTGCACTTCGTTTTGATTTGATTGATTTAGGAATGCACATGGTGCTTCTTTCTAATTTAGAGAGAAAGAGACATATTCTTAAGCATTTACTTTCCAAATCGCACTGATGTACAAAAACATCTGCGCCTGCATGTGCAATTTCATATAGATCTCTCAAGTGGATTTATTTACACCACAAATGGTAGGATTTACAACATGTTTGACACTGTCTACCACCTGGAACTCACATGTGAGACGGATCTCTGCAGTAATGACCAAAAAAAGTTACTTTTCACCTCATTCTCCTTCCCACACGCTCCATTGTTCAACCCCCCCAAACTTCTACGTTCCATCTCTCACGTCCTCTGCTTTAAAAACGTGTCCTTCCGACAGAAACACCGCAAGGGTTCTTTCGGTCTTCCTGCTGCTGTCAGCTGCCAAAACACGCAGGTTGCAGCGATGAGCACTATAAATATGATGTACAGCTTATGCAGTGCCACTGGCCTCACAACACGCGCCAAAGGAGTGAGGGGGAGCAGGTGCCATGCAGATTTATGACACTCAGCGAGAACTTTCACCCTCCGCATACTCTCATGCCCCAGCGAGCAGAGAGTCCGGCCTGTGATGGCTGAACACATTCACTCCTCTGTGACAAAACAGCATGTGGGCGAAATACGGCGTGAATGTAAAAATGTGCAATTGTTTGGATGCACTTTCATAACTTTGCCAGTGGCAACTACCACTGCTGAAATTTCTCCAGCCAACGCCTTGTTTGGAAAGTTTTGGAGAGTTTTAAAGTGCTGTTGTTGACTTTGTCCATTCAAATAAATTGATGGAGGCTGTCATTTCTGTGGAAATTGCATTTTAAATAGAGTATCCCTACTGAATGTCTAGTCAGATGCGAATCAGAATTTGTCTACATTTCAGCCTTTCTAAATATGCTGGTTTGGAACCAACACACGTTTTTCAAATCTGCCAATCAGGTAGAAACTCATTTGACAGTCATGAGGGGACCATATGGACCTCCAGACTCAACACAAAAAAGGGGGTGTTGAACTTCTTTTTTTTCTATCCAGTCTTTTCCCTTCAGGAAAGTGCAGGCCACTTATGACTCAAGCTTAAAAATGACTTTGGAATTTTAAAGGCTATTTCATTTTGTGCACCAAATGGAGCTTAGCTGGCACTTGGCAACAACAAAACCAGTTTGTATTCCTTCACCCACACTAATCTCACCGGCAGTAATAAACAAATTTAAATTCTTTATCCTGTTCCCAACAGACGTGTTGCAGAATAATGAGAACCTCGGCACCACCAGCTTCTTATCTCCAGCTAGTCCTCTCCTTTCATTCTCCACAGCACTCCAGTCACTCTTGACAGAATTAGCCTGGTTCAGCATTGAGAGTTTTGCCTGATGGCCCTATTTCCTAGGACGCAGGGCGAGTTAAGCTCCGGGATTTGTGATGAAAAGAGATGGGGTAAAACGAATATAAGAAGTGCCCACATCCTCTCGCTCTTGTGGAGAAACCCCTCTGGTTGACTGAGGTGGAGTAATTACATCTCAAGTGGGATCGGACCAAAAGGAAGGACCTGCATTTACCACATTTTCCACCCTGGGGAGTAGCAAGCGCTTTGTGGGGAATATGCTTTATGGATAAGCTCCATTGTAAGAGTGCTTGTGTTCCACGAGGGATGGAAAATTTTAACCCTGAACGTGTGGGAGATTTGCATTCACACATCCCTGAGGCAGAAACCACAGCCACTAATAAAACAGGGCATTAGGAAGGCAGTCATACTAATGATTCTGGGGCCTTCAAGGTCAGGTTTTTAGGCCTCAGCCGGACCCTGTAATGAGGATCCACAGGAGAATATTCAGTCTTTTGCCCTGTTTACATCTATTATTAAGATGCGATTTGGTCGGCCTGATCTCAAGTAGACAATGGAGATATTTCCATTAACACCTGGTGTTTTAGTCTCTTTTTTCCACTTTTGACCACTGTCCTGATTTCTTCGTGGGTCTATGGGTGGGTAAATATATAGGCTTTTTCAGATCTTTCAATCAAATGGATGAAATAACCTCATGCAGTTTACACATAAACACGACCGAGACTATGGAAAATCACATTTAGAGCAGCAACTTTAGTTTCTTCTCCGATAGCTGCAAGACCCCACTTTGAGCGCATGTTAGAAATTAAAAATGGTGAGAGGACATTGTGCTTGGTATGTTTTTTTTTTTTTTTGTCTTCAAAGCAATAGGCAGAGTCCGTCTTTTGTGGCTGTTCGAACACATTTGACCACATGAGCGTCAAACGCAACAAAAGCAATCCGGTCCAATTAGTTTTCGACTACCTCCAGAAGTGCTCGAAAGTGGACAAGCTCAAAATAATAAAGATACCTGACCATTTACACCTGTATTCAGTGTCGTCCACTTGTGATCCGATCGACCAGTATGTATCTTAATACAAAGAGTAAACAGGGCCACACCTAGACAACCAGGTGCATATGGAACCTCCAGACTTCAAGTTTTACGCAGCGTGGTGGACCCTAACACTATGCGCAGTGTTAAAGACTGCATCACAAACGGATGAAACACTTTATCATACCACTCAATACATAGCTATTCATTCCATGTTAAAGATTCAATCTACGATAAGGGCACAAAGTACAGAACACTTTCATGGCATACGTTTGAAATGCCACGGATTTCTGGACAAACATTTGCTGTTGACCTTCAATTTTCCTACTTCCCTGCAGTCCCTCTTCAAAAGAGTTTAAATAAATAGCCTGTCAGCGAGTCAGACACAAGAGATCTGTTTGCCTTCAACTTGTAGAAGGAAACAGCTCAAAAAATAAAGACGATGTAATGCATCTTTGATGCTAATTTTTGGGGGCTAAGGGCTTTTCAGACAAAAATTCACCACCACACTTTGCACAATAATAGTCTACAAAGATTACAGGCCTGTTCCAATTTCCTATTGAGCTGCTTCGTTGAATAATACTTACAAAGACAGCTGCCATCGCAGCATACTAACTAAAATGGAACATCATGAGTGATTGATCTAGAAAAGTCTATAGAAACTACTTTGGGTAAAACTTGGGTAAAACAATCCAGTATTGAAAGAATTACATTAATAATGTACCAGTAAATTGCAGTTATCAGTAAAGACATATTTGAAGCAGCCTTAAAAATTTGGACCAAAGAAGTTATCTTAAGAGGTAGAACGGTTAAATTAACTACATTTATCAATGCCATTTGAAATGTTTTAAATGCATCATACACTACCATTCAAAAAATTAAATATACTTTTATTTAGCAAGGATGTATTAAATTGATCAAAAGTACTGTTTTTTTAACATTCTATTCATAAAAAAACGATGAATGAACGAGTAATGATGCTGAAAAATCAGCTTTGTTATCACAGAAATAAATAACGTTTTAAAATATATTCACATAGAAATAAGTAATATTGTGGAATATTTAAAGCAGCCTTGGTGAGCATAAAATACTTTTGTCAATACCATATTGAAAAACCTTAAACTTTTGAACAGTAGTGTATGGAGAAGGGTTCTGACCCAGAGCTACTTTAGTGAGGCAGGCAATAACCATCATCTTTACTGTATCTCTGTCCTTGTGAGATTCTGAAAGCGAGTGCTCTCCTGAGGCTGTAGTGTCATTCTCTATGCTCTCTACCAGCTATTCTCATCTTCCACTGGATCACCCACGTAGTCACAGCCGCCTTTTCAGTTATCGACTTGTTTCTCCAGTGAAGGTCAAAAATGTTAGCTAGCTTTCACCAAACATAACACCACACACATTGCAGGAGATTCTCCACTCCGGCCCCCCCGGGCCCCCAGAAGGTGAACTCTATTTCCACTTAAGCAAAAAGGGTCAGGGATCTTCTATCGCCGATTGACTCATCCCAACTGAGTGCATTTAATCTGGAAATTGAGGTTCTGGCTGACTCTATTGCTTTAAGTCACAAGTGTCAGAGCATTCAAGGCTCATCTCCCGAAAGTAACATGGAAAGGGTGTCCAATTTCCCAAGCTTGACTTAAGTAACATTTGTAAAGAATATAAACGGTTTATAAATGGAAAAACAGATGCACCGACAGACTTTAGGTGAAGGTTATGCAAAACCATCCATGGAAATCCAGGTGGAATCAAAGAGTATACAGAAGGACTTGCAATGATTGGATCAGAAACAGGTCATATCTGCATAAAAACATATGCTATCACCTGGCAACCCAAGCAAAAAAGTAGTACAAATTCTAAAGCTCAAGGAAGGGATCAAATAACACACAAGAAAGCAAACTTTATCTACATAATAGATTTGAGAGAAGTTCTTCTGTGGTAAATATAAAAATAGCAGTACCTGTGTAGCCCAGAGAGTTGTCATCGTCATGTTCTGCAGTGGGGGCTTCTGTGGCCCTATTGCTAGTCCCCTCCTGAGTCCCCGTGTCTGTTGGAAGTAACACAGACTCTGAGTCCTCGAGCAAAGAGTATTGGGCTAACGGCATCATGGTAGCGCCCCAATATCCCTGATACCAACAGATAAGCAGTACTAGACTCTGCAGACAGTGACTTTTAAAAAGTCTCTGTCTGCAGTTGGAACCTCCAAACTGCATTATCATCATATCCCAAAATCGCTTCCCCAAAACACCTTAAATAAAAGCTCCAAGGTGTTACTTAGGCATTAATCCATTGGAGAATCCCAAGAGTGCAAGTCCTAAATATGGTGTTTTCCTTCTCTTCGCAGGCCTAAAGAGATGCAGTTAGCCCTGAACGTCTATGTGTATGTCTGAGGAGTGACAATGTTTTCCCTCTTGCAGCAGACGGTCCTATAGAAGCTCATGGGCAGAAGTAGGATTGCAAATACACACACAAAGTCACTGACACACACCCTATTAGCTCTACATACAGTCATTGACTGAACTAATTCCCCAATCAGCGCATGTCGCTTTTCTGGAAGATGGACTGACAACCCTCCTCTACGCCGTGTTTAGAAAGGGAGGACCGGGCTGGGGGTGTGGCAGATGCCCCCCATCATGGCGAAGTGTGGGATAAATCAGACTGGGGCCATGCCCACTTCCATTGTTGGGCACTGACAGGGGGTTAATTTGGGATGAGGGGAGGTGAAGGGGCCTGTTTAATATAAAGGGGGTCAGATTGGGCCAGATGACTGGGAAGCATCCTGTCATGGACCGTGAATGAAGATTGGCATCATTTACGGAGATAAAAAAGCAGACAGGCAAAACAAAAGGAAGTCATCGGAGAGCACTTAGGGCTCCGCGAAGTGTGACCACGGTCTGTCCTTTCGTTCACCCTGTCGCTAGAGCTCGAGCTACTGTTTCGACATTTTAAAGTCATAATTGAGTGCTTGAATGAATTTCAGGAGAGGTTAAATGTCGATTTTATGACTTGGGCCACACTAGCCAGCACTTGTGTTGATGCATTTAGGGAAATGACACTTTTAGCCTGCTATGTGCTGAGTTGGCCGTTTCTCAACAAACACCTCGCTGAGTGCGTTCGCAAAATCTCAAGGTTGAGACCGTCAGGAGACTGTTGGCTATCTTAGCTTGTGTTGGAATCATTCAAGCAGTCAAAATACAACATTTCTGCACTTTGCACAGATTCATAAGATCAAGTTCACAAACACATAACATCAAGCATGCAAACACACTTAAGTCTGTCTGTTTGTGGATAGACACCATATTGGCATTGCATTGTAAAACCCCCATTGTCTTTTTTTTTAAGCATATTTAAGTATATTTTCGAACATATGCATATGAGTTTACAGTTTAAACCAACCAAATGCACAGTAAATTTTTTGAGAAACATATACCTAACCCTAAACAGAATTAGCTCAACCTACAGAATTCAGAAAAGTAGGATCAATCGTCCAACACAAAATTCTACATAACTACATACATTTCAATGCATTAAAATCAAATTTACGTCTACACATCAAATATTTTAGATTATTTGCTAATGCTTTCAGGTAACACTGTGCTATATATTTACACAAAATATTGTTCTAAATGTGAAAAATTCAACAATCTGAATATTTACAGCTAACTTCACCTTAGAGCCCGACCGCTAAAGGATTTTGAATGCCGATAGCCCGATACTGATACTAATATTTGTTGGGCGATATTCCCATTTATCGGCCGAATCCGATATTTTTTTTTCTTCAGAAACGCCCAACAAAACATCAACAAATTTCCCAAACATTTGTTATTTGTAGTTATTTATGAGTTTTATGATATGAGTTTTATTTATGAGTCTCGTGACCAACTCAACAAGTGATGCCAACAGGGACGGTGTAGCGTGCCCTCTGGTTGATAAACTATACAACTCCAACACTCATGACATGGTTCAAACGTATTTCCTCTGTTTTTAATTTATTTTTGGAAATATTAATTTATCATCCATTATAACTGCCGATACCGATAGTTTGGAAAATGCCTAATATCGGCCGATAATATCGGCCTGCCGATAAATTGGTCTGACTCTACTTACAAATATGCAGTTTAAAAATACAAACCTATGAAATGTCTCAATTTAATTTTGTTAAATGTAAATGTTTTCACCTATTCCACAAATTTCATCCTACAACGGTTTAAAAAATATGATAAAAAGCTTATGAGAATATATGTTGGCCGGTATATACAATTACCTACCAAACAAATTCTCAGCTCAAATACATGTTTCACAAAGACCTTGACCAAAACTGACATAGAAAGCCCAAAGATATTTGAACAAAGCACAGTTATTGTATATCCCCAAGGACAACCAATGCATGAATATTCTAGTTCCAAAACTGTACTGACAACTGAAAAATAGGTTTTATTGTGGGTTTAGAGAGTGAATACTTCACGACCCATTAACAGGTGGTGTGCCCAGATGCCCTGGAAGACACACAAGCAAAGACCTGGTGCTCAAATTCAAATGGCCCTGATCCACACAATCCAATCCAAAATGCCCTGCCTCCCCTGATGACTAATTAAACAGAACCTTATGTGGCTAGCTGACATGTCTACATGGGCACATTAGGAGGATGTTCCCCATGCACCCCAAAGCCCTGGCTCTGCCCTCATTTTCAGAAACACAGCCTGCGTTCTCGATTTCTGGCTTTATTGATTTAAGGAGAAGGTGATGTACTAGCTCAATAACAGTAGACCCAGACAACCCACATAAACACAACCGCAACAATTGGATTCGTTCATCTTAATGGCTTTAAAATCAAGGCCATTTGTTGGGCTAGCCATCAGTCGGTTAATTCTTTTTGAAGGCAGGAGAGGGCAAATGAACTATAAAGAAAAATGAGTTACCATGTTAATCAGAACACTTGAACACCTCTATTTTGATGGCAATTTTTCATTTTTTGGTTCAGCCTAAAGGCCATGACTTATGAAAGGGGTTTAATTAAGTCAAACGACCAAACTAGGCTGGACAAAAACGAATATAGGCAGGAAGAAAGAAATATGTGAATGGTGCACCCAGACTGCAAATTACCAAAGATTACGTTGAAAGAACGTGTGGAAGGACACCGCTGCTGGTCTACAGAAAAGAGGAAGAATGTGCCCACTCTTCTGAAAATAACATTAGGTCAAGATGTTGTTAAAGACCTGTTAAAATTATCTGTTAAAACCTTAAATTAATAGCATTGCTTGATACCTGATACAGTAATAATATCAACCAGCTTGTGCCAGCAACAATCCAACAATGCCTATATAAAACCAATTAAGATCAACAATCCTACAGGTTAACTGGAGCAAACTGCTCTAATCTGTTTTTTTTTAGAGGTAAAACAAAATAAATAAAATATGGGGCCTCATGTGCATCTTTTGTACAGTTTATTTATCTTTTTTTTTGAATTTGGAGTTCTGAATGTCTTACTCAGAAAACTGTATTTTTATCATTTGTATATTTACAGCTAATTTCACCTTAAAAGAAACTGTATTTATAGTATTTATAAAATGTATCAAATTACGAAATTACGATTCAATTTTAATAAATGTTATGGGTATAAAATTCAAATTTAAAATGATAGTATATGCAAAAAAAAAAAATGTAAATGTCTCTTTTTAACTAACTAAAAAAAAATGAGTGTGTGTTTTGGCCGGTCATTTACACGACAATGCCGCTTTAGGGCCTGAAATGCAAACTTTTGAAAACGAGTTTCAAAGAGCACGTTTTTGAAAGGGGTAGAGTTATAATCTCCGTGTACGAGAATCTTTTAAAACGGTGACGTCATGTGCATGCGTGTTACGTGTTTAGTCTACAGACATGTAGTGTTTCTTTACAAAATTGACATCTACACTTTAAAAAATGCAGGGTTTTTAAACTTTTTTTAAACCCAAATTTGGGTCAATTATGGACGAACACAACCGTTTTAAAAAAATAATTTAACCCAACGGCTGGGTTTGGTCAAAATTGTTTGAACAAAAATTTGGGTGTAAACAACCCAGCATTTTATAGAGTGTTTATAGAGTGTGGTATCTGTGTGAATGGGGATAGTTTTGACAACATTGTTGTCTGTACGGGAAAACGCAAAAGGAAAAACTTTTCCATTTGTATTACATTGTTGTCATGGAATAGTGCATAGCTGTCAAAATTGAACATTGAAAATAAGTAAGATTTCCCGGAATCCATCCCCAAAATAAGGGATTTTTTTTTCTTTTATACCCTCAAACTTTAAAAATAAAGCATTAACCATTAAAAGTCTGAATAGTCTATAACTAGCCTACATATGTGTGAGAGAGAAAGAGACAGTATGTCATAAAAATATATATGTTAAAATACTCTAATATCAGCTTATGAGAGAAACCGGCGGGCTTTGGGGAAACGAAGGGGAAGTTGGTGGTGCATTCGAGGCTGAGTGCTAGATGATTGGGAGAGGTCTGTGCACCTTTACCGATCAGAGCACGCGCTGACGCACAGTAAAGCCTTTATACTCGACGGGTCAGCATGAGCGCGGCAAAAATGACGCATTGGGTGGACAAGACCAGCAAGACCTCATTTCACATGGCTGTGTACAGTATTTTTTTGTGACAATGCACGCGAGTTCAAGCGGAATCTGTTCGAGCTTGTACCTACGTCTCACCGTCTCACACAGTCAGAGCGTAAAAATACAGGATATTTTATGGGTAATTGCTAAAATGGGAAGACAGCGGAAAAAGAGTTCAAATACGTGCGAAACCTGGAAAAAACGGGGGGGTTGAAAGCTATGGAATAGTGTTGTCAAAAGTCTGTAATTTTTTAAATGTGACAATACCTGCATTTCCCTCCAGAATTTTGAGTGTTGTTAAAAGGATTCTTAAACACCTCTGATTGGCTATTGCATCCACATGCTCAACATATTTGTCTGTGATTGGCTATAATGATCAACGTTTCAAAAACACGTTGACGCAAAGTCGGTATTGTTAACAACACTCTCATGGAATGCAACAGTTCAATTTTAGTGTACCGTAGATTTACAAGTCGAATATGAAGAACAGAGCACCACAACTTGAGGCTTTAATAGCTGAAAATTATTCTATTCCATGAACGCACACACTCTCATTCAAAAGATACATCCATTAGCATTAGCATTAGCATTACACAATTGGTCATGAGACACACGAGAGCAAATGC
>JAOTRC010000003.1:18889584-18902743 GCA_027497675.1 Cyprinella lutrensis
CTATCTATCTATCTATCTATCTATCTATGTAAAAACACAAAAACTCTTGGTACTAAGTTCTACTAGCTTTTTCTTGTTGACTCAACTTTTGTAAATAACAGTTACACGAACTGAAAATAAGTTGTTTGTGACAACAACAACAAATGTTTAGTTGAGTCAACTTGATATTATTGGTTTTCTGGAAAGGTGCAACTATTCTGTAACAAAGCTTTTGTAGTTAAACCAATTCAACATTTTTTGTCAATTGGAATTTTTTTTTATTGAAAATCATTTGTTCCTCACCGTTTTGGTGACGAGTGTTTCCTTTGGTTGGTAAGTTTGGCTTTTTGTGTGAGATTGTGGTCTTAGTGACAGTGTTTATAACAACATATAATGTGTTGCTATGAAAAAGAAACCCAGATCAAGTTTTCAGCCTCATAAACTAGCATAAATCCAACACTGTAAAAAAAACATATATATTTTCATGATTTGTAATCACAGTTTCTGGTGATTAAATTAATCTCCATTGTATTCTCTCAATTTTTCCATGTCAATGAACTTGAAATTTAAAGGCAATCAGATAACTTATTTTTTTAAGTTAAACCAACAATATTTTTTTTACAGTGTAATCTTATTTCTGACCAGAAGTGATTTTTTTAAATAATATCTTACCAGTAAAACTTAATTGCAGCAGATTGGATATTCTGGATTCTGATTTGAAAATACATTATGGGAAAAAGCATTTTGAACACAGACATAAAGAATCAGCATATGAATCTCAACAATGGTGACATGCTTCATGCTATAATGCATGCTGGGCCACCATTTCATTTCGTTTTATTTATGTTATTTATTAAGCACTTTTACACAACTGGGCATTGAACGTGCTGTACAAGAATGGAGACAAAAAACAACCATACTAAACCACACACATTTACATCACAGTTAAAAGACAATAAAATAAACAGCTCAACCAAAAAACCCCGAAAGAACAGCTACTCAACTTTTTTAAATAATAGTTGTACGAACTGAAAATAAGTTGTCTGACACCGAAAAAAAACGATACCATAGTATTAAGTAAATACCATACTATTAAAGCAAGTACCATAACGTAAGTACCAATAAGTACCATAATATTAAAATCATGGCTCCCAGCATGCATTGTTGCATGAAGCATGTCACCATTGTTGAGATTCATACTTTGAATCTTGATGTCTGAATCTGGGTGTCCTGACACTCCCACAATGTATTTAAAAAATCAAAATTCAGAATGTCTAATATGCTGCATAAAAGTTTTGTTGGTAAACCTAATATATTATTCACAAATCTTTTAATCAGTAAGAGTAAGAGTAGTGACCTATTCCCTTTTTGGTCCGTAACCTGATCATTTTTGATGGCTTTCTTCGCAACAAACTATATGCTTTGCTAAACACTATTACAAAGACCACAACTCCACATAAATGCTGAGAGTCAAACTGGCCAACTCAAGGAAACACTCGTCATCAAAATGGTGACCAAATATTAAAAAAGCTACATGTGAACCTGTTTATTCTTAATAAGAACTTCTGTTTCAAATAGACAAAAAATGTTGAATTGATTTAACTGCAAAAGATTTGTTGCAGAATAGTTGCACCTCTCCAGAAAACAAATAATGTCAAGTAGACTCAACTAAACGTTTTTTTTTTCTTCTTTTATTCCGTCACAGACAACTTATTTTCAGTTTGTATAACTGTTATTTACAAAAGTTGAGCCAACAAGAAAAAGCTAGTGGAACTTAGTACCAAGAGCTTTTTCTGTGTTCGAGATTTTAACAGTGTGGATTTTTGCTGAACCAACACAAAATCTATCTATCTATCTATCTATCTATCTATCTATCTATCTATCTATCTATCTATCTATCTATCTATCTATCTATCTATCTCCTATGTATCACAGAAAACGTTTTTGCATTTTCAGAAAACATCAGTTTTTATGATTTACAAGCTGTTTTTCTCATGGGGACCAAAACATGTCCATGTCCCCAAAGTGCAAGGATTTCGGATCTTATACCCACATCCAGGGACATTCTGTGTCCATAATGTATAAGGTATACCTGAACCACACACAAACACAAATGCGCGCGCAAACACACACACACACACACACACACACACAGTAATTGGGGAAGTTTGCAACTTTCACATTCACTTCCCTAAATGTAAATGTGACAGCCTTAAATGGACACTTGTGTAATGTCATCTCTTTTCTGGAGTTGAGTACTCTGCAAGTATTTTATTTTTGCATTTAAAAACCCCCTGACCTTTATGGAGATTAAAATGTTTTTTGTTTTGTTTTTGATTTACCTAACAATATAATAAAAGAGCTAAAGATTCGGATTGCGTTCTGAGTTATATGAAATGGTATTTTGAAAAGTCTAGTTTTGATAGAGCTGACACACTGACCCCTGAGTGGGAACCCAAAGGTTTTGTCTGTGTGCTCTCATGTTTTCCCAATAGTGCATTGCAGGGTATTTTCAGGCACCACAGGAAGTCCGTTACATCTACACACACACGCACACACACTCACACACACAGTCACTGTCTCTATTGCACAACAGCCTGAAGTGTTGTATAACTGTCTCACTCTAGAACAGAGGCCAATAGACACAACACCGCAACATAGAGCTTCATAAGATTTACATTCACACGAATACTGTATATTGTTAACAGTAATCACTCAAAAACTCCTTACAATCAAGAAAAAGGAATGACAATGTTGTATGTAAAATTGTCAAATCAATTTTTTTTTGTCATACGACCTATTAGATAATAGGTCTTTACTGTGCACTTGGTTTAAAAAATACATACAACGTTTAATGTGTTGATGTTGTACTGTAAAACACTCTTGCTGATACTGAGGTGGATAAGTTAGGGACAGGTTTGGTGGTTCAAGGGTGGGTTAAGGTGTAAGGAAAGGTCAACATTATAGTTACAGATGGAATCAAAGAAATACATTACATCTGTAATCCCAACTACACTGTAAAAATGAATATGCTTTATCTAATCAATAGAATTGTGGCAACAGATTACTGTGGCAACAGATTAACTGAGTAAAGTTTACACCAAAAAACTTTACAAAAATATCTCACTAACAGACAGATGTCAAAGATTAATTAAGAACTCTTTACTTTATATTGCCAAGATTGCAGACACTTGATAACAAGCAGAATCACAGACGGAGAAAACCGCAATTTTAACACCGATCACCCTAATGGCGACTTCAATTTATTTATTTTTATTTTTTGGTAGCTTTACTCATTTTAAATGGTTAACTTTTAAGCAATTAATTTAACGAATTATTACTCAATTCTAATTTGTTAAATTTAATTAATAATATCACTTGTAATATGTTGCCACAATTTTTTTGATTAAATAAAACATATTCATTTTTACTGTGTAAAGCACACACTAATCATCATAATGGTGACTTAAAAATAGTGATTTTCTCCTTAAAGTGATTCTGCTTGAAGACTTCAATATTGTTCGATCATCATTCAATGAATCCCCTAATTATCTCGTTAACTTTCATCACTGGAGTTTGTGCTGTGTTCCTTTTAGGAGACCATTCTGGGAACCAAAATCAAACTACCCGCTGAAAACATTATTACACACATAGCATAAATGAGTACATCTAAAGTAAAAGATCAATAGTCTACCCTATCTCACGATCAATTCGTACAAATTCGTACGAGTGATTCAAAAGTGGCTATTTCGTACCAAATTACACGACCTCACTCGTACGAATTCGTACGAATTGCCTAAACCCACGTGATGGTTATGTTTAGGGGCGGGGTTAGGGGTAGGTCAATCGTACGAATTCATACGAATTGGCCAATTCGTAAAATATGTACGATTTCACAAAAATCGTACTAATTCGTACGAGTGAGGTCGTACGAATTGTTTCGAATCAGCCACCTCGTATAATTCGTACGAATTCCCGTGAGATCGGGCAGATTAATCATATGGACTCTTTATTAATTGCTGATGCAGTAATCAATAATTAATGGTTTAATTCTTCACGAGTTATACATTAATGCATTAGTTAAGTATGAATTAATGCATATTAGTGCCCACCACGTATTGTAAAGTGTTACCAATATTTCTCTCAAAAAACATACGTCGTAGAGACAACGATGCCAGTTATTTCCGTAATGGATTTAATTTACTCAAAGCCAAACAAAGCCAAAGTTCCAGCACTGAAATAAGAAATATGCACACTTTATGTCCATCATAAATTCATTTTAAAATGCACAAAAAAAACCTATAATGGTAATCAAAACTCCACTGAAGACATTCAACAGATGCAGAGGAAACCACTGTGCTACAAGAATAATAAAACAAAGAGGCCACATGCTTCAAAATGAGTGAGACTCAATATACACTTATGCGAGAAGGAAGACAAGGAAGTGATTAAGAGCAGGGCGGTTACTTACGAGACCTGTCCCCTTTCCATCTCCACCCACCCTTTTTTCTCCCCGGCTTATCCCCATCCCAGCACAGCCCGAGTGCCGTCCAGACCCCCAGCAGCAGGAGGCTGATAGGTACCACCAGCCCTGCCCTCATTCCAGAACGTCTCCAGAAAGATCCACGCGAGGCTTCACATCACATCCAGATGAGCCTCCAGCCCATACACTCCCAAAAACCCTTCAGAGGTGTCGCTACAAACTGCACGCTGTTACTTTACCGCCAGAAGAAGATCCCAGGTTCAGCGGTGCAATATTGATCTTTTCATCCCACCAGTCACTCCAGAATATTTACAAGCAAACCTGGACGCTCTCTATAGCTTCAGTTCAAATCCAATTCGAACACAGAGGACTTGTGTGAAAATGAGAGTTGTCGTTGACAACAGCATGGCCAGGTGTCAGAGAGATATCGGCACACCGCTACTCCTCCGGAGAGCAGCGGTGGTCCCTGTTACAAGCTCCCTTCCTCTCCTCTCCTCATCCCAGGCACCAGGGACAAGCTTCTGTTGATATGAAAACAGCAGATAAATCAAAAGTGGATGGCTGAGTCCTGCAGCCACAGCAACAGAGAGAGAGAGGGAGAGAGAGAGAGTGTGTGTATGAGAGAGAAAGTCAATTCAAGCTAACAAGTGGCAAGCGTTCCATTAAGGCAGCTCTTGTCAGTCGAGTTACAGCTCCTCTGAAGTGAGACAGTCGTACAGTAAAGCTCCTTACAGTTCTCCTGGGAAGCTCCTACTTAGAAATCAGAACTGCAGTGTGATTTTGCTCAAAATATTTCCTTCTTTCATAACAACAAAAAGTTTTAGCCAGGAAGATTTTTTTATGCTTTTTCAGAGTTCCATCATAGCTGTATTTATCTGACCAAAATATTGTGAAATACTATTACAATTTAAAATAACGGTTTTCTAATTTAAAGTAGAGAAAATCAAGTTTTTAATGTTGTTTATATGTATATATAGTGTTTTTATTACGCTTTAAAGGTGCCATGTGTCAAAAAAATCAAATCATACTCCATATTCCATACCAGATGGGGGCAGTATACCTCCAGAAAGTGAGTTGTGCCGCGGCCGTGGTCTTCAAACAACACGGGCGAGCGCTGTCTTGCTCTCTATCCCTATTACTCAAATCAATTGACACGATAGTAAATGGTTGGAAGACTGCAGTTTCACGCGGAGCGTTTGGAGATTTTTAGAGATTAGAGACTCAATGAACAACATCTCAACACTAAATTTGAGACGTCGGTCTCAAATACAAGCCGGTGCATTTCGACGATATGGAAAAATAAAAGGCCGGGCTATTATTTGAGGTGTTACGGTATTCGTTTTGTTGGTAAAATGGTACATTTTTGTAGGAATGCATTCAAGATTTCTGTTTCAAATAAACGCTGTTCTATTGAAATCTATCTTGGATTCCACAACAATATGATCCTAAAGGGTTAGTTCACTCAAAAATAAAAAATTCACCCTCATGTTGCTCCAACCCCGTAAGACTTTCATTCATCTTCGGAACAGGAATCAAGATATATAACAGGACAGATACGTATTTTGCTGAGTTTTATAGAGTGGTGTTTTTAAGTCTCTTCCACATACATACGCACACTGTTTGAATGAAAAAGTTCTGCTCATTGCTCACATCTTATGGGTTTTTATCCAGGAATCATGTTTAGTTCTCATTTCCAGTTCTGGGAATATTAGTTAACCACTAGAGAACGTCCCAGATCCCCTATACTAATTGGTTCCCAAAAATAAACAAACAGGAATACTAATGTTATTCTGTGCTTTCTGGATAAACACTAAACCACATGTTATTATCTGCTTGGCAAAGTGTAATGAAAATCAATATATTTGAATTTCCGCTCCTTTGATAAACTGAAATGAATGGAGATGGACATCTACACCTTTAGATGGTGCTTGTTGATGCTCTAAGGCCTTTCTTCAGATATTGATAGATTGAAAATATGTGGAAAAAGTAAAAGAGCTTACATTAGCGGTTGATGAAGCCCTGCTTTGATGAAACTTTAATGATTACTCCTACCATGTAATTACTTTTATGAGGAAGCCAGGGACCCTGCGGCCTACTTTGTTACCATAGATGCTACATTACCATCATAATGTCATTTGGAAGTAATAAAGCAACTTCGGGAAAACACCAGTCTATGATGAGGGTGAAAAGAGAAATACTTTTTAAAAAAAATCCAATGTACAGAAGATAATCTAAGTTAAAACAGCATAACAATTTTCATCCACTCTCAGAAAAAAAAGGTACAAAAGCTGTCACTATGGGGGTACCTTTTTAAAAGGTACACTTTTGTACCTAAAGGGTGCATATTGGTACCTTAAAATACATATTAGCACCTGAAATGAACATAATAGCACCTAAAATGTACACATTAGCACCGAAAATGTATATATTAGTACACAAAATGTACATAATAGCACCTAAAATACATATAAGCACCTAAATGTCCATATTAGCACGTAAAATGTACATAACATCAACTAAAATGTACATATTAGCACCTAAAATGTACATATTATCATCTATATGTCCATATTGGCACCTAAAATGTACATATTAGTACCAAAAATGTACATAATACCACCTAAAATGTACATATAAGCACCTAAATGTCAATATCAGCACCAAAATGTACACATTAGCAGGTAAAACGTACATAATATCTACTAAAATATACATATTAGCACCAAAAAATGTACATATTAGCAACTAAAATGTACATTTAAGCACCTGAATGTCCATATTAGCACCAATAATTTACATATTACCATGTAAAATGTACATAATAGCAACTAAAATGTACATATTAGCACCTAAAATGCACATATTAGCATCTTTATGTTCATATTAGTACATTAGTACCTAAAATGTACATATAAGCACCTAAACGTCCATATTAGCACCAATAATGTACATATTAGCAAGTAAAACGTACATAATAGCAACTAAAATGTACATATTATCACATAAAATGTACATATTAGCATCTAAATGTCCATATTAGCACCTAAAATGGACAAAAGTTTACCTTTTGAAAAGCCCCAGTGATAGCTTTTGTAGGCCTACCTTTTTTCTGAGTGTATGCAAAATATATTCCATACTAATTTCATATTAAATTCATACATAAATTTATTTAAATATGAAGGAAATTAGTCTCCCCTTTAAACAATGTGATCTGAAGTGAATGAATTCATAAATTGCATAACAACCATAAACGACTGTTCAGTGTTTTTGGCAGGACATCACCTACTTTGGATGTAAAATGTGTCTTGTAGGACCAAAAAAAGAGCCTGGAAGCAATAAGTGAAACAGCACTGGGTTGTGGCCTTCCAACTAAAGCTGTTGAATTATTCTTCAGCTGACCTTGTCCAAAATTGTGATTTAGAGAGACTCAATTGCCAACACACTCACACTCACAAAAAGAGCGAATGGAACTCAAGCGTCTCCACCCTCCCGTCAACCTCTTCCTCTGCTTTCACAATCAATCACCTGAGTTGTAAAAAAAACATATATATGGCCTCCAAACATGCATTAACCTACACTCTGCAATCTTTTCACTCCTAACAAGAGAACAATAAATCTGTGTGTGGGGTATGTATACATTATATTATGGTATATATTTATGGTTTGTTTAAGCGGCGCCCTCTTCTGGACAGGGGTAAATTTGCATTTCCTTCAGCCTGAGGCTTATTCATTTCTCATTTGGTGTGAAAGGGCCTTGACATTTGCCTATATATATATATATATATATATATAACACTTACAGAAGAAAAAGCAAGACTACAATTAGAAAACTACAAAAGTCTTTACAGATTTCATGCTCAAACATGTAATACACACTAAAGAAAGTTGAAAATGTAAAACGCATAATAGACGGGATTAAATAATGAAAGAACAGATCCCGTTGTCTTTTAATCTGCAGATATGAAAATGTGACTGATTAGTATACAGTGAAATAGAGTTGCAGAAGATTCTCTTCTTTCCAAGATGAGAAATGACATTGTAACCATGTTGTAGATTAAATAGTGAGATGTTACAAAAAAAGTGTTTGACGGGAGAGGGCCTGCCATCACAACCGATATGCCCCGGGGAGCCCACACTACACTTGCTCTGTTCCCCCTAATCAATCAACTGTACCCTCCCCTGAAACAGATCCAGCGAGCCCGAATCAATTCACAGCTGATGTGGGCTGAAGGTTAATGCATGCAAGACCAGGTAAAACAGCAGCCATTACTCATGAGGCGAGCGGGGTAATCATGAGGCTTGTTAGATTATCACGAGCTGCTTTATAGTTTGCCCTACACAAAGCCTTTCTTCTTCATTCAGATACAAAGAGACGGGTCACCTTTTTCTTTTCACACACTGTAAAAGTAGAAGGTATACAAACATGAAGACCTGGAATCCAGGTATCATAGTTTGAGCATTTACATGGTTCATTTGCGTTTTCAGAAAAACTTTTTGAAGTGTGAAGATGTATTAGAATGACAATAAAATCTTTTGTAAGGGCTTTATACTTGAAGAAAAGCACAGAAAAACAAAACACAAGTAATTTAATTTAAAGAAGTAGTTCACATTTAAAAAACTTTTGCTGATAATTTACTCACCCCCATGTCATCCAAGATGTCCATGTCTTTCTTTCTTCAGTCGAAAAGAAATGAAAACATTTTGATGAAAACATTCCAGGATTTTCTCAATGGACTTCAATGGGGACCAAACGGTTCAAGGTCCAAATGAGAGTTTCAGTACAGCTTCAAAGGGCGTCAAACAACACCAGACGATGAATAAGGGTCTTATCTAGCGAAACGATCGCTCATTTGAAAATAAATTAAACTTATATATATAAGTTTATAAGTAAATAAGTTTTATAAGCACAAATGGTCACCTTGCTCTGTTCTGTGATGAGCGTTCGTGACTCTCCTGTTCGAACTCATTTATCAAAATGAACAAATCTTTTTTCGAGTCATGACTCGAAGGGTCCTAGATAGGACCCATATTCATTGTCTGGTGTCGGTTAAAGCCCTTTGAAGCTGCACTGAAACTCTCATTTGGACCTTGAACCGTTTGGTTCCCAATAAAGTCATGGAGAAAATCCAGCAATGTTTTCATCAAAAACCTTAATTCCTTTCGACTAAAGAAAGAAAGACATGGACATCTTGGATGACATGGGGGTGAGTAAATGATCAGCAAAAGTTTTTTTTTTTTTTTAAGTGAACTACACCTTTAAGGTGTTATTGTTAACTAAAATTAAAATTATATTAAAAAAAACATTTTGTGTAATTGAAATGAAGCCTAAATTGAGCTAAAATAAATAATAATATAAAAAACATCAGATGAAAAATGTAATATTAAACTGAAATAAGTTCTAAAAGTTACAAACAAAGTTCAAGTGAGCGTCATCACTGTTCTTCATTACTAAACATGGATAGAAACTAAACTGTACACTCAAAAGCTAAGCCAATGGTTCAAGGTTCGGCTGGTTAGCATGAGTCAGTGTTGGGGAAAGTTACTTTTATAAGTAATGCATTACAATACTATGTTACTTCATAAATAAGTGCTTCAGAATACTTTTGCGTTTCTTTTTCTCAGCTCGGCAGCTTGTTTGTTTTTAAAACTAAAAGTTATATTTTTAGCAAATGTAAAGTTCCTTTCACAGCCAGAGTCAATTAAATAAGCCTCGGGCTGAAGGAAAAACAAATTCGTGTCTGTCCAGTAGAGGGCGCCTCTCAACAAACCTTTCAGCTGTGCTGCCACTCTGGATCACACTAGAGTCCTGAAGAAACACTAATGTGATGTTTATCCAAGTCATTTTTGCTTATTAGTATGGTTGAATTTGATCATAGAACGTCAGCAGTGAAGATATCGGTTAATAAAGAGAGCCTAAATGCATAAAGTATATGTGTGTTGTTTAAAATTGATTTATTGCAGGTTTGCATGTCTTTAAGGCCTATTTGATTCAATTTAAGGAACACTGAATCTGTTTTTGCAAAAATGCATGTTCAAATTTAGTCTAGATCTAATAATCATCATGTTCACACACAGCACACACAACATCCCTGCACATGATTTTTCTCAACATGAGAGCTGTCAGTTATTGCACAGGAAAACAAAGTAACTTGCGTTACTTATTTGAAAAAGTAACTAAAAAGTAGGATTACTTAATTCATTACCCCCAATACTGGCCACAGCAAATCTTTCTACTCTGAATATCTAGATCAGGGGTGTCCAAACTCGGTCCAACCTCTGTCCTGCAGTGTTTAACTCCTCAACACACTTGTCTGGAAGTAAACGTAAGTTCTAGTTTGGTTAGCAGGTTCATATGTGTTTAATTGGGATTGGAGCTGCTGAACTCTGCAGGACAGTGAGTGACCATCCAGGAGCAGGACTACTACACCCCTCTGGTTTAGGCTAAAACTCCTCAACCATAAACAAAGTAGAATCGTTCCTTCAGAGGTGTGAAAATGGAGATTGTGAAGCATGGCGGGTTTGAGACTGATGACTCGGTGTGAATGAAGTGATGAGGAAGAAGAAGTGTAAAACTGATGAATACTGCCTCGTCCGCTGTCTTGCGAGAGAGAACCTGACTGCGCTGTGCACACGCGGGCAGATTTATACTGCCTTCTTCGCACGAGCGGGCGAAGAACGGATAGTTAGCATCTCTCTTTCCTGCTCTGTACTGGGTAAGAGTAATTACAGCTGGAGGACGGATCTGCATCTGCAGGAAGCTGAACAGATTTACTGCTAATACTCTCTTCTCTTCTCCTCTGTGAATATATATTCTGTGAGATTGTGTTTACTTGCTCAAACTAGTCACAGCAATAAAGAAAGAAAAAAACATTTATCATAAATTATTCCAATTTGATATAAGGTTTTAATGCTTTTTTTTGTCCCGTCTCAGTTTAAATTGCTTTGCGTGTAATAAATTTGACCAGCCGAGGGCGATGTTTCAAAATCAGTATTATTTATTTATATTCACATTTTTAGCCCATGAAAAAACTACATTATAAACCAAATAAAATCTTCTATTGGGAGAGAGAGAGTGTGTGTGTGACAGTGATGATGTCTGTGTGTGTGTGTGTGTCTAGCTCTTCTTAAAATGTTTACATCAATATCAGGACATTTAAAAGCTAACCCCTCGACACACTATCTTTCTAACTATACTGCATAACTAGCATACGGACTTCCATATTAGTAAATAGGTGATCGTCTTAACAGCAAATGACATTAAGTTTCATTATTTCCATTTTACTCTAAGGGATTCAGCCACGACAGTTCTGACCAGCAGAGGGCAGTGCTGAGACGTGTTGAGCAGTACAACAACAAACCCCACAGGACAGAAAAAAAGCCTCAAAATAAGAGTCCACAAACTTTCTTGGTAAGTATGACTTTTTTGCACACATTATGGATTTCTGCACAGCACCGAATGACCCCTGACAACAGAGGGATGTGGGATGCTAAAAACAGCCAGTGTTTGAGGAGACAGTAGCTTTTAGGGGGGAAATCTGCATTGTACTTTTACACGAGAGTGAGACTATTCAAAAAAAGAATAATGAACTTATTTGGACAAATTTATATGAATATATTCACTGTCACAGAGAGTAGGAGATATCTCTTTTAACTCTCTGAATCTTTAGAAAACACTTCAGTGAAACCTTTTGCTCCCAGTCGAGCCTTTCAATTGCAAATGGCTGTTCAAAAAGCTCTCTTTGAATGAAAATGCCGTGGGTTCCTCAAAGAATCACGCTCTCCAAGGCTTTTTCAATGACGCTGTGTTCTCTGAAAAACTTTTCAGTCAATCATACAGGGTCAATAAAGTTCTTCAGCGGTACTTTCTCCGCCGTTTACAATCTACCATTCGCAATTGTCAGTCGCCTTTGGACCAGTAGATGGCATCATCTCATTGGGAGTCAATATCTCAACAAAAGCTATCATGAGCATAGATATCCATAATAAAGGCTATTCGTCTCGTCCGCACTGGCCAATGGAGGTCGACGTCAGCGCCTGACGGCCATCTTGTCGCAGGCAGCTCGCTCACTCGTAACATTGTGCTTTAATGGTGTATGTACTTTTTAAATAACCATAACTTGCTCAACTTTCTATCGATTTTCAAACGGTTTGGTTTCTTATAAACCTCAGAGATGTAGTTATGACACTGCATACTTATAAACAATAAGTGTAGCCTATAAATAAATAATAATCCAGAATTATAGCCACGTTAATGACGTTTGTAAGAAACCAAAGCGTTTGTAAATCCGTCACGATTTCAACGAGATAAGAGGATTTGTGCTCGTGCTGATCACTCATCTTACTTCAGGAACCACAGACAAGATGGCCGCCGGTGATAACAATAGAGATTCAGCCGTAAGACATCTAGCCTTTATTATGGATAGCTATGATCATGAGAATGAATCTGCAGAGATTCTGATAATAATCAGGAGTAGCATTTTATTATGTGTGCTGTTTCGGGATATAGTTGCATTATGACCAGTAAAATGTGAGCAATATGCTTAAATCGCTTTAACAAAAAAGTACAATCTAAAAATTGTTGGGTTGTTTTAACCCAACTTTGGGTCAAATATGGACAAACCCAGCCGTTGGGATACATTTTTTAATAACATTTTTAACCCAACGTTTGGGTTTGTCCACAATTGACCCAAAGTTGGG
>JAOTRC010000003.1:18909847-18922603 GCA_027497675.1 Cyprinella lutrensis
GGATGGATGGATGGATGGATGGATGGATGGATGGATGGATGGATGGATGGATGGATGGATGGATGGATGGATGGGTTTGTGGATGGATGGATGGATAGATGGATGGATGGGTTTGTAGATGGATGGATGGATGGACGATGGTTGGCTTAAGGAAAGCTGAGTGTGTTTTATCCTGCTTAATATGTGGCTTCTTACTAAATAAATCCAGATTTTATCTCCATTTTTTAAGTTAAAATATTTTAATGTGTGAGAAGAAACCACTGATGCATTATAAGCCAGCAAAGCTCTGTCTGAAAACAGATGATTCAGACGACACAATATATTGAGTCGACCTTTTACAAACATATCTGAGAATATGCTGATTAGAATCAAGAATTGTCCAAAGAATAATGCTAATTACTGAGGAACCATAATTAAATTACCAAGCCATCTCTGTAAAACCATTAATACTGAGACAATATAAGCAGCATATTAAAACTCCCCTAAAAAGCGTGGCACATTTGAAGCGCTCTTCATTCTGATGAACACCTGCAGACAGCAGTGCTTTAGGTCTCCAATGTTTTACCAGATGTGAAAGTGGCATTGATTTTTCTCAATTGTGTTTGCTCTGTGTTGCCCTATTAGATATAGATTCTCCTCGACGGCCATCTCGACACTTCTTAAAGTGACGTCCTTTCGATAAAACTGTCTCAGGGTTTTTCAATAAAGCCATGTGTCAAAAACAGCCTCAGTGAGACTCAATAATGTCATTCAATGAGCTCAGAGGCCTCAACGCTCGAATGATGCTGCAGTCAAACCGAGACAAGACAAATGATACTGACCCTTAAACAGAAACTGTACACCAGGAATGTCAGAAGGAAATAATATAAACATTGTTCCGGGTGAAGTTCAAAAGCCGTTAATCAATATTGTATAATACACACACACACACACACACACACACAATTCAGAGTAACTAATTAAACGCAAAAGTAAAATGTCATGTTTTTACCTTTCTATTTCTATAGCCTCACTAATATTTGATGGTTGTGTGCCCTCATCACCAATTTCCATAATTGAGAACCTCCACTAAACCGGCAATAGGCGGTCTTAAGGTTCTTGGTGGAATATAATATATAATTAACGAGATCTGGCAATACAATGAAGTCCTTGTCCATTACGAGCTTTGTACGTAGTGAGAAAGACTTTAAAATCCATTGTAAATTTTAAAGGAAGCCATAGCAGTGCAGATAAGACTCGTATTATGTGTTTTCTTTTACTTTTAGTTGGAGTTAATAACCAAGCTGTCTATAAATTGTTTTTTGTTGGAGACCAGTAAAAAGTGCTTTACATTAGTCAAGTTCACTTGAGATATGGACCACTTGATTAGTTTTACTACATCTTTCTGGTTTAAAAAGATCAAATTTGAGCTATTTTTCACAAAACAAAACAAAAGGACAACCTGTCACCTTGTTAAAATGGGAGTTAAAACTTAAACCTGCGTCTAAAATAACACAAAGACTCGTAAACCCTGGACGAACCCAATGAGTCATTTTAACCAGATTCAAAAAAATTCTCTTTTAGTTTTAGGGCCAACTAATAGATTGTCAGTCTTGTCCTCGGTAACTTTAGAAATTTCCATTTCCAATTTCCAGGAACCAACGTTTGTTGCTCACTTCCAAAAGTTTAAAAGTGGTTGCTTCGTAAAACTCTCCCAACATCCTGTCAAAAGTCAGCAGATCGAACTAAATCTCCCCTAAAGAACACAACATCCGTACAAGCTCCAAAATTTTTCCCTCGGATAGATTTAAGGCGGGAAATTCATCAAGCAGAGCAGCTTAATCCACAACCGTGAGGGGTGATTCCAAATAGGTTTTATAGCCATTGTATTATCTAAGCCGCAAAATGTCATTGGAGACGCCGAATCTCCATTTGCTGGCATATTCTGTTAAGGTCAAAGCTTTTAAAATGGATTCTTTGACATCAGCTACCGAGCTACTGCCTGAAAAACGACAGTAATCGAGAAAAAAAAAAGCGCCACACACACACGAGTGGCTTGAGGAGCCATTTTAATAATCGGATTGGATGTTGGAAGTGTCACTGCGTCCCTGTTGCAAGAGGAATAAACTGCACTTGAATGTACATTGGATATAGTCTTTAGGGCCATTTCCTCTGACGAATGGAACAGCTCCCTGCCCAGAAGATATTTGCAGCACAGCTATAGAAGGAGCAATGTGTGTTATTACAGAGAATTATGGCTGTTCTTTTGCCACTGTTGTTTCATTAGAGTTTTGAGGCTGCAAACTGAGGACAATGCTACTTGTGTAAACCAGAGAAATCACAATGCAGTGTTATCTAACACAAAAAGTTGCAGTGAAAGCTTTTTGCATGTAATCCTTAAAGCTTTCGAGGATTACATACAGTACATGGGTATTTATTCAACTTTGGGCACTTTTGGCCCTGTGGACACTTGGTATTAAGATGCATTTTGGTTGATTGGATTACAAGTGGACGACTCTAAATACAGGTGTAAATGGGGTCTAAAATGGTTTGGGCTTTCCCACTTTCAACCACTGCAAGAGGTAGTTGAAAACACATTTGACCGGATTACTTTCTTAGAGTAAACGCTCATGGGGTCAAATGTTTTCAAACAGCCACAAAAAACACCTACTTTCCACCTACTGACCTCCCAGCAAACACAGAATGTTCTCCTAACATTCCTGAAGGGTCCCATGAGATTATTTTTTTTTTTGAGAACCAAACAAGAACATCAAGCAATGTTCCATGTAGGTTATTTTTGGGTTCCATTTTTAACGTAAGGAGAACGTTCCGGGAACATTCCCCTAACCTCAAGAGAAAGTACTAGGAACAAAAACTAAAGTTCCCAGAACCTAAATTTGTTTGCTGGGCTAATGCGCTACCATTGAGAACGTGCGCCAGACAGTATTGAAACATCATGGGCTTTCAAACCGTGTAGTTCTAGAATCTTGATAGATAGACAGCGTCAACATCTGCGAACTCAGACAAGTACCAATCTTTTATACTGTGACTGTTAATACCTGATTGGATAGGATTGAGGTAATACATGATGCGCTGATTGAGTCTTCCTGACAGAACTTAAGCTAAAGATTTAATTTCCTGCCAAAATCCAGCAACTTCGCACAGCCATTGAAGAGGAGTGGACCAACATTCCAGAATGGAGGAGTGGATCCCCTGGACTCCCCAATACAGTAAAACTGCACATTTTAGTCCATGTAAACACAAAGGCGGGTATTTAGCGAAATGAATATTTTCCACCTCTCCGTTTTCAAAAATAACATCGTTCACACACCCGCATAAATACGCTGTCGTCGAGCGCTATCATATCTATGCCAAACCTACTGGCGGCAGTGTAGGGAGAAGGATAAAGCCATGCAAGCCAATCAGAATCCTAAGAATTGACAAGAGAGAACCTAAGGCTATGTTTACACGGAAACGATTCTGAAGAGAAAACGCAAAAGTGGCGTTGCGTCATCCTTTTTTTATTTTTTTTGTGTGGGAAATCCGCGTGCAAATGGAGACGCAAAAGTGTGTGAAATTCAATATAGTGTGCACTTCAGACGGCTAGGAGTGCATACAACAACAACACCAAGTCCATGCGCCTGCGTACAACTTTCACCGTCAAGCAGACTTTTGCGTTTTTACCGTTTACACGGGAACGCGGCGGTGGCGTTTTTAAGATTTCAACTCTGGAGGGTGGTTTCACTTTTTTGCGTTTTTGAGCCTCAAAGACGCAATTGCCGTGTAAACGAAAGGCACATCCGATAAAATATTTTTACGTTTTCACCCGCGAGCGTTCTCGTGTAAACAGGGCCTAAAACACAATTTCTCCCAGTTCACACAACAACATATAACCGTTTTTGTTTTTTTTGTTTTTTCAGAAATCTCCACTTCGGCCAGAGTTTTTAGAAATAAGTTTTCTGTGATAAAAATGGGGTTTTCCTGTAAATGAGAGGCCAATCCGCAGGAAAATATCTGCGTTTTCCCTTCGTGTAAACGGGGCCTTAGAGAGGCCTTTTATTGTGGCCAGCCTAAGGCACACCTGTGCAATCATCATGCTGGCTAATCAGCATCTTGATATGCCAAAGCTGTGAGGTGGATGGATTATCTCGGCAAAGGAGAAGTGCTCACTTACACAGATTTAGAAAGTTAGAAAGTCTTAGATCTTTGAGTTCAGCTTGTTAAAAAATGGGGGCAAAAACAAAAGGTTTACAAATAAATAAATAATTTTGTTCAGTGTAGTACCTTCAAAAGGAGTTCCCATTACTAAAATCATTCATAGACAATGTTTACATGGAGCCAATTTTTGGGTTATGGTTGGGTTAAGGTCACAGTTCGGGTTTCTGAAACATTAAGAATAACCCGTTTACATGCGTGAGCAGAGAGAGTTTCTCCTGTATACTTGGAATTCCAATATCCCGATGTAAACGGTGACGCGGTGTTTAGCGTCTAGACGTACGGACAACCTTAATACTCAATATGTGTCATTTCCAATTCTTCTTCCTGTATCCAAAGACAACAACAACACGCGGATAATGAATAGTCAGCCCGTTCTCATCCTTTAGCGTCACAGAACGCTATGACAAAACAGCGCTATACTTCGCACTGCGTACATACTACCCTTTATCGTTAATATTCACGCGAAACCCAATTCGTCATAAATCCTTCAGCGTAATATGAGACTACCCTACCCTACCCCACACCTAAACCTACCCATCACAGCGTGTGTTATATTAACGATGTGCGTAGTATAGCGCCGTTTTGTCATATAGCGTTCTATATGACTCTAAAGGATGAGAATGCGTTGGAATAGTTAGGGGCAGATAGCGATCGCCTTTGTTTGCGTTTTGATGCTGGTAACGTTACTGAGCTCCCTTCAAAAGTATGCTGTGCTGTGTCTCGACTGGTCTTGCCATGTTTACTTGCGGTATACTGCGCGCAAATTTTTTTATGCGCCGAGAAGTTTCTCTACTCAAAAGACGCCGTTTACATGACCAAAAATTCGGGTTAGAAAAGGGGTACCCCATGTTTAATATCCCGGGTTTTAAAATCCGGGATTTGAGCATATTCAGGTTTTTGCCAGTGTTTACATGGCCGTTCGCAACCGGGTTATTGCTAATATCCCGGTTTTGAACGGGTTTGGCTGCATGTAAACGAAGTCATAGAGTTCCATAGAGTTCCATTGCTGGAGTGCAAACACCATTGAACTGGTAATTTTCTAACACGCACTCACATCGTTCGGTGTCATCTTGCAGCTTTCAGATGATATTTACTATTTTCACCCAATAAATACATTACATGGCTAATATCTAGGTCTGGGACAAGTTAAAAAAATATCTTTAAATACAGCAAGACCGTTTTAATGAGAACTGTTGTTTCATATAAGAAAAACAAACCAGTTTAAAACAGTTTTGACAGAAAAATCCACCCTTGGGACATAAACATGCTTATAATTGAAGAGACACTGGAATGCTGGTCTTGGAGGAATAGTATCTAAGGCATATGGATGCATGAATCAGACACTTTGTGAGTATACGAGGTTTATCCTGTGACATCAAGTTTGCCTCTAGCAAAGAGTGAGCTGCGTATAAAGACCCCACAGTACATAGACATTGCAATTACTTCAACTTTCAGACCAGCTGTGCCTCTAGACATGGAGAATTTGTCTTTTAAAAGAACATTTGGCTGTTCTTTCCAACATTCTGATTGTTTTTTGATGTAGAAACAATATGGGAACAATAAAAAATATAATCAACATATCACACTAAAGGATTTTCCTCACAGCAGAGCTTCTATTACCACTATTTCTTTCTAAATTATCGATCTCTTCTGGTTCATAAACATCACATATTCTAAAACATGAGAAGACACTGGGGACTGCGGGTCATGCTGTAAATAAAGACAAACGCCGGCATGTTGTCTTTTGGGAGACAATAATGGCTAGACGGGTGTATATTATCCATAGAAAAGCTGAAGTCATTAAGTTGGGTCTCGTGGCATATTAGTGGCAAGGAAGGTGACAGAGAATTAATCTTCACGCTTATGGATTCGTCACACTCGTTTCCCGACGACCTAATGACACTTTTATCATAACTCTTTATTACCATTCCCGAACCTAAACTCGAAATTATGTAAATGCAGCTGCGTCGTACACTCTGAACGTCGTTGTGTTTGTTGGCTGTTTGCTCAAGCGTGAATCCAATTCCTCTCAGTGTCCTCATTAATGAATTGCTTGGTTATGGTTTGACTAA
Source organism: Cyprinella lutrensis (assembly GCA_027497675.1). NCBI lineage: Eukaryota > Metazoa > Chordata > Actinopteri > Cypriniformes > Leuciscidae > Cyprinella > Cyprinella lutrensis. Next base: position 18,916,117 of record JAOTRC010000003.1, read on the forward strand.
CCGTCCAGAGGACCAGACGTGCAGGAAGGTTTCCAAGAATCATCTAATTTTTGGACTTTTTGTGTTGTCGTCTCAAACATGCCATCCTCTTACTAATGCAACCCTGGACCCTCATCACGGGGACGCAGTTGTCCGACACAATTACTAGGTTACGGTTGAGCCGAAGCTTAATCACGGCTGGACTCTCCAGCTTGCTGAATGTTTTTTTTTTTTTTTGTCTTCCAGAGAAGAAAAGAAAAGATAGATGGAGTTGGGCATCCATATTTATAGCTGTTTTTGTCCTTCACGTTCACAGAATACAGAATGTCGCTGTTGATTCTATCAGTCTGTGTGAGATTCAGTATCTATCTGAGCAGGTACAAGGCCAGAAACACTCTTTATGATAATGTCCTTATTTTCTAAACCTTTAGCCTGTTCTTGGATTCTTCAGTTACAATCTGTCTGTCTGTCTTTCTATCTACAGTGTCTGTCTGTCTGTCTGTCTGTCTGTCTGTCTGTCTTTCTATCTACAGTATCTGCCTGTCTGTCTGTCTGTCATCACCGTCATCTGTCTGTCTGTCTATCTGTCCGTCCGTCCGTCCGTCCGTCCGTCCGTCCGTCCGTCCGTCTGTCTGTCATCACCGTCATCTGTCTGTCTGTCTGCCTGCCTGTCTGTCTGTCTATCGGTCTGTCTGTCTATCTATCTGTCTGTCTATCTGTCTGTCTGTCTATCTGTCTGTCTATCTTTCTGTCTATCTGTCTGTCTGTCTGTCTGTCTGTCATCACCGTCATCTGTCTGTCTATCTGCCTGCCTGTCTATTTGTCTGTCTGTCTGTTTGTCTGTTTGTCTGTCTGTCATCACCGTCATCTGTCTGTCTGTCTGTCTGTCTGTCTGCCTGTCTGCCTGTCTGTCTGTCTGTCTGTCTGTCAATCTGTCTATCTGTCTGTCCGTGTATTGATCTATCTGTCCATCTGTCCATCATGTTTACACAGATATTTCTCCAGCAGGATGAATCTTTGGAAATATTTTTGGAATCTTTGCGAGATTCTTAAAGGGACACGCAGCATCTGTCGGGCACATGTGCTGTAAAGTGTTTCCCAGAGTTTCTCAAAGTGCCTTGCTTGATAAATTTCATGGCTTTTGAAATTGCCATTACGTGATTGCACATTTCATGCACATTTCAATGCTGTAATTTTTTTCTGACCGTGAATATGACCTTTGACCTCCCACACTTAAACTGACTGAGAGAACGCGAGGCTTGTTGGTTGATTTGCAGGCAGCACTAAAGGCTCAAGGGTAATTGTTTTTGTAGGACTGTCTGCACTGGTGGTTCTGCATGTTCTCTGACTCATTCCTTCAGACAGCACTTGCTCTCAGTTTATCTGCCCGCAGTCTGGAGCTGTTATGAAGCAGACGCTCTGGAACATTTCAGCAGGGACCATATTGTCTTTCAGACATTTGTCTGTCGAAATTTTAGGATGATCTGAATTTGTTTAGTTCATTTAAAACTCACTAAACTCCTCTTGGTGGGTTTGATGTTCATTGAGATTCAGCAGTGTTTCTGGAGTTACTGAAGCCACTGTAGAACATCTTGCATGGTTCTGGAATGCAGCTGAATGGAATAATGCTGACTCAGTCAGTGTGTGGCTTTGTTCCATATAGTCACGTCCCCCCCCGGGTCTTTCCACCGCAACAGAACAGACTCAGAGATTCCATGAACCAGGTCTGGAGAAACCTCTCACACTCCTTCATCAAGGCTGATGAAGCTCTGGAATATGTGGGTGGCTTTTTTTCTTTTTTAGCATGTATTACTGGCACAGACAAGACCATCTTCTAGATGGAGTCACTTGCAGGAACTCAATGTTCTGTTTCAAAAAAAAAAAAAAAATGTAATGGGTCCAACGTGTGTCCTGACCGACGAACAACCACCTCTGTCAAAATTTACTACTGAAAGACGCTCTCAATTCTGACTGCAATTTTCTTGGTCAAACTGCAGATTTTCAGTTTTTCCAGATTTTCTTGTTTTCAAGCCATTTCCTCTTACACTCTTAAAAAATTAGGCTCCAAAAACTTCCACTGTACCATAGAAGATCCATTTTGGGTTCCCCAAAGAACTTTTTCAGTGAGCAGTTCTTAAAGGAACCATTCACTATAAAAAAAACCTTTTTTTGATTCAAAAAAGGTTCCATGGATGTTAAATGCTAATAAAAAAAAACTTTATTTGACATCACAGAAAACAGATTTTCAGCTAAACTTCAGATGGAGTTTCTCGAGTGCTAAAACAACAACAAAAAAACGAGTCTTATTGTCTCATTTAATTTGAGATGTCTAAGTCTAAAAATAGCCAGACGTGACCATTCCTGGGAATCTCCTGACATGTTTTTTTAACAGCCTCCCATATAAAGAACATGAAGTCTGTGTGAAACTGAATTACTCAACACACAGCCTCAGATCTGCCCTTTAAAACATACTTACTGCGGCTGCACGTAATTAACAACAACCACATAAACAGATTCTGACTCTGGATCAGTTTTATGTAGCCACATGTATTAGCACAGACACATAAACTGTTCTCAGATCAGCACTGTATGGGTGGAGTTCAGACAGACAGTCAGTAAGACATGTTCAATTAACATTAGGCGACAGCTTTCTGTGCTTTCATGTGCGATTTTTAGCTCACTATTTTATTTTATTTTTACATTTTTCGACTGTGTTGCTTTTGTGAATTTCACTTCACTGCGGATTATTTTACTAAGTAATCGTATGTAGACTGCAGATTTCCTTCAATGCAGAATGGTCTCAAGAAAAAAATAATGAATATTTGGCACTGTTTTTGGAAGTAAAAAATGTAACAAATCATCTTGTAATTTAGATAATCCTAATGACATCCCCATAATCCCTTGTGTGACATTTAATGGTTTTCCCATTTTAATAATTATGTTTCTTCATAGGTTTTTTTTGTTTGTTGTTGTAAATTACAGTTTTAAAATGTATAATTTACTGGTTATTCTGTGAATATCTTGTTTCAGCCTCAGAGTAATTTTTTTGTTATTTTTCAAATTTGCGATTGCAACTTTATTTCTTACTTTACACTTTATCTCACAATTACCTTTACCTTTATATAGATTAGGGATATACAGTGTGGCAGTGTGGCTTTCACAATACATATTGTTTCAAATCAGCTGTACAGAAAGTGCATTTATATGACAAGTGACTAAATTAAACAAGAAGATAACTAATCAGTGTTATAATCTCACAGGTTTTTAAAGAAAATGTTCAATCAAAAAATCCCCCATCTGATCTATCTGCATCACCACGGTCTTCTTCAAACAGAGATTGAAGGTTATTGCCAAGAAATTAGGTAATTTACTGGTGACATTTATCAGGAAATTCAACAACATTTAGACTAAGACTTTCTGCACTTGGAGTGAATTCAGCTTGAACGATCTCAGCCAAACATGCTGGAGATTCCCTCGAAGGCCTGTGATGGATAGCACAGAGCACAAATTAAAGGAGTTGCTGTGAAGGATAAAGGCGCATACGGTTTCCACATGTACAGACACTTTTCTCCTTTTGTTAGATGAAGATATATTTGATGTTATCTGGATGTAGTTCTGAAATGGAAAGAAATGCTATTTTTGATTTGACCTCAAAATAATCCACACCAAGCTAAAGCTTACTAACATTTCAAAGTCAGCTGTTTTAGATAACATTTTGGAAATAATGAGTAATGTTTTGGAGAGTGCCCCTTGATTATGCTTTTTCGAATATTATCATGCAGTGTGTAATATAGCTGATTATAAACATGAAAGCTCTGCAAAGTTTCAAAGATCAAAGTGCACATCAAATAAAGTAAATATCTCCTAAAACAAGGAATTAATTCAGTGATCAGACTCATCAATCACAACAGACTGGACAATCTGACCAATCAGAGCAGAGTTGATTATTCACAACAGAGTGGACCATCTGACCAATCAGAGCAGAGTAGACCAATCACAACAGACTGGACCATCCAATCAGAGCAGAGTAAACCATCTGACCAACCAGAGCAGAGTAGACCAATCACAACAGACTGGACCATCTAACCAATCAGAGCAGAGTAGAGTTTAGACCAATCACAACAGACTGGACTATCTGACCAACCAGACCAGAGTAGACCAATCATGATGACAGACTGGACCATCTGACCAATCAAAGCAGAGTAAATTATAGACCAATCACAACAGACTGGGCCATCTGACCAATCAGAGCAGAGTAGACCAATCACAACAGACTGGACCATCTGACCAATCAGAGAAGAGTAGACCAATCACAACAGACTGGGCCATTTGACCAGCAGAGTAGGTCACAAAAGAAGGGGTTTAGGAAGATCATTAATCAAGCCATTTCAGACACTGTAAGAAAAGAGGAGATGCAGCAACATATATTTTGAGAAAATTAAATACGTTTTTTTTGTACTTGGATGCATGTAAACCAATTGTAGGAGACATCCAAAACAAAATTAGGAGCCTTTAATGTAGCTTAACAGGGTGACTAAGACATCAACAATAATGAAATCAAACATTCCTCTACCAATTCAGTCATTTCCAAACCAAATCCATGGCTGAGCTCCAGGAGACTGATTGAAAAAGACATTGATACCGAAAGTAAGAGCTGGCCCGATGCCCGCCAGACACTCTTGAATAAGTTATGCACGCGGAGGTCAAAAGTCACGGCTCCGTGCACTAATAGAGCCGATCAGAGATGCCAGATGGGAGAAATCCCTAAAAGCAGCTGGGCACGCTCCCATGGGGAAGAAAACTGAGTTTTCCAGACAGATGTCTCCGAAAAATTATTTTGCAACCACTAAAGCCTTCGCAATAAATAGGATGACAGTTTAATCTAGCGAAGTTCCTTTGATGTTTGAAGGTTATTGAGGCCTCAGGTAATTTACTTTAAGATTGGCGCACCTGGTAAAAATGAACAAAATATCCTTTGAAAAATAGTCTTTACTGTGTATTCTCCTAGTTTTAGTTGGCAAAGACGTTTACAGAGGTAAGTTGTATGATATTAATCAATTATTTTACTTGAAAATGATCTTGCATTGCTGACGGAGTAGCTGTCGGAAAACGGCGGCAAAAACAAACTTCATTCATCGCCAGCAACGTATTCCAGCTGAGCTTGTTGACCCGCTAAGGGCTTCAGGTGTGAGCGCAGATGGGGAACAGCGTCTGAATGAACGCAGCGAGAAACACAAAAAGGCACGGGATACGAGACATCTTCCTTTCAAAGGGATCTTGGCAGGGTGTGTGTGCGCCAGCCTGTTTTTGTAAGACTGCTCAACAGCACCATTGTCATGCAAAATTCAAAACCGACAAACTCAAAAAGATTCTGCCGCCGACGCAATTAATGCAGCGCGCATAAGTAGACGGCTGAATCTTGGCAGAAGACAAAAGGACTATCCAACAGGGTCTGGAAAGGAAGAACCGCCACAGTGTGGACTGAAAGAAGGGGCGGATTCAGTGAGCGTAGTTGGTTAATGCTTGTCGTAACCCTGAGCAGAAAGAGCGCAATAGGGTGGAACGGACGCTGGGGACAGAGGCAGGGGTCGGGTGCCCCCCTTCACCTAAATACTGGCGTGTGTCTGCCAGGCGGATGCGTGCAGCTGGGGGCCGCCAGGAACACAAAGATCCCGCATTAGTGGAAAAACAGCTTCCAATGGTCGCCCCCCCATGGGGATTTTACCTCTAGGGTCCGGGCCAGAAGCGTCCTTTCCAACCGTCCACCTCCTGTAATTGCAACTAAATCAATGCACTAACGAAAATGTTATTTTGCCCTGAAGGAACCTCCTGCGAAGCACATCTTGTTTATTATGTATCGAAAAATGTTGGATCCTCAGGCACTGTTCAAGATGAGGTTTATTTCCCAACCAAACACAGCAACTCCCATTATACTTAAGAAATTTAAGAAATGTGTTGTTGTCGACACTGCCAGACAAGTCAAAGCGAAGTGTAGGTAAAATGTGGCCACAGAAATGCGCAATTCAGGCCGTCTTTGACCACAGGCAGCACAAAGTGCTGATGTATAGGTGCGTCTGTGGCGTCTGGGCGCAGGTAATTTCTTTCAGTCGAGTCGAGATGTGATCCGTCAGGAACGTTAATGGTTCTAGTGGTTCCTCAAAGTCCTGCGGTTCAACTGGAGGGAGCCACCACACTACGGCATAAACAGCATTTACTCAGACCTCAAGGTGTGTTAAGCAACATTGAGAAGATTACTGAGATGATATATGAAATGATCACCTTGACAAAAATGTGTTGCATAACTTCGTTTGAAATATTGGTCAATACAAACCTTGATTTTAGCTTGAAAAAGCCAGATAGACAGAGATAGCCTAGATCGCATGGATGGATGGATGGATGGATGGATGGATGGATGGATGGATGACAGACAGAAAAATAGATAGATAGATAGATAGATAGATAGATAGATAGATAGATAGATAGATAGATAGATAGATAGATAGATAGA
>JAOTRC010000003.1:18983668-18994149 GCA_027497675.1 Cyprinella lutrensis
CATCCATCCATCCATCCATCTATTCATCCATCCATCCATCCATCCATCCATCCATCCATCCATCCATCCATCCATCCCACTATTTTCCATGTCCTGATTGAAAAAAAAAAAACACTTTTGTTGTACAGTAAACCTTGGTTACTTCATGCAAGAATGAAATTAATGGTGACATCAAAATGAAATATTTTTTTCTTTTAATAAAAAAAAAACTGGGAAAAATATAGAGGGATTCCTCGAGTGAATCATTTAAATCCGAATTAAATAAAATTTGATCGTGATTATTCCCCCAGTTCACTTTAGCACATAACATCATAGCGACGTAATGACTTTTCATGATACAACTCATTACTGGATAGGCCATACTATTGTAAAAAACACTAATGTCACACTTTCACTAATGTAAATGAAATGTGAGCTAATGTCACAATACTGAAAAGTTAGTTATTCCCCAACATCGAGACACACACAAGGCTAAACCAATGTCATAAACGCTCAATGAATAAATAAATAAATAAACAATACATAAATTATGTCATTATTGTAAATGGACTCAAATGAATTTTGTGAAAGGAGCTCTTTATGTCAGCACTGCCAGTCCACCTCCAGCTTTTGTTCGGAGACACAACCGTTGCTTTAGTCAGAATGGAAAAAAAAAACACTCAAGTGCTCATGCACCCACTGTCTCCGTCTGCCACCCACCCATTACCAGAGCTCTGGCTGGCACACGCCCATCCAGAGAGAACAAATGGTCCCAGCGCTCGTGCCAACATTACGTCAGGCTCTATAACTGTGAAGCTCAGGGTGACCCCTCGAGGAGTCAGCATCTCAAGGCCACCGGCATCGGCGATGGAGAGCCGCTCGATGCAAACGTCTTTGATGAGACAACAAAACAACTTACTGACTACAATACATACATCAACAAAGCAACATTTTTATTTCAACTTCTCCTGCACTAGTTTACAATTTCCCCCGCATTTTGGCAGCAAACATTACAAATGACACACTATAACATATAATGTGCAGTCAGCCACCCCGAAGGGCTTTATTCGGAGATAATGACCGGCTGAATGTACACTATACTGGTTATTATGCAGCGACTTGCCAAATAAATAAATATAGAGACATGAAATATTGATCCGAGTTGAAATTACTCTATTGTGTGAAAAGACACAACCGTAGAGCAAAACGATACAGCATATCTTTACAGGATGTTGGCATGTGTGGATATTCACGCGGAATTAATTTATGTAAATTGTTATTTTTATTAAAGGAAGTTCTGACTTCCCTCTTAAAAAGGTGATTCACCACTTGGTGAATGGCAGGTGTGTCTTGAGAGTTTTATATGTTATTGTTAAAAAAAAATCTATTTCTCAATGGAGAAAGTAAATGGGATTTGAGACTGAGAGAAAAAGAGACTTACGACCTGGCCACGAGGAGCCATGACAGTTTGATGTGTCTGGGGAGTGTTTTTGGGTGATGATGTGGGGTAAAAGTCTCGCCAGAGCTCCTGTTATTACTGAGCACAGGGTTTCTGAATCTGTCCTGGGTGTCCCTTTAAGGCTGATTCTAGCTAGTGTTGCATGGCTAGCATAGCAATATAGGGCTGCTTTTGTTCCCTTGGTGGTGTGAACATGAGAAACACTGGCCAAAACATATTGATTACAGATGAGAAGAGAAGGTAAGATGTTTTGTATAGCACTGGTAGCAAATGAATTGGCCTGATTTTTCCGTAAGTGTGACCTGCCAATACCGCTGTGAATTTATAGCCTGGACCACTGGCAACTAAACGGACCGGGTCAAATTCGGAAAGAAGTCCGGTCCGAGTCATCTGATTCCGGTCCTTGTTTTTCATTTAAGCAGAAGATAGAAAAGCATAAAAAATACATACTTTTACATTTTCTGAAGAAAATGTGAGTTGTACTTGCACGTTCAGACGATACCTTCACGATATAACACGCGTGGTTGCCAAGGTGTTGCTATGGTGTTCTAAATGAATGCTATGGTGTTCTGGTTCAAATGAAAAGATGGTCCCTCTTTAAAGAAAGGACTTTTTAGGTTCTAGGTTTCACTCATATACACAGCATAAATGCTGTGGAACAAGTTACATGGCTAAATTTAACATTTTTGTTAAGCCTTAGCCTTTTACCATTGCTACGTAAATGCTAATTTTGCCATGTTGTTGTAAGAAATTTAAGTTGCAATCTTGCAATACATAATCGAAATTTGATTCTTTGACCCCAGTAAATGAATGTAGAATTATGTTAATGGAAGTACTTGTAAAGGGAGTCTGTGATACTGTGTGTTATGCAGAAGTAAAGTCACAATGCGGTTTATTTTCCATCACCATTGGTTTAAAGTTAAAATTTATGGTTTCAGCTTAAATGTATGTTCCCTTGTTTATTTTTGCTCACTTAGAAAAACACTAAAGAAAAAACTGTAATTAGTTTGAGGAAAATATGCTAATAAATGTGGTAAAAATCTCGTCTTTTCTCTCCACATTTGTGGCCTTATGGGAAAGGGAAAAGTGTCAACAAGTTGGAAGCTTCAAAATGGGAGCAGATGTTGAAAATGAAAGAGGAGAAACGATGGCAAGAAGAATGGAAGGACACTTTGATAAAAACTTGCTCTTAACTCAAGCGCAGGTGATCATTTCAAATGCATTAGTCCCTCCACCTCTCCAGATTCACCATGCAGCTTACAAGGAATATTTCCCAGTAAATTAAATCAAATCACCGTGGGGGTTCATTTCATTTTCTCTCTCTCTTTTCCAAATCAAAGACAAGCAGAGCGCTATGAAGTCGATGCTGAACTTCAAATGGAAGGCTGCAACTGGTTAGCCGCGCCGATTTGCAGTCAGCAAAGGTAATTATCCATCTGGCCGAGCAATTCGCATACAATCTGAAAAAGTGAGAAACTCATTTGAAATAAATGCACATGAAAACTTTACATGGAGACTTCTACACAAAGATTAGCTCACACTATTTAGTAGTCATTTAAAATACAAAATAAAACCAGATGAGATTGACATAACAGGCTTATATCATGTCCCTGAGAAATCAATTAAACCTACGCACTCCTATAGCATGACTTCCAGAGTTAAAACTACTTCCAAATGGATGGTAAACATGAACTCGTGTCACCCACATTAACTTCAGTGTTTATGTATTGATGCTGTTCCCACACTCATGTTCAGTGGTCGCGAGGGTGAAAGTTTGACCGTTTCAGAAAGGTCCGATCATGATCAATTTCGGGAAAAAAAAGCCAAACAAAGCGGCATCCTCGTACAAATGCGCCTGATAAAACGGGCTTTCTCACAAAGCTGCAGGTATTGATATTTCCATAAGTAGACTGTAAACCCTGCCGCTATTAAAAGTGATTAAGCAAGGCTTTCTCGGACCGTGGAGGCACAGCACTCCCAAGACACAGATGAAAGAAAGCCACAGTAAAATGGCTTTTATGTCAAGCAATAGAGGTCTGGAGAAAGCCTGCTTTTACGCCATATGTGGCCATTAGTCAAAAGTGAGAATATTACCCATAGTAGATTTCGACAAGAAATGCCTCCCGCTCTGTCCCTCTCTGCCTCACCTATTTTGGAGTCTGACACTCCATCTCTCAGAATAACACCTGCTGGCTCTTTCTTGTTATCAGTAGCAAATCACGATTCCCCTTATGGCAAATATATAAAAGGTAGGGGATCTTCAGATGTGAGTCCAAAACACACTGTTTCCTGTTGCAACCAGGCATTATGTCAGAAGCCCTGAGAGAAGTTATTTTCCACACCATAGTATTCTCCGAGAAGTCTGTCTGACGGAGAGAACAAGGCCATCCTGCAAGGACTTCATATCCTCCTCCTAGGACGTTCTTATGAGTTTGGAAATTGGAATTACACAGTCATTTGGGTCGGAATAAAATGAACGCACTCCTCCTCTCTTTTTCGTTTGGTAGTGCAACAAAACGCAAGTAAAATTTGCAATAGGTGAGATGCTTAGTTACCCTTTCATTCTCCTCCGAAAGTCGGAATTCCCTGCTTTCTATTGGAGAAGTGCAAATAAACACAACAGTTGGTGGTAAACAACTGCTTTTCCTCCATTATATGAAAATAAAACCTGTTCGCAAACACACACACACACAATAAAAACCCATCCAGGCTGGTTATTGCAGCATAACATTGCGGTTCATAATCAACAATACACAAAATGCAAACATAAAACTAAACTGCAGTCAACATTCACAGTTAAGACATACAGTAACTATGATTCTTCAATCAATCCGGGTTTAAAGGAGTAGTTCAGTTTAAAAAAAAACAAAACAAAACAAAAACTTTTGCTGATAATTTACTCACCACCACGTCATCCAAGATGTCGACATCTTTCTTTCTTCAGTCGAAAAAAAAGGTTTTTGATGAAAACATTACAGGGTTTTTCTCCATATAATGGACTTCAATGGGAACCAAACAGTTCAACGGTTCCAAAAGACACTTTTTTCGTGTCATTTGGTTCATTCAACAAACGAAATGAACGAGTTGACTCGGGAAAAGATTCTTTCATTTTGATGAACGAGTTCGAACAGTAGAGTCATGAACGTGCATCACAGAACAGAGCAAGGCGACCATTTGAGCTTATAAAACTTAAACTTTGTTATTTTTTAAAAAAAATATCAATCGTTTCGCTTGATAAGACCCTTATTCATCGTCTGGAATCGTTTAAAGCCCTTTGAACAGTTTGCAGTTTGCACTGAAACTGTCTTTTGAACCTTGAAACGTTTGGTTCCCACTGAAGTGCATTCTGGAGAAAAACCCTGGAATGTTTTCATCAAAAACGTTAATTTCTTTCCGACTGAAGAAATAATGACATGGACATCTTGGATGGCATGGGGGTGAGTAAATTATCAGCAAAAGTTTTTTTTTTATTTTATTTTTTTTTTTTTAAATGAACTACTCCTTTAAGTGGGTTTTATTGGCTGTGATATTTTTATTGGCCATATTGCACTGAATAGTTACTCCCGAGTGTGTCACTAATCCTTGTACTCTATCAGCTTCAAGATTTCACAGTGATTTTGAATTGTGTCTTTTTTGGAACCGTCGTGTATCAAAATGATTTATTAATTGGGATTTCTATAATTTTTGTAAATTAAATAATGTAGTCTTTCTCATTCATTTAAAGTACAGGTGCTGGTCCAGTGTTCTTTATTTTGGTGTGTTGTTTCCAAGTGATACTTTATCAAAAGATACTTGGCATTTAGGAACACCGGCTTGTCATTCATTGGCAGGACCAAGCGATCCACACAGAATTAAACAGACCTTTGTGCTCCAGCCACCCACGCCACACATTTACCAAGGCTGACCGTTGTAGGAGTGGGGTCACGTCCAAAGGGACTGGGAGGGACGCCCGTCGTTTCAAATGCGCTGCCGCTCACCTCATCTGACGATATAGAGACACTCCATCCCGTCTAATGTTTGGCGACCCCAAATGCAGGTCAGTCTGCGAGCAGCGCTCCCTTCGCCTGTGATTAAAACCTTCATCAGAGCTTCAGTTTTGAGTCCCTCACATTAGGCAGCTGTAACTACATTATTGAGTAATTACATTCAAGGTCTCTGCGTTTTCCCGTTGTCAAGCCGAAATGATGGATGAGTGCGAATATCAGTTATTCCGTGTCTCTCAAAGCGAGATTCTCCTGAGAAATTTGATGAACCCAATAAAGAGTGGCAGAAAAGTCCCAATAAATAAATAATCCCCAACAAAATAACAGTCTCGAAGTTGATGTGTTGTAAGTGAGTTGTTTCGTCAAGCTTCAGATGACAGTTATTGATGTCGTGCGATTATGAGTAAACAAAAGGTTATTTGGGATGCATCAAAAAACCGATTTGCATGCATGTAAACAATTGGAAAATCTGCCAAACAGACTGGCAGAGCAGCGGGCAGGTGTACTAGAAAAAAACAGTGGTCAAGGGCATTGCAGAATGGACTTCCACATGCTTTTGTTGTTCAATTTTTTTTTATTAAGGCTTTGAGATGCTCCCTATAGCTATCGAAATCAGAGATCTGAGCTATTGAAATGGATTGCTCGGAGAGAAAGTGTATGTTGTCGCCCTGCTGACACAATTCTTATTTCCTGGCCTTTTCTGTAGGGACAAAGATTCCATCTAAAAACTTCATGTAGTGCATTGCAAAAACAAAAAAATGAAATAAGAAAAGCAAATGATTCTGGCTTCATGCTGTCGGTTAGACAGCTGGTTAGTGGGAGAGGGTGAGACGGATAAGTTCTCACTGCAGCTGACTCGATGGGCTTTCATCCGAGAGTGTCCACGGAGATGACACCCAAGTTCTGGATTAACAACAACCTGGACGCGAGATATCCATGTGTTTTGATTCTTAGGTTCCCAAATGTAACCTTGTTGAGTCAGTTGAAATATTGAAATTTGGCAAAACATGAAGTCTGAACTATTTTGCAACAATCGTTTTTGAGTTTCCTTCTAGCATAAGGCAACACATGCTGAAGGTTGAAGCTTGGAAGCAAACAGATGGGCCCAAATGAGATGAATTCAATCAAAATACAAGATCTCTTCCATCTGGGCTCTCATGGCACTTTGAAGATAAAGTGTAATGTGGCTATGAGAAGCCTTTCTTTCATTTACTGCACTTCTGCCAGCTGGAGAAGGAGACTGTGGTATTAAATGGAAATATTGTCAGATCTGATTTTAAGACAGGGAAATCTTAGACAAACGTGGAACCGCTAGAGAGTTAGACGACAGACTTCGGATATTACGAGGTTGTGCTTTTCGATTCAGACGTTCCAGTTGAATTTGCATCTCGAATGTTAACTTCTCTGCCTCTAGCGCTTTGTATTTCCTTTTTTTAATCCCCATCTAGGTTCTTTCGCTGGAAGGCCCAGATCTTGGCATGGAGTCGGTCTCATTAAATCTCACATCATGGTGTGAGTTCAAACCTTAATGGATCAGTCAGAAACACCTCACACATTGACACTGTAATGGCTCCTCTCTCTCTCAAGAGAATTCTGATCCATGCAGAGGCACGATAAATCCCGCTCGCGGCACTTCTGTGGTTGAAAGGAAATAAGTAAGAAGCAGGTGAGAGACTGTCACACCTTTACAATTTCACAGCATTTTACTGACATCTGTCCTCTACAGTTAGCATTCTTTCATTCGACTAAGGCGAAAGTTCCTCAAACGGTTGCTTTTGCATAGATCAAGTGCGTTTTTAGTGACGTTCTTTCTGTGGAGATTTACAGTGGCCCGGTAGTGCACAACACAACAAAATTTAAAAACCAAACATAAGTTCTCAACACAACGAAACAAAGCCACAACACAACGGAAACAAGCCACACTGCAGCAAAATAAAGCCACAACACTTTACCGTGCTCCAAGAGCTCTCTAGTAGTGGGGAGCGTATTGTGTTGTTGCTTGATTTCATTGTGTTTTGGCTTATTTTCGTTGTGTTGTGGCTTGATTCTGCTGTGTTATGGCTTGATTTCGTCATGTTGTGGCTTGTTTTCATTGTGTTGCGGCTTGTTTCCGTTGTGTTATGGCTTGATTTCATCATGTCGTGGCTTATTTCTGTTGTGTCGTGGCTTGTTTCCGTTGTGCTGTGGCTTGTTTTCGTTGTGTTGTGACTTGATTCTGCTGTGTTCTGGCTTTATTTCGTCATGTCGTGGCTTGTTTCCGTTTTGTCATGGCTTGTCTCTGTTGTGTTTAGGCTTGTTTCCATTGTGTGGTGGTTTGTTTCCTTTGTTTCGTGGCTTGTTTCTGTTGTGTTGTGGCTTGTTTCCGTTGTGTCGTGGCTTGATTCTGCTGTGTTATGGATTGATTTCATCATGTTTTGGCTTGTTTCCATTGTGTGGTGGATTGTTTCCGTTCTGTCGTGGCTTGTCTCCGTTGTGTCTGGCTTGTTTCCGTTGTGTTGTGGCTTGTCTCCGTTGTGTCTGGCTTGTTTCCGTTGTGTTGTGGCTTGTTTCCGTTGTGTCATGGCTTGTTTCTGTTGTGTCATGTCTTGTTTCCGTTGAGTCATGTCTTGTTTCCGTTGTGTCGTGGCTTGTTTCCATTGTGTCATGGCTTGTTTCTGTTGTGTCATGGCTAGTTTCCGTTGTGTCGTGGCTTGTTTCCGTTGTGTCGTGGCTAGTTTCGGTTGTGTCTGGCTTGTTTCAGTTGTGTCATGGCTTGTTTCCGTTGTGTCATGGCTTGTTTCTGTTGGGTCATGTCTTGTTTCCATTGTGTCATGGCTTGTTTCTGTTGTGTCATGGCTAGTTTCCGTTGTGTCATGGCTTGTTTCCGTTGTGTCGTGGCTAGTTTCGGTTGTGTCTGGCTTGTTTCAGTTGTGTCATGGCTTGTCTCCGTTCTGTCATGGCTTGTCTCCATTGTATCGTGGCTTTTATTCCGTTCTGTCGTGGCTTGTCTCCGTTGTGTTGTGTCTTGTTTCTGTTGTGGCTTGTTTCCGTTGTGTCGTGGCTTGTTTCCGTTGTGTTGTGGCTTGTCTCTGTTGTGTTGTGGCTTGATTCTGCTGTGTAATGGCTTGATTCTGCTGTGTTATGGCTTGATTTCATCATGTCGTGGCTCGTTTCCTTTGTTTCGTGGCTTGTTTTCGTTGTGTTGTGGCTTGTTTCCGTTGTGTCATGGCTTGTCTCCATTGTGTTGTGGCTAGTTTCCGTTATGTTGTGACTTGATTCTGCTGTGTTATGGCTTGATTTTTAACATGTTGTGGCTTGTTTCCGTTGTGTCGTGGCTTGTTTCCGTTGTGTTGTGGCTTGTTGACTTTAATTTGCGACATTGCTGCGTAGCTTGTGGCCTCTAGGGACGCTAGACGTGAAAGTTACAGGTCGAGCGCCACTAGTGGCCAAAAGTTCAACAGTGTGGTTTTAAGATGGAAAAATGCAGTTTTACAGATACTAAACACATGACTTTCAAATGAAAGATTGGCGTCACCCAGGTTCCTAACCGACGGCGAAGACTTAACATAGCAGCCATCAAGTGTTACACAGTATTCTAGGTCTGTCAGTATTTAATTTATCCATACTGAACTTGTGAACGATAAGACATCGCTTCATTTACTGCTACTAACTGACAACAGTCAGATAAGTATGATTTAAACCATGCTAATGCAATTCCACTAATGACAACACAGTTTTCTAGTCTATTTAAAAGAATGTAGTCAGTGGTATCAAATGCCGCACTAAGATCAAGTACTGTAACACTAATAAAGAGAAACAACCACGATCCAGTGATAAGAGCAAATCATTTGTGACTCTGATGAGAGCCGTCTCAGTGGTACGGTACGATCTAAATCCTGACTGAAAATTCTGTTGTGTTGTGGCTTGATTTCGTTGTGGCTTATTTTCGTTGTGTTGTGGCTTGTTTGAAATCAAATCATAGGTTATCATAATCGTAGGTTAGTGTGAGGGTAAGTTATATATTCAGAATGTTTTGGCTGAATTGTCCTTTAAAACTATTTCTTGTCTTGTACTGAATTCGAGTGAATGTTTGCTGAATGATAACATGTATGTAAATACTTTGTCTCTTCACTGTGTGTTTGACCTCTGACCCCTGAGATGTGCCATGGGATATTGTCTAGATTCACAGCTTAGAGTGAGCAGGCAAATGTATTCCGGCTTACATTCAGAAGGGAGCTAAAGTCTGAGACCGCATAGAAAATTGGGATTCGCAATCAAATGTTAAACATGATATAAAATTTAAAAAATATATACATAAAGTAGTAAATTTACTTACCATATTTTATGCCTTTTTTACAGTACTGTTTGTAACGTTGTCAAATCATGTTTAATCTAATTTTCACTCAAAGTGCTTGGGTGATTAGATAAAATAAAAGTATTAAATAACAAAAATGCAAAAAAGCAGCATTTCACTAGTGTTTCTCAGACTTTTGGATGCTCCAGTAAAAATATACGTACAGTATATCAAAGTTAAAGAGACAAAACTTGTAAAAAGTATCCTTTCTAACTTTGCTCTCAGTTTGTTCTCAACCTTGCCTGATTATGCTCTCCCCTAAACATCCTCATTAGTCCGCTTAAATTCATCCAACAGTGATGAGCCACAAAGAGCAGATTCCATCAGGCTGATAGTTACTTCCTGCCAAGCTTCATTAGACTATATTTACCTTCCACCATCAGCCTTTTTTGTTGGCGTAATTAAAGAGCAAATGGTGACCTCGTGACCCCAGCCCCCCTCCGTACCCCCTCTTAAAGTAAGGCTGCGTTTAGTATGCAAGGGAAGCTGCCGATTCCGACACGAAGGATATGATATGGGGAAAGGACTCGTCGTGACCTTCATCAGGGTGCCAGAGTAGATTATTGGTGAGTAATGAGCGAGAGAAAGAGAGAGAGCTTCTTTAGCTCTGTGACTCCTTGAATAGTTTGGAGACTTCTTTCAAAAGCAGCATATACTCTATCTATCTATCTATCTATCTATCTATCTATCTATCTATCTATCTATCTATCTATCTATCTATCTATCT
>JAOTRC010000003.1:19047908-19061307 GCA_027497675.1 Cyprinella lutrensis
TATCAAAATTGAAAATACTGCAGAAACAAAGACACCTACATCTTGGATGCCCTTGAGGTAAGATAAAACATACCAAACATTAATTCAAAGTGAACTATCCCTTTAAGATTTGCAGGCAAATTTTAATTTCGCAACAGGTTCAAATTGGCAGCAACCTTTACAGTGAGCTGAGCTGTTCATACACGTCTAGATTATTGACAATAGACAATGACCCTCGTGACCACACCTTCGCACAAAGTTTAAATGGAAAAGATGCTCACCTACTGTGGACCAGCCAGTAAATGGTGTGGCAATACAATCAATGGCCATAAACCAAGACAACTCCATCCAATAAAGTTACTTGTAGACTTGAGTTACCTCATACCT
The DNA here is from genome assembly GCA_027497675.1 of Cyprinella lutrensis. NCBI lineage: Eukaryota > Metazoa > Chordata > Actinopteri > Cypriniformes > Leuciscidae > Cyprinella > Cyprinella lutrensis. The sequence continues at coordinate 19,048,275 of JAOTRC010000003.1, forward strand.
GAAAGAGGAATTCAAGACTTAAATCAAACATAAAAATATCTTAAATTCAAGATTTAAAATGAAAACAACTGGAGACATGGCTGGATGTTTTTTTAAGGCAAGCAACTTTACATCTTCCATCACTCACCTTCACGTGTCACCATGAAACTTTTTACTACACATTGCATTGGTCCAAGAATAGCCATTCAAAGCTGTAGTTAAGGTGATGTCAGAGACAAAGATCATCCCTGCAAGTGTCAGATTTACCTGGAAGAAGTGCTTGTATTGGCTGTTGATCACAGGAGTCAAACTCTTCTGTGCTTTTCTGCATCGCAGCAGTGGTTTCTAAACCTTCAGTAAATCAACTCAGAGAATGAGACAAAATGGGATCAGGATGGATGCACGTAAATTGATGGATGGAGAGCTTATCTAATGGAGCTTCATTAAAAGGAGCAAAGCCTGCCAAACAATTGCTTGTTGAGTCCAAAAAGAGATCTGAGGGATTATCATGCTGAGTGATAAAACTCTGTGGGAATGATTAATGCTCATAGTGGCCATGAGAGCATTACTGAGAACATTAACATTGCATTGTATATAAAAAAAGCTTATTTTTTTTGCCAGCAAATAAATCTGATCTTTATTTTGAACTATTTTGGTGAAGAAAAAATAAAATTAAATGAATATCTATTTTATTTGATCTATTATCTATTTAACCGTATAAGAAAGAATTAAGCAGAAAAACCCATCAAATGTAGACTTTATCGTATTCTGTCAGACCCCGAGCACTTGTGTTCTTCCGCCAGACACTAAATCCTGATTGACTGACTGACCCTTTCATCATCTGCCTCTGCAAATGTCAAATGTCATTTCCTCGCTTCACAAACTGACAGTAAGTGGCAAAAATGAAGAGCTCTGTCTTGACAAGGACCCACCTTAAATTACAACAGAAACACTTAATTGTTGTTCCACAATAGCAGTGATCGTGTGACGGGCCATTTATGCCAACCCAAGTGCCTTTAGAAATTGCTTTTAATGAAAAGGGGGTCACTTATTGTGTACAAATCTGACACAAATATGAAATGCATTTATAATGCCATACAAATGTCAAGTCAACTGCACTTTTAGGTCAAGACGTGATGCACAAGAGACATTTCGTCATCTTTTAAAGAGCCACTTTTTACTTTGATACAATTCCTCCATTTTCTTTTAAAGCAGATGATACAGAGCTGACCATGTTCTTACTGCCGTTTCCGTACAGGCGAAAAAGTTGCTCAATTCTGCCTATTACATTATAATTATAGTGCAACAGCATTTCATTGTTGTCTCATTTTTCCAGGAAAACAAACATATTCCTTCAGTCACATTAAATTATAATTTTGACTTGAATAAAAAGCCATTAAAATGTCAGCACACCAAGGGCCTTTTCAAAACGCCTGACAGACCAATTTTTTAATGTGCATCAATATGTTAAAAACACTGAGCAAATGGTTTTGCTCATTTTAATTTATAGCATGCATAGTGCATTTGTGAGTGTTTCCTGTTTTTTTTATTGTAGATGTTTCTGGTATGGTTTTCAAGTTGCATAAAAGAGTGTCCAATTAACTGTTGTTTCAAAAGTGTTACATCAACACAGACATGTTTCATGATTTAAACTAATAGTGTCAATTTTGCGGACTTAGTCAATATGGATGTCTGGTCATTATGGAAAAATAACAGCACTTAAAGCAGCTAAAGTGTGTCCAAGCACAATCATTACAATCTCCATCATTTGTTTCCCCGATACAGTTAACGACACATAACACACACATAAGCATTTCATTACGCCATAACTCTATTACTTGTGGATGTACTTACCTGCTGTATCAGCATATAAATCAATATAATAGCACCACAGCTAGCCGTAGTTGAGTGGGCCTCAGAAAGCTGAATAGATGCTTGAATTTATATGTAAAAATAATCCAGGGCTGAAAGTGACACACTTTTGTAGCCAAATCTGATTGTTTTTCTGGATTTTGCACTTGTTAGATGAGTTCACACCTCTCGAGTGTGTTGTAACCTAAATTAATTACAGAAATCTTGTCAATTTGGCTCTTAATGGATGGAGGATACTTGAATATTCAGCATCAAGTCTGACTAATCTAAATTTTGTTACTGGTACCTCTTGGGAATCACCTGTTGCAAAAAGTCTGCTGCCAAAAAAGATCATGTGAAAGGGCTGGTAATAAAACAAGAATCAACATTGGCTTGGCTTTTCTGAGATCAGGCAAGAACTGATGGATTTGAAATGTTGTAAAACTGATGCAGAGAGTAAGGTATTTTATGTATGTATTTATATATGAGTAAGGTATTTTATTGAGCAGATAAATTGCATATGTAATTCATTTATTGTAAAGTATGATATATTGTGAAGGGTATTTTCATTCTGGTTCTTGTAACGCTGTGCTGGAATTAATTTCAAGAAAGTACAGTGTTTACTAATGGATAAAGCTACACTAACGTCTTCAGCTAGTCAGCTTGAGATCCTTTCCATCTAAACTGGTTATATCTCTTAAGCCTAGTAGTGAATGTTTTATGAGCAGAAGGATAACCTTATTTATCCGAAGCGCAGCCAAAACACAGTTCTTCATAGTGTACCCTTAACTAAAAAAAAAAATGTATCTTTGGTTAATGAAATAAATAAAGTATAAATGTTGCATGAAAAACTAAAACTTAAAACAAAAAATAATAAGTAGAATTTGAAGTACTAAAATTACCAATACAAATATATGAAAATGACAAAAGCCAATCAGATGACTCACCCTTAAATGAAAATGAAAATATAAAAACAAAATCTAATTAAAAGTAATACACATTATAGTATATACATAACACTAACATAACATTACTAATCTAGCGACTATTCCTAAATTTGTACCTTTCCCAAAACTGCTCCTCTTCAGTGCTTTTGATTCCTCAATAAATGATGTGGATGCTATTTAAGGTCCTTGTGGTGGGCGTTCTCGATCTGCTCTGTTTCTCAGACAGGAGGCGAGCCTACCAGAGCAGATTCTGGTTCTCTTGCCACAGATGGCTCGAGAACTTAATTGATTTGATAAACTCTCAGCAAGTTGTTGTTTCTTTCTAATGCTGTGACAAGTGATTACTCGAGGAAACTCATTAACAGTCCTCTGAAATCAAGTCAGCCCCCTAGAGAGTTAGTAATTGCAGTGTTTTCTGCACCACCATTCAGTGGCAGCACTCCTGTGAATAGAAGGTGATGAAATGAAAAAAAAAGCCTGTTTGCAGCAAAATACTGCTACGACAACACGTCTTTCTAATAAAATGTTCAAATCACAAACAAATGAATTTTAGTAACTAATTCTTTGAATGATTAGAAAATTAGAAAATAAAAACAAGGCCAAAAAGATTGGTTTGAATCAATCTGATGAATTAACTTGTCAGAGCTGTTAAGTGGCATTCAGTAGAAAATACTGGTTGGTTAGTTATGAGGTGTGTGACATAACTGCTAGATCTAGTAATTAAAAAAAAAAAGATTAAAACAAATACCACAGCCATTTGTTGCTGTTTAAATCTATAGTGATTTATTGGCATTCGAATATTTTAAAACATTTTCCAATTTTGAACACAGGAGGAACAAATTTGATTCAAACCATTGGCTTTAGACGTGCATGTTCGGGAATGAGAGGCGTTTAAACCGTGAAATAAAACGATAGACGAAGAGCACATTTCCCCACAAATGAGCCCCAAAGTTACATTTCAATGTTGTCACAGCACCTCTTCAACAGCTGGGCGCAGTTTGTCTTTCAGATAAGAATCTAGGTCCATCTCAGCGTCATCCAGATCAATGTTGAGGAATTTTTCCGCCACCTCTGCACACCTGAAACAGAAAATACATTTTAAGTAGTTAGGAGAGAATTTAAGATTAATACTGTTTCGCTGTCCACAATCATCCTTTACCTGCTGTTCAGTTCATCTTCAGGTGGCTGGTCCATCTGTCTGATGGTTCTTCCCGTTCTGTATAACTCTGATACCTGCACAGATCATGATTATTTAGGAGATTAAATCATTAAAAAAAACAAATACGTCAGCATGCAACATTTTATTTAACTTTGAGTTCCATTCAACTGATGGACTTTCCAAACTACTCCTTGGAAAAACGTAATAGAACGCTACACAAAGAAAAAAAAAAACGATTGGGAAAATTCACAACTGATATTACACATAAGCAGGACATCAAATAAATATGGTGATTAAATGTTTAAAGAACATTCAAAAGTAATTGCCCCATAATGTTTGAAAAATTATAACATAGAAAGTTCACTTAATATTTTTATCTAATGTTTGTATAACCAAAAAAAAGTGTTAAATATATTTTTGTTCAGGGGCAATGAAATACCTTCAAAAGTAAAACATGGCAAGTAGAAACGTCCCACATCTGGCTTGATTAGAAAGCATTAAAATGACAGTAAGAAGCATTTCAGTGTCATACCTCCACTCCTCTCTTGACCAGGTCAGTGGGAACGCCGACCAGAGTGGCGATATTAGCCGCACAACTCGACTGGCAGATGCCATTTTTCATTTGGTACAAAAACACCAGCTCTTCGCCCTCTATAGCTGTTTCTAAAGTCTGTCAAACAAAAAAAAACAAAAACAAAACAATGCATGAATTGGTTACTCGTCTTGAAATCACGGTGATAGAAACTAAAAAACAAAGACAATGATTTTCCTTTTTCTGTGGCACCTGTAAAGCCAGCAGTGGGGAATCAGAGATCACGCCAAGCTGAATAAGGCTGTGAAAGCATGTCGCCATGAGTAAGTGAGGACACTGAGGCCTACGCAACCAGAAATTGAGACACGCGGTCAGAAGAGACAATCCATCCACCTAAATCATAAACACACACACAATACTAGTTAAAAATGCCTCTTTGCTCTTCTGTAAGTCCTGTTTGCTCCTCCTGACTCTACCACTCTTACCGTGTTGGTTCCTTTGCCAAATTCATCCACCAGGACAAGAGAATTCCCAGTGCTGTTGTTCAAAGAAAGAGCCATCTAGATTGAACAGGAATTATAATTATTAGAAACCATCTGAAGGATGATCTTGCAATTAGCTATGTAAATATTGCTCAGAGGTGGTTTTCAATGGCTTCCTAGAAAGTGCTCTACAAATCATTGAAAAACGTGACCTTTGGGTAAGATTTACCAAATTGGATGATCTGAGATGGATGTTACAATTATTATTAGTATTTTGTAAGTGTATACAGGGCATTTGTGTGTTCAGGGTTAGTGTGAGATGGTGTCACCTGGTTCAAGTCTATCATGAAGGTGCTCAGACCCACTGATACAGACTCACGGCTGTTTATGCGGGTGAAGATCCCGTCCACAAGCCCGATCTCTGCCTCTTTGGCGGGAACATCCGAGCCGATCAGAGCCATGAACACAATCAGACCCACCTTTCAAGACCAAACAGAATATAGGATTTTACAAAAAAAAATGATGAAATGCCTACATTCAGGATTAGTCCCATGGTTATGTAATGCTGTATTTAGTTCCTAAAGTCTAATTTGTAAACAAAGCTCCTTTCAAGGAAAGTCTGTTCACTCTGTGGACATTTGCACTACAGTGATGATGTATTTTTGTAGGCCAACCTGGAACTTGAATCACCCTGGTTCCCCAATTGATTTTTCCATTGGCTTTTGGATTATTCTAGAAAAATCATCTTTACGACTAACAAAAGATTTGTTCATTGTGATAATCTACACAAATGAACACAACTTTATCTATTTTGAAGCATAAATACAATCGGCAGAAGTCAAAGGTCAAAGAAACTTCACAGTCGCTCGACTTCAACGTCACCGTCGCCAAGCACTAAGCTTTGTCAAACAAAAATGCATCCTTCCTGCTGCAGCCTTCCTCCTTTTTTAAAGCATTTAACCAAAGATCCATTCACAAAACTCCTGAAAATGCTAAAATGTTATTTTGTTTCCAGGTTTTGGCCAACAGAAATACGTCATTCCTGCAGCAATCTATTGTGGACATGCAACTCCTGCTCACATGAATGGGAAAAATACAGAGAAATTGCCAAACTCACATTTAAATCAAATATTTTAAATCTGCAATTAAAAATCTACAATGTACTGGCCCATCCTTAAATATCATTAAAAAAATGTGTATTTAACTTGGTCCAGCCAACGCCCATCGCATGTACAGTCTGAAGCGCACATCTTTGAACAACTTGACTGTTGCTATAGGAACTGGAGTTTTTAATGGCAGATGCAGTAATGACTTTACCAACTGCTGATTGGCTCTTTCATTTAGAAGGAGGGACATTTGGCACTTTCTACTGTCTTAAATCCTTTGTTTTGTTGTATTGTTTGTTATGCAATTTCATTTGTCAAAATAAGTTCAATATACAGTGTTATGTGAATGTAAGGCCTGTAAAGTTTGTTGCTGTGTTTGCCTGTTTTAGATAGATGCTCTTGCCGGATGAGTTTGGTCCTGTGATGACTTTCACTTTGCCTTCAGTTTCTGAGCTGATGTAGTTGTTTGACACAAATACTGGAGTACACAGCTCCAGCAAAGGATGTCTGAAAGAGAAAGAGCGGAAGAACTCCAACAAAACAAAATGTGACACTAATTGCATTATAACAGTCCATTTTTACCGTGACTCAATCAGGGTCAGTCTTTGGCTTGAAGTCAGGGTCGGACAGCAGTAGCCTTGATCCCGAGAGGCCTGAGCCAGAGCAATGAGACAGTCCAGCTCTGCACACAGGGACATGACCTTATGCAGACAGCCGCTACGCTGGAGCACTGAGGCCTGAAGCTCCCTCATTACCGCCATCTCCATATCTACAAAAAATAAAAGGGTTACGAATCATTTTTAAAGAGGAAGGGAAAGAAAAAAAGGAAAGAGAGAAAGACCTAGGATGTCACAATGCAGGTCTCCCAGCATGCTGTCCAGCTCTTTGGTTCGAGCGCTGCGGTAATGCAGTTGGTCTTTTGATAGAAACTGAAATCATTCAAAAAGAAAACACAAACATCAGCTCTTACCAACCCTTCAAACTTGATTGGGTCAAAGACAAAGAGGCCTGATTTAAGTGCACATTAAATTGGAAAGGAGGCACGTCTGATCCATACACATTCATGCTGGTAAGATTTGCCATCTTTAATCTTAAACAGCAGTGAGTTTATAGGAACCAAACATAGAAAAGCACATATAAAAATTAAATATGTGCATTAAAGGGATACTCCATTTTTTGGAAATGAATGGGCTCATTTTACCACTCCCCCAGAGTTAAACAGTTTGGTTTTACCGTTTTCAAATACATTCAGCCGATTTTCTGATATTTTGAAGAATATCAGTAACCAGACAGTTTCTGGTCTCATTGACTTCCATGGTAGGAAAAAATATATACTATGGAAGTCAATGAGTATACTGATATTCTTCTAGAGTATCCCTTTAAAGGGATAGTTCACCCTAAATTTAACACTCTGTCATAATTTACCCACCCTCAAGTTGTTCCAAACCTGTATGAATTTCTTTGTTATGTGGAAGATAAGAGAATATATTTTGAAGAATCTCAGTAACCAAACAGTAGTGGGGCACCACTGACTATTTCATATTAAGGAAATCAATGGTGACCCACAAGACATTTTTCTAAATATCTTGCTTTGTGTTCAGCAGAAGAAAGAAATTCATTCAGGTTTGGAACAACTTGAGGCTGAGTAAATGATGACAATTTAACTACACTCCTTGTGTAGAGTTGAATTGTTAAAACGGCGTAAACTGGTCGTTGTATTAAATCAAGTAAAAGTACTTAAGGGTGCTAACTTCGTAGGGAGTGGGGTGCCAATTTATTTTAAAAAGCATTTTCTCCGGTTTACGAATAGCTAGTAGGAAGGTAAAAACATGTCTCATTTTGCTTTTTGCTTTGATTTAGGAAAGATGCATAACTCTGTTATTTTGGCCTGTTGTTTTTTAGATATTGTCCCCTTTTTGGTCTAAAATAAAATACTTTTTGCTGCATTCAATTGCTTGTTGTGTTTGTGAGAGCAGATTTTAATACGTAACAATCAAATCAATAAATCATAATCATCTTACTTGATTTCATTGGCCAAATCCTCCTCTGTCTCTTTCCGTCTCGTCCACATGAAGAAGAGGAAGAGAATGATCAGAATGAGAGCCACAATACAACCAACCGTAACACCAGCGATCATCCCAGCATTAGTTGCTGCACAAAAAGAACAGGTAAAGTTAATGAAAGACAGAATAAAAAAATACATTACCATTAAAAAAAAAAGACACCTACATCTCAATTCAGTTCATTTCAAAGTGAACTATTCCTTTAATGGCATTTTAATGTAAATGCATTTACTGCCACTTTTGATTGATCAATTTAATGCTGAATAAAAGTTGACCCCAAACTTTTGAACGAGTTTATGTAATGACCAAACAGCAGTACATACATGTGATGACCTCCAGGTTGATGTAACAAGTCTCCTCTCCTGCAGAGTTGGATGAAGTGCACACGTATTTTCCTGACATATTACTGCTCAGATTGTTCAGTTTTAAAGTTCCTGCCGTTTCATCTACAACAGAACAGTGTGAGGTTAAAGTCAGACATGCATGTTTACAAAAAATAACTACAAAAAAATAAGAGGTCCCAACAAATCTAAAATTTGAAACAGAGATCGCGTAACAATAACCGATAAAGTCCTTCTAGCTGAATGTTTATCCAAGATATCCACGGATTTTATTCCAGTGCCTTGAGAATTATATAATTATGATCATGTTTAAGGTTTAATCTCAGCCTCATCACGCTTAAGGGATTAGTTTAGCCAAAAATGAAAATACTGAAATCATTTATTCAAATTTCAAAACTCGCATGACTTACTTTCCTCCATGGAACACAAAAGGAACTATTGAGTAATATAATATTTTTATATAATAATATCATTTTTAATATAATAGTTCATAAAACTCAATTATATTCTTATTTTCCACTGAAGCTCAAGCTTCAAAAAGGATGAAAAAGCACCTTCATAGTATCATAAAAGAGGTCAATGACCCGTGTGCCGTATTGCAAAGTCATGCAATAGTCAAACCAACCAAAATAAAGTGAATATTCATGAATAACCTTATCTCCAAGTGGGCTGTTAACCGTTGCGAATAGATCCAGAGTCATGAAGATGACTTTTAGTATATAATTATGGTGCTTTCTTTGTTAGTGACTGGGACATTCCTCAAAAATTCACCTCTTTTCCACAAAAGACAAAGTCAAATGTGATAGAAAGACATTAGGGATTTTTTCTTTTTGAAATGTGAAACTGCCAAGTAGAGAGACACAATACGCTTTTAGAAAGAAGATTGAAATGAATACATTATATAAACATATTCTTGTGTCTTACATAGATAGACTCACTTAGTGCGGGAGAGAAAAAGACTTCTGAGGTAGGGCTGGTCTTGGTCCACTTATATTTGGGGGACGGTTTGCCATCATTAGAGTTGCAGGCCAGAGTTATGTTTCCTTTAAGAACAGGCTTTTCTTTAAGTTGACACACCGGCACCGAGGGAGGAACTGAAAGAGACATGATGTGATGTTAAATGTGGAGTAAAATCACTTTCTGTGAAAAGCTGCACTTATAGAATTAAGTTTTGAAGAAGAGAATATGTGGCCTGTGTCACACAGCATTTGAAAGAGGATTAGTCATCTGACATGTGCACAGGCTTGTGTGTTTTATGACTTTGCATGTGTGCGCCACAGTGTGGCAGCAAGTACTCACCTTTAACAGTAAGCGTTAGCTCTCCGGTGGGTCCTGTGGCCCCGGGGATCATGACCTGGCACATGTACTTCCCTGAGTCCGACGCTTTGGTGTTGTTAATGAACAGGGATAGGTTGGTGTTGGGCATTTGATGGACAAAACCAACTCGACCTGCGAACTGGGAAGTGCTGTGACTTAACTCTCCACTGACGTATGAGATGATCTAAAGAAAGACAAAGAGGGATCATAATTACAAATGAGGAATGTTGATAACAGTTGATAACAATTCTGCAAATTCTGAGAATCTTTCACAATATTTATGTATTAATCTATAAATTACCAGAAATCCATTTAATCTAAGGTTTTTTTTATGTTTTTGAAAAATTATGCTCACAATGGCTTCTATATGATAAAATACAATAACAACAAAATTTCATGTTTTCAGAAATTTAAATAACTTTTTTATACTATATTTATCTATATTTAAAATAACTTTTTCTTTTGCGATGACAAACTTAAATTTTCAGCATCACTACTCCAGTTCTTATAAATCTTACTACATTTCTTATAAATACTTTGTGTGTGTGTGGGTGTGTGTTTTTATTTATTTATTTTTTTATTTTTTTCATTTTAAATAAGTTTTTTTTTCTGTTTAATATTTTATTTTTAAACTGGGATACACTACCAAAAAAAGTATTTTAAACAAAGTCTAAAAATTATTAGTTTTATACAGCAAGGACACATTAAAATGTTCATAAGTGTCAGTAAAGACATTTATAATATTACAAAAGATTTTTTTAACAAATAAATGTTTCTATTCAAAGAATCCTAAGCCACAAAAATCTTAAGCAGCAAAAACTTTTTCAATATTGATAATCAATTGAGCACCGATAATAACAGAGCATATTAGAATACGTGACACTGAAGACCGGAGGAATGATGCTGAAAATTCAGCTTTGCAATCACAGGAATAAAATGCACTACAAAATACATTAAAAAAATAATATTATTTTTAATAATATATAACAATATTATTGTATTTTTATTCAAAGAAATGCAGCCTTGAAGAGCATAAGCACTTCTTTCAAAAACATAAAATTAGTGAAAACACCCACTTTGTCCTTACAATAACAAATCATAATTATATAAAAAAATTATGTATATATATAACAATAATATAAATTACACACACAAAAGACAATTCTATTACTAATGTCAAAAAAAACAAAAAAATACTTAAGCAAAAGGCAGTAAATTTCAAAACCACTGTGCAAAAGTAAAATTAAAAAATGGATTGGCGTAAGATCATCAATGTTTTAGAGGCAGAGACAGAATTTCTCAGTGGACAGGTCTAAAAGATTCATAAGCGAATAACCCTTCAGTGAGCAGAGTTAATCTCAACTGAAGAAAATGCAGGATAGAGGATTTTACAATCTGCAGATAATACGGTTTCTTACTCTCTAATGAGATGCCGTGTAATCCAAAATGAAAGAGAATTGATGCCAAGAGTGGATATTTCAATCTCAGTATTATACTAGCTCTTAAAGTAAGATGGCCTTAATAAAAGGCAATATGAGTTGCAGTCTGCTATGATGACCCACATGACTTCTTGTAGGTTAACACAAAGGAATTGTGTGATGACACTGTGAAATGAGCATCCATTGCAAATTATTAAACTGAATTAAAATATACAGTATATATATTAAAAAGTGTATAGTTTTTAAGAGCTTCTGATGTTTTATTTTTTACAATAATTCTCAGCCATTCATAATCCAAATCACAACATGCACAGATGGTGCTAAACTTTCTGGCATCTGCACAAAAACTCAGGAATGATCCCACTCATAATACCATACCATTTCGAAATCTAATTTGGACGGACATAACATTATCAGATTTCATTATAAATCTTTGCCGAATCCTCTCGCCGTACTGCACTGGAAGCATGTTCACACGAGTACTTGAGTGTGTGATAATGAGGAGCAGGATTTACTCTGTGTGCACTCTTGACCTCTGCAAGTCAAGAGTCTGAGTGACCAGGGACAGACATTATCTTCCACCAGCTGCATCATGTCATGTTACTGTACGTTCTTAACACATTATGGAGATTTGTTTTTATAGAACTATGAAATCTGATTAAACACAGCCAATGTGCACATGACCTAAGATGCTGAGCTCATTACATTACACAGCAAAACAAACAACCTATTTCATGAAGTACAAGTTGGCAAATGTGATATCCAGAGGGGACATTTGTTTTTAAACACTAAACTTGGTTAAAGTATTTATCTGACATAATGATTTGGCAAAAAAGTCAAGCAACAGCTATAAGTAATATTTTACTATAGAAAAAGTGCATTAAGCTCACTGGAGATATCCTATATTGACAATATTCAGTTAGTAATATGTTAATTAATACTGCATGTGTTCAAAATTTCTCTGACAGTCTGGCCAAAAAATTACGTCCGCATATATTTAGTTTCACTGTGTTATCACAAACCAAAACAAATGACTCCTAGCACAACTACGCAATAAAATCGAACAAATCTGTGATAATATTTGAATAAAGGGTGAAGATGTCCGTTTTCCAAGGTTGAATATCACTTTTGTTCCCTATGGTTTTAGAATAAAATCATAAAGACTTCCCTAACAAGTATTGACAAGATATGATATAGTATTGATAGATTTCAGTTCATTGAATATTATAGTCTTTTATAATAATACATCATCTCTCATTTATTCCAAATAAACAGCTTAAGAAATCCCTCAATAATAATAACCTTATAATTATTACCATAATTAGCATTAATTGTTTATTGGTAACTAAAGCACATTATATCGGTAAGTTTTACTTTGAAAAGCTTAACTCATGTTATTACTACTACTTACTGACTAATTGTTGTCTAAGTCTGCTGTATTCAGTCATTGCACAAACCCTAATTTTGGCAATGTTATATTATTGTTGTAAATGTTGTTAATAATGTTTTAGTAATAATGTTTAAAAGTCTTACTTTTTTCATTATTATCTCTTATGTTCATCTTATTTGACCATTTTACCTATATATTTGCATTTAATACAGTCTCAGCTGACCTGGTTGACCAAGATATATTCTGTGTATAACTGTATATGTCATGAATAAATTATTGAATAAATCTTGAAATCATCTTTTATTTTAGGAAAAGTGACAAATAACTTGTCCATGTATTTTAACTAGGGCTGTCAAAATGATTAATCGCGATGAGTCGCATCCAAAATAAAAGTTTGTGTATACATAATATATGTGGGTGCACTGTG
>JAOTRC010000003.1:19265659-19277092 GCA_027497675.1 Cyprinella lutrensis
AAACATTCTTCCAAATATCTTCCTTTGTGTTCAGCAGAACAAATCAACACATAGAGGTTTGGAACAACATGAGGGGGAGTAAATACTGACAGAATTTGCATTTTTGGGTACTAACACTTTAAGGGCATTTAAGCTGAAGAAGTTTGCAATTTTTTCTTCAAGACTCTGTGTTGTGAATGCAATCCTGAATGTGCGTGGACAACTTGGCAAGCACATAAATCATTTGAAACAACTGACTATTTTAATTTTCAAGAGGAAGACAAATCACCCAGTGCTAGATTGATGTAGGCAGGTGCAGATCCCAATGATTTAGAGAACATTTGCACTGATTGGATGGAGATTGCATTTGGTTGGGTTTGTTTATCTGTCTTTGACAAAGAACAAGAGGTCAAAATTTCTTCAAATTGTAGAAGTTTTTAAGTTAGTCAAAGCGGTATTTGAAAAAAAAAAAAAGATTGTGTTCATAAGCTCATATTGTCTTTATATCTTTCTGACATTCAGGTGAGGAAGTTGATGCCTAAGGACACCTTCTACTTCTCCATTCTTCGGAATCCGGTGGCGATGATGGAATCCCTGTTTGTTTACTACAAAGCGATCCCGGCTTTCCGTGTGGTCAAAAGCCTTGAGGAGTTCCTGAACCAGGGTGGGCGGAGCTACAACACCTCTGTGCCTAACAACCACTATGCACGTAACATTTTGACCTTCGACTTCGGTCTGGATAATACAGCGCCAGTGAACGCCACCGATCTGGACAGGCGTAGCACCGAGGTCATCACTGCTGTGGAACGCGACTTTCCGCTGATCCTCATTTCGGAGTATTTCGATGAATCACTGGTGCTACTAAAGCACGCCCTCTGCTGGTCACTGGACGATATCTCGTCTTTCCGACTCAACAGTCGCAGCGAACGCTCTCGCCGACCCTTAAGCGCAGAGACCGCAGAGCGGGTAAAACAGTGGAATTCACTAGACTGGCGATTGTACCAGCACTTTAATGCCACTTTCTGGAAACGCATTGACGACACACTCGGACGGACGAAACTCCAACGGGAAGTAGAGCTTCTGAGGGAAAAGAGGACGAAACTTGAGCAAATGTGTTTACAGGAAGGAGGGGCGGTTGATCCTGCGCAGGTCAAGGATTCATCGTTAAAGCCGTTTCAGTATGGCGCGGCAGTCATTCAAGGTTATAACCTTCGGCTGGGGTTGAATAATGACACTTTTGGGCTTTGTCAGAAGTTGATTACGCCTGAACTGCAATACACATCAGCATTGTACACCAAACAGTTCCCTCAGCTGGCGGCCGCACGTGCCGCTGCCGCAAAAAAGATCGCGGCCTCCAGAAACATTGCAACGCACAGAGCCGTTAAACGCAATATTGAGACATATGTGCGCACAGCAGTGACAAACAATACCTCACATAACAATACAAACACCGCCATTGCGGATGAACATGGCTCACGCGTTTTGCGTAATTCTGTTCATAGTGAGAGACAAGGCACTTTTGAAGTACACAGCGTAACCAAACATCGTAGAAAAGGAGACTCGGATAAACGCACCACACAAAAACCCGTTATGAACTCAAACATACATAAGGAACCACACTAATCTGCTTTGTTGAGATGAATTACTTGATGGGAATTCAGAACAGAATTAGTTAAATCAAAGATTTTCCAGGCAAATAAAGTCTGTTGTCTATGGTAATTAGTGCAGCGACATCTGAAGCACAGCTTAAACCGAGCAGCTTGCTGTCCGTCAACCTGGACCAATTCTGTGTTTTCGGCCTCACTGATTCTAGTTGACTGGATTTAAATGACGTCAACGTTCTCAGAGGAACGGTTAGTGCCATCCCAGACACAGGGCCCAGTTTGGCGGCCCAGTGCGAGATAGAGGAAGGGTACGTTGGCGTTCACACAGGGGCCACTGGTTGCTCCTCCCTAATGGTAACAGTAATGTGGTCGCACTTTACAAACAGATCAGTTTAGTCCAGGGCTTGAAGGAAAAAATCCAGTTCTTTTGACAAATTGATCAAAAAGACAAGTTTGAAAAAAGTTGTTCATTGACTTGAATCAACATCTGAATCACTTACTACATTTCAAGTTATCATTACTTTCATTGATGTCTGTATTGAAACCAAGCAAGGTCTGCGTCAGTATCGTTAATGGATGATTGTCCACATGATAATGTCTTTTTGAATGAATTAAGAACTTGCAATATCTATTTATTTAATTAAAATATTGTTTCAGCCTATAAATGTCATCCAGTTATGCATTTATGCTTTGTCCTCCAGCATAACCAAACCTGACACGTGAGCATTTTGGTTGTTAAAAGAGTACAAGATATGATTATATGCAGTGAGACGATAATAATCAAGTGTGATTCACTGTCTTAGATGACAAAGTAAGTCTTGTTTCACTTGACTGCCCTTTCTGTTCTGATAAAAATCAACTTTTTTTTTTTTTGGTTGAAAATTACATTCCATTTTACCCTGGTTTATAAAGCCCTTTTAGCTGTTTTATGTGTTTTGGGAAATGTAAAACTTTCTGTACCACACTGGCTAAATATGACTTTGCTAGTTCTCTAAAACCAAAGGTTCGGCTTTCCACTATGAGTCAGAGGATTATATAAGATGGATAAAGTGTGTGTTTGGCCTCTTGCGAAAGTATAAATCCAGTTCTAGGTTTTTGTTACAGCACTAATTGGAAATTGAAGTGAGACAACACTGTTGTGAAATATTTCTAAATCCAGCTATTTATTTTTGTACCATGTGGCTTTTCAAATTGATTTGTTGCTAAATATGGAAATATGTCTCTGACAATTTCAGACGCATGAATCAGAGCCTAATGCAAAATACATTGAACAAATCTCTCTTATTTTTTGGTGCTTTCTGAACCGTCTTAGAAATACAGCGGCCTCTAAATGTATTTTGACACCAAGGACACAAACTTAAAAATGCATGAGTTTGTCAGTGCTGTGGCATATTGTGCACATGCTGTCGGCTTTGAGTCTGACCCGAGTCATGTGCTGATCCTATTTTCCCTGTCTATCACTTTCCAGTCTGCATTTTATTGTTAAGAAAAAACCCCAAAATAAGCTAAATGTATGAGCTTCATTGTATCAAATCGGCAAACAAATTATGTTAGAACCTTTCTCAAAATTAGCTGGTGTGAATGTGTTAATCAGTTTAAAGTTTCCAAACGGGTTTTTTCCTTGCTCGCTGTGATGCCATAGAAGAACCATTCCGGTTCCCCAAAGAACAAACTGTTCTCAAAATAAATTTAATTTTTCTTAGTCTGAAGAACTTTTTTCCACTATAAAAATCCTTTCGTGTAATGGAAAGGGTCCATGGATGTAAAAGGTTATTTGTGGAACCATATAAAGAACCTTAATTTTTAAGAGGTTATGTTGACCACATGTAGTCATCACAATAACTATAGTATGGACAGTCTCAATCTATTCTAGTGTTTTGTCTTTAAAAGCCTAAAGGCCCGTTTACTCCTAACAATAAAAACTCATAAAGGTTTGGATCAACTTGATGGTGAGTAAATGATTTTTTAAATTTTATTCGTTGAACTATCACTTTAACAAATGTCGTATGGGTTGCTTAAAAAGTGAATATTGTCTATCTTTCTTTGATTTAGCATTTGGTTATGTAACACAATGACTCTAATTAAGTCTGTTGTAAGTGTCCAAACATGTGTTTAATGGAGCATCTGTTCCTCACATGTGGAACCCTAATTAATGTAAATGTTCTGTATTGTGATGGATGTAATTGAAGGGCCATCTGCAAAACGAGCCTGGAAAACAAATAAATCATTGAGGCTAATTTGAATGAAGGAAGTAGATTGATGCTAAGGGCTAATGCCTAAGTTTCACCAGCCTTACTGAGACCCTGAAGGACCCGGACCTGGATCATTATACCAGAATATGACTTACCAGCCTTCATAAAAGATCATTTGAACCAAAGTCTTAGAGCTTCAAAGCCTGCTTTAATGTTTGGGAGCTATATACTTTAAATCTACAGCGACTTATTTTAAATCTCTGAAAGCTATATTTGCAACTGTTTCTTATTTATTAATAAAAGATGATTCTCTGATGATGGTTGTCTTTGTGTGTCATCTATATGTTTTCATCAATTACAAAAAACTCTGCTTTTTGCCCTGAGTTCACATATTTTATAGAGGAATGAGTTTTGTGGCGCAAGTAGGAATCAAACTGTTGATTTGTCACTTGACTAAAAGCCGAAGAGCAAAAGAGGAGTTGTGTTTGAAGACAAACTTTCACTTAGATGTTTTTCCTCAACATTGTCCGAATGATGTGATTTGGATAGATATGAAAGACTTTTAAATAACGAGTTTGGATTTTAGGAGTTTCCCGCGAGTTTCAAATGTAATAGAACAAATGTCAGGATGTGGTCAAATGTCTCAACAGAACATTAAACAATTAAGTAGCCTAAAAAACAACCTAAAAATATCTGCTACATAAAAAACAGTGATCGAGTAGGCAGCTGTTTTCAGAAATAACAAAATCACCAAGTTTAAGATGCATCACATTTCTTGCTTATGAGTGTCTTATCTGTATTATTATGTGCATGCGTAGAAGTTACTATGAAATATTTTAACATTAAATATATATTGAATGATAATGAACATTAGTTAATATCAATCATTAATTAGTCCACGTGATTGTGAAGTACATTCCATATGTTGAGAAAAATTATAGACACTAACATTTTATAGTCTAAAATTATAGAAACTTGAGTAAATGTTGCCCTTTTCAGCTCTGCGCTGTTGTCTTTTGACTTCCGGTTTGTTTCACGGTGATCTTGCATAGGTATAAACTGCAAATTCCCGGTCGACATTAAGACATCTGCTTTACAATGCTTATGATAAACATTACAATGCTCATGACAACTTCTGTTAACCCTTCAACCAGCTCACCAGCTAATTACTCCTGGACAGCGATGCCATAGAAATAAACAGAGCGACCGTAAAACCGGAAGTTCAAAGATATTCTAAAGATGACGGCGCCCACGTTTCTCTGGTGCATAAGGTCTAACTACTTTTGTTTTGAGTTTGTTTTTTTGTGGCGATTGTCGCCCTCTTGTGGAGGCATTTAAAGATTGGCTACTAATACCGCGATAAACTGGAGCTGAAGATCCTCCTTCTCTCCAAACAACACAGCAGCTGTGCTTGTCTTTTCCGGTTTGCATCTGCAGGTCCAGGGGAGATGAATCAGTCGGACTAGTATTGGTGAGTACCAGATGTTGCACGTATGCACAAAGTGAAATTAGCTGTGCACAAAGTAGGCTACCACAAAACTTACTATGATGAAAACAAGACAAAGGGTCTAAAGAGAATTTATTATGTCGTTTTTACCTGCTTTAACAATCACTCATGGATTCAGTTTCTTAATATTTAAGTTTGATTAGGGAACAAGTGTTTAAACATGATGTGACCATGTGCAAGCCACATAAAGACAAAAATTCATGGTTTCTGCCAAATCATTTAAAATGAATGAGGCAATTGTAAATCCTCCAAAAGTGTAAGCTTTCAAAAAATGTGGTATTTTGCTAGGCTACCTCAATTTTTATTGACAATGACATTGATGGACAACACCAAATTACTTTATTGAAATGTTAATGATAGGTATATGTTGCAAACTGTGGTTTGTTTTTTTTTATAATATGTCTATTTCAGACAGCATTGTTTTACTGGCCTCGACCATGTTTAAACTTTAAGTCACTTTCATAAAATGTGAAATTCTTTCAAGTTTCTGCTTTTGATCATTCCACAATTGGTAGAGAAGGACCGAACTGATTATATCATAATGCCGCAGGATGTCGTGGGTCGTAAATTGCTTTCTTAGTTGACTGACAGGTGTTGAAAATGTCTTGATCCTTTGAGGTGTTGCATTTGTAGGGATGTTGCCTGATGTAATTTTTGACTTTATTTGCACTGGAGATTTTTCGTGATTGAATCTGGGGTGCCTGGAGAAAGAAATGAAATATTGTGGATCAAGGAAAAAAGAAGAAAAGAATATAAAGTAGGAAGGGGTTCAAGAGACGTATTTGAAAACATAGTGAGGGTTTTCTCTCTCTCTCTTTTATTTGTCATAATTAAAAGTTTCACCCTCCAACAGCAACAGACATGGACTGAAAGCAGCAGCTGTTATGAAACACCCACACGATCCGCAGTAATACAGTCATTAGTGTCAGAGTTCCAGCGTGAATCATGAGACCTGAAAAGCATATGCGTTCACATTATTCTAACTGACAATCCAGCCAGAGTTTCTATTCACAATCACATTTTTCCCAAAGTATAACCATTATAGTTAAGCGTTAGTGATGGAATCTGTGCAAAGTTATAATCCAGTACCATAGTTCACCCAAAACTTAAAATTCTACCATCACTTACTCTTTCTCACAAAAAGACGCCATAAAAGCACTATTGATGTTTTCAAACTGGTAAAAGGGGGCTAAAGGGGTGACACGTGACTGTGGAAAAGTCTGTTATGTTTCTGAAGCTTATTATCATTAACAGCTTATTATTTGGCTAAGCTGCATGTAGCTTTTGAAATATGAGCCAGAAGGATTTAAAATTTTAGGTGAACTATTACTTTAGGTTGTATTTAAGCTTCAACAAATTCTGTCTAAATATATACTGCATGATTATTTTAAAAATATATTTTTTAAATATATTAAAAAATGTAATATATCCTCCTCACAATTGGCGATGCTGTATTGATTAATGCAGTTCACATTATCAAGACAGTTATGATCAGTTATGATTTTTTTTCAAATTGTGTGAAGAGATGTCTTTCATCAAATAATATCAAGAAAAAGTTGATTTTATTTTTCTTTTGGAGTTCAAAACATTGGAAATGAAAATTTGAACACATTCCACGATATATTATCCAGCACATTGCTGATTTAATTAGCAGAACTTTTGCATACTGTACAAAGTATATATAATACATACTTTAGAATATAAAGGGCTCAAGGAGTGTTCTCGTAGGGCTGTCAAGACCAAAGAGAGGTCCCAAGAGGGATGAGGCTTGACTGAGGAGGATTCAACCTCCCATCGCCTCTCAGGAACTTTATGATAAAGTTGGGGTTTCCCAGAGACTTACCACTGCATCGATGTGTGCGGCAATAGCGGCAACATACACTTTCAGAATGGAGGGAGATAGCCTTCGCACCAACTCGTCTTGCAGGAAAGAAAGCAAGACATTGATAGGGCACCTACGGGGGTCTTCCCTGTAAACAAGTCAACCTGAGCGACCCCAAAGAATTCCCAAATCTGCTGTCCAGGAGTGGAGTCTATGCCCTTCCCTAGATGTATGCTATCATGAGAGCATTTCGGCTGCATGATTGAGCTCACCCTATGTAAATGGCACGATGACATCTGAGTTGCTTCTGACCCCACAGGAGGAGATGGCGGGTGAGTTGCGACATACAACAGGGGCATAGATCTCCTTGGTGGTCAATGTGTTGTCCGCCCGGACGAGCACATGCTTGTCCCACAGCAATGGCAGTAATAGGCACAGGGCAAGATGTACTGCTAGCTACTGTTCAGGATCCCAAAGCTGCTTGCCCGTCAATTCAGCACATCAGCCCATGTTGGAGTTATCTGTTGAGACAACAACATGCCTGACACTTGTACTAAGGGAACTCCTACAAGGTCCAGCCATGGATTGTAAGTAAGTATTTTCACTCGATTTGTGTCGTGGTGCCAAGCCCATCTCAGGACCCATTCGTGAAGACAGCGCAGAAGGGGGCTCATATGGGACAATCTAAATTCATAACTGCAGTTGCGGATGACATATGCCTGGTCTGTGTCGAGGTGGGATCGCGACATGGAAGTACGCATTCCTCGATCGCTCCAAACTAATATTGGCTGCGATCATATGGTAGGATGTGTTTCTTCATCAATATATTGGAACAGGATCTTGTTAATGTTTCGGTTCAGGATGTGCAGGTCCATGATCAGTGTAACCCACCTCCTTTCTTGGGCACAATGTAGTATGGGCTGTATAATCCTGACTTCATGTTGGCTGGAGAGACCATCTCTATTGCGCCCTTTGCCAATTGGATGTGATCTCTGCATGCAGGACAGGAGCATCCATGTCAACCACTGAAGTAAACCGGACTTTGCTGAATCTGGGGGGACGCCAGGCGAACTGAATCGCATAGCTGAGTCTGATCAGGCAGGTAAGGCTGGAAAGTGCTAGCCAGCTTCCAGACACCGTGCAAGGGGGACCAGTGGGACAACAGATGTTCCCACGGAGGGGCAGCGTGGAACCCTAGACGGACAGGTATTGGCAGTAGCATCCCGTCTGGGCAGGATGTGTCTGATCGCCTCCGTCTGCTTCTGAAAATCAAAGTTCTAGATAGCATCGCCAAAGAGACTGGCCTGGGAGATGGGGGAGTCAAGAAAGCGAACCTTGTCGACTTCCTTCATCTCGGCCAGGTTCAGCCAGAGAGAGCACTGCTGGACCACTAATGTGGACATCGTCTGCCTTTCGTCGCCCGGACGGTGAGGTCCGTCACTGTATGCAGCTCCTGCATCAATCCGGTCAGAACTACCCTTGTGCAGCTATATTAGTACCTTGGACTCGTATACTTACAGGAGGGGCATGGCATGCAAGCGCTGTAAGCCTTGGCCATGATCGCAGCCGAGAACTTACTTGCCTTGGATCGTAGACATGGACGACCCCGCCAGGTGGCAGCATCTTGTTGGTATAACTGCACCTAAACTGCATGCTCCACCTGTGGGATCTCCACACAACCTCTGAGCTCCCCACCATTGAGGGTAGCGAGAGCAGACGTGGCAGTGGATTGGTTTCTGGCAGAAAAAGATGCCTTCCAGGACTACGTGACCTTCTCGTGCACTTTGAAAAAGAAAGGCACTGGAGCAGGACGCTGCTGTTTAGCACGTCCAGTCCCAAGATACCAAGCATCCAGTCATAAAGGTCCGGAACATGGGACAATATAAAAGATTATTATTGTGTACATAAAAATATGGTGGAATCCGGCTTGTCCCCTAGACGGTTTGCTTGCGTACTTTAACCTTGCGCACGAGCAGATCTGTTTCCTCTCTGGATACGCATTTAGTCTTTCCGCTTGGAGATTCCGTCATTTAAATAGCAATCTGCCATGGTCCGAGCGCAAAGTTCTGGCTTTTAAAGGGAATGGGAGATGAGACTCGGATTGGTTTATTGCACGTAAAACCGAAAACACAACCAATAATCATTAAGAGAGTAGGGACAACACTTTTAAAGGCATTTAACTTGCGCTGTGCGCTTTAGACCATCCGTTTAAATCGTTACAATAGGGCCTATTGTCGCAATCTCAACATGGCAATGGCCATCTTCCTGTAGTGGGTACATAACTTATCAACGAACGCCTCCCAGGTGAACACCCACTGCACCAGACTGTGCACACTTAGCTACCATGAACTCTGCTGGAACACACAGTCACACCTACACAAGAGCAGGTACAGGAACCCTCTTGTTCTGATACAGGAAAAATGAATGAATAGCAGAGTAAATCAACATACGCTTAGCTGCTTAATTCAATATTACAATTCAATGTGCGATGCGAATCTCACTAGCCAATGTGCATTGTCTTGTTCTGTTACCATTCGAAGGTGATAGGGCTTTCAGACGAGATCCCAATTGGTTAGTTCAGTTCTGATGTAACAACAATCGAGACTGATTGATTGATAGGGAACTAGTATGAGTAGTACGCATAGATAGTAGTTAGACGCATATATTAATATCTACATCTGCAATAGACTGATGATTTTACTAACACAATACAAGACGAAGACGTCAGTGAACGCAATATTTAAAAATGACCATTTAAAAACCTACTTAATAAATTATAAAAAAATGTGATTAAAATAAAAGAAAATATGAATTGTTATTAATCTATTAAAAGAGATTAAATTAGATTAAATTGTATATTTAAAAAATATATATATATATAAAAATATAAAATGTGTAAATGTGTAAAAATTTCCGTGTTAATAAATGATTTCTGCCTTTTAAATTTCAGGATGAGAGTCCCTTAAATGAGGATGATCATACGAGTGGTCTATTGTGTCTAAAAGGTTAAATCCCGCTGGGTTAAATCAAAGAACATTATTTGACTCGAAATATTTGATTTGTTGATTTGACTCGAAATATTTGATTTTGAACACCGGATTTGTTAAAAACGGTGCAGTAATAAGCCACTGTGGTTGTCAAAAACAGCCCAGATGTCCTTAAGCCAAGATAATAATATATTCCATATAATCCAAGAACAACATGCTGAGTCCATGACACAAAGGAGAGTAAATTTAAACCAAAGTGAATTATGTACCACAGAACAAAAGGAGTTTTTGACGTGTCTTTAATTACTGGAAAATCTAGACAAAATGCGCTGTGACTGAAGCAATGAATCTTTAGAGAGTCTAATCTGAGGCCCTCTGCTGACTGATACAGGTATTAAGAGATTTTATTTTATTTTATTTTCATACACTGTAAACAACTTCATTTTCAGCATCATACACATTCTATTGTTTTTTATTTGACCACCTAAATGACTCTTCCACAGTATACAAATCTGATCTGCTCTTTATTTGCAGATATGACATATTGAATCTATTGATGTCAGAGAGATCATTTCAGTTCGCTATGTCACTGCAAATTGCTGTCAGATTTAGACCAGCTGAAGATCAAAATCATGACCCTTTTAATGTGTGCTGTAATGTGTCTTAGACAAAAGAACTGAGACCTAGACCAAGACTCTACTGTAAGTAATGAGACCCTGAGGCAGGTGAAGGCCAGGTTAATGTAGTTTTGAGATTTCCCTTGGTTAGCACTCTGGCTCTGTCATATGATGATTTCAGAGTCACACCAGCTTTTGAGGATCTGCTGGCAGGGCCGTTCACAGTGGGGAACTGGGGGGGTCAGAGTTTGACTGGTTAGCATGGCCCAGTTTGCACCTGCTAGTAGATGTCGTAACTGCACCATCTGGATACAAAAACATCTTTCTCTATGGACAGCCATTCACAAGTAGCTGTTTATTCTGGTGGAATAAAATTTATTGTACTGCTATAAATTGCAAATGTTACATTGTATAACAGTAGATGTTTTAAATATTTTATTCTACCCAAGATATTTTCAAAAAATGCTAAATATGTAATGTAAACTGCATGGCTTAAGGAAAGTATTTATTTCAAATTGAAAAATAAGATATTAAAAAAAAAACAATTGACAAAATGTACTTTAAAGGGCAAGATGGTACATTTTTTACCTTAAAATATGTTTAAAATATAAGTTTGACAATGCTCTATACTATTAAAAAGTAAAATAAGTCTCTTGTTATTATTAAAACTGCATTTATTGGATCAAAATTATATATATATATATATATAATTTAAGATTTATATT
>JAOTRC010000003.1:19357029-19369714 GCA_027497675.1 Cyprinella lutrensis
CATAAATATGCGGACTTTGGCTGATTTTGCATTGAATTCAGCGATCGCATAATCGCGTTTTTCTGGAGGGACTGTATTTTACCGGCAGCAGAGATCGCGTGGTTGGCTGGCTGCTGTCAGCGACTACTGAGGGGGGCCCCCTTGAGGGGGATTCCGATAACAGTGTTATATTGCACTGTACTGCATTGACTATCAAAGGGGCGCTCACAGTTTGTCGTTGAATTTTATTCTTAAATAGTCGTTGTATGGGTTGAACAACATATGGGTTCTAAAGATTTGGATAACAAACTAATACAATGTATATCTTTTGTGAATTTATGTTGTGTTGAATATAAACGCTATTTACTAAAAACGAGAAGGTGTCTGGACTCCAACGATTGTGCAGGTGTGCTCAGAAGAACGCAAGAAGGCCCTAGACATTAGCTTGTGAAGTCGACTCAAGGACATGAGAGCCCGGAGTGGCATGAACATCCAAACTACAAAATCTTATGAATGTGTGCGGAGAGGACCAGCCTGCCGCATCACAACATGTTGTAAGGGGGAACTCCATGCCAAAGCATCAGAGGAGACGACCCCTCTGGTGGAGTGAGCCCATAGACCCACTGGCGAGATTCATAGGCAAGAGCAATTGCATCCCTGACCCAATGTGATATGGTCTGTTTATTCGTGGCAGCACCCCTGTTGCTGCCCCCAAAACAAACGAATAGCTGCTCTGACTTACGCCACTGGCAAGAGAGGTGGACATAAGCCTGAAGAGCATGGACAGGACACGGTCTGTGAGATTTCTCCTGCTCCGGCATTGCTAACAGTGGAAGACAGAAGGCCTCTAGAGTGACCGGATGTACAACCGAGAATGGTATCTTAGTCAGGTAATCAGGTTGAGGATGCAAAATAACAAAATCACCATTCCTGAGGCAAAGTCTAAGCAGGATGGTGATATTGACAGAGCCTGCATATCCCCAATTCTCTTTAGAGAGTTTATACCCATAAGAAAAAAAACATCTTTAGGGTCAGAAGTTTGTCAAACACTGACTTTAGAGGTTTGAAGGGGGTCTTAACCAGACCCTCTAGGACTATAGCTAAGTCCCATGAAGGGATCTTTGTACTTACAGAAGGCCTCAATCTCTTCGCCCCATAAAGAAAACGAGCAAGCAGAGGATGCCTCCCGAGTGGCACCCCATCCACCAAGGCATGGCAAGCCTTGATAGAACGGCCACATAAACCCTGAGTGTGGAAGGGCATATGCCTTCTGACAACTTTTCTTGCAGAAAATCCAGAACTGAAGCAATCTGGCCATCGATCGGATCTGCATTATGTGCTGTGCCACCTGCATTATGTGCTGAACCACCTTTCAAATATGCCCAATTTATTGGCATAACTCTTTCTTGTGGAGAAGGCCCTAGCATTTAAAATGGTCTCAATAACATCTGGTGAAAACCCAGTGGTCCCTTAGTTGGTACCCATCAGGGTCCAAACATGCAGGCTCCACAGGTCGGCCTGGGGTGAAATATCATGCCCTGAGCCTGAGACAAAAGGTCCCTCCTCTCCGGAATCGCCCACGGTGAGACGTTGAGGAGAGACATTATCTCTGAAAACCATACTCTGTTCGGCCATCAAGGTGCAATCAGTAAGAGGCAAGACCCATTCTGGGACATGTGTGCACCATCGCATGACTCAGATAGAAGTAAAGAGAACATTGCACAGTCTGATGGGAGGCGAAGAGGTCCACCTCCGCTTTGTAAAATCTGGTCCAGATCTGATTGACTACTTCTGGGTGGAGTTTCTATTCCCCTGTCTGCAGTTTTTGTCTGGACAATAAATCTGCTCCCACATTCAAGTGCCCAGGGATTTATACTGCCCTGATTGACAGGAACTTCTTCTGGGCCCAGAGAAAAATCTGCCTCGCTATTCAAATATTCAAATTGCGTGAGCAATTCTCTTTATAAGAGACTGCCACTGTGTGGTCCACCCACACTATGACATGGCAGCCTCTCAACTGAGGGAAAAAGTATTTCAGGGCCAGAAATACAGCCATCAACTCAAGGCAGTTGATGTGCCACTCGAGCTGATGACCCTCCCATTCCCCTTGAACTGAACAAACACTTAAGACTGCTCCCAGCCCGTCAGGGAGGCGTCTGTCGTTAACAATCTACGACGACACGACGGCGCCCCTAGAGTGGGACCCAAAGCGAGGAAACGGGGTCTGAGCCGCAGAGATAGTGTACGAAGCCAGCGGCGCGTCACTTTTATTTGCCTTTGAGGATTGGCCCTTGGATGAAATCCTCTGGCTTTTAGCCACAACTGAAATGGTCTCATGTGGAACAGCCCCAAAGGAATCACCGTGGATGCTGATGCCATGTAACCCAAAATCTTTTGGTACTGACGAACAGTGTGATCTTGGCCTAGCCTGACTTTAATCATAATGGTCGAATGGCTCCGATACGAGCGGGAAACAGTTGTGCCTGCATTGTTATCGAATCACAAATGACCCAGAGATAAGTTGTTCTCTGAGCAGTAGGGTTGGGTATCGAGAATCGAGTATCGATTGGAACCGGGACTAACTTTTCGTTTTTTCCAGAATCGTTTAAAAGTTAAAATTTCGATTCCTAGTTTCGATATTTACAGTCCGTCGACCAGAAGAAGAAACTGCTGAACAACACCAACGAGGAAGTGTCTACCGGAAGTGTTGGCATAACCACGCAAGTCGAACATGAGTAGCTTACAACGGCGGTCCAAAGTGTAGCTTCACTTTTCTAAAAATAACAAAATATCGGCAAAATGCAGAGCATTTCCCTTTAGAAAGGAGTATTTCCTTCAGAAAGACCGTTGGTTAGCAAGGTTAGCTAAAATTTTGTCCCTGCCTCTTAAAAGAATCGGAATCGAGAATCGTTGGGAACCGGAATCGAAACAAGGAATTGGAATCGGAATCAGAATAGTTCAAATTCAAATGATACACAACCCTACTGAGCAGTAGATAGAATACTTTTCTTGGTGTTGAGACTCAACTCTCCAACTCTTGACTCTCTCTTTGGAGAAGGAACACATTCTATGGCCTCTTTGCTCAGAAGAGTTTGTAGCTCTTGTAATAGTACGTGCATCAGCTCCGGCCTTACGGAAGTGGCGACCACACCGTTGAAACGCGGGGGACACGAATAAATTGTATTCTGTATCTTATTTGTACTGTGCTTAATACCCACACAGAAACGCCTGGCAGAAGTCTCCACGCTCTCTGAGAACCTCTGAGAGTGGTATCAACTTTAATACTTCCTCTTGAGGGGATGTTAGATGTTCCATGCCCTGGATGACAACAGTAAGCAATGGAACATCTAATATTTTGCCGGAATCCGTTGCCCCCTGAAACACCAAAGGTGACGGGGATGGAGAGGTTTCGTGAGGGTAACGGAATGGGGCGATGGGAGGTTGCTGAGCCTGAGTAGCCTGCCTCCAGTTCTTATTAGGGGAAGCATGGCTCGCAGCTTCTTCACCTCCCGGGGTTTTAAAGGACCAGGGGGTTGTGTGGGTGGCCGATGGCCCCTCCCCATGAGTGCGGCAAGGAAGAAACTGAAAAAAAGTTATGTTTTTTTACCTCTCTAAATCTGCTGACAATTGTGTTAACAGAATCGCCAAACAGACCAGAGGGTGAGACTGAGTAATCTAACAGGAACATCCGGTCTTCATCTTTAATTCCTGTTAGATTAAGACACAGGTGCCTCTTTGTACTGACCAAAGCAGAAATTGAATGACCAATGGCACGGGCCATTTGCTTAGTTGCACGAAAAGAGAGATCTGTGGCTCTCTGCAGCTCAGAGAAAGACTCCTCATCTACGTGCTGCCCACACTCAAATTCGTCAATAGGTCAGCCTGGTACACCTGTAATCTTACATGGTTTCGTGGGGAGGGTAGGTCTTTTAATGGAAGATGCCGAAGCAGGAGAGAGATAGATCGTGAGCGTCTCTTCTACCTGTAGCATCTCCGCATAACGCTGTGCCTTTGCACCCACGATAGTCGAATTAGTCGACGTCGAGGGCAGAAAGCTATGAGAAGTATATGGTTTACTCAATGATTTAGCTCCTCCGCTACTATCAAATATTGTGCAGATGAACTAGCTCCAGTCCTCACAGAATTTTTTAACTGGTCCTTGAGGGAATGCACTGTTCCCCAATGTTTTAAGTCTGCGGTCATAATTCCCGTGTCCAAAAAAAAAACAATATAAGCTGCCTGAACGACTACCAACCTGTAGTAACATCTATTATAATGAAAATCTTTAAGCGAATAGTTTGTAATCATCTGTCTAGTGTAGTCAGGCTCGACCCCCTTCAATTTGCCTATAGGGCAAATAGGTCTGTTGAGGATGCTGTATCCCTGTCTTCATTACGTTCTACAGCACCTGGAGGCCCCAGGGAATTATGCAAAGATCCTTTTTATAGATTATAGCTCTGCTTTTAAAACAATTTTACCCAAGAAACTTTTTCTGAAACTCCAGGAAATCGGAGTTCACAATTCTTTATGTTACTGGATCTGGGACTTTCTGGTGCAGAGAACTCAAGTTGTAAAAATAGGCAATAACATCTCTAATGTTAAGTATATTAACACTGGAGCCCCCCAGGGGTGTGTTCTGTCACCTCTTTTATATTCGATATACACAGATGATTGCACGTCACACACTGAATCTGTTAAAATGTTTAAATTTACAGATGATACAACAGTAGTGGGGCTCATTTCTGGGGATGACGATGTTGCCTATTGGAAAGAGGTCATCTCATTGATTGAATGGTGTTCCAACCACAATTTAGAACTAAATGTCTCCAAAACTAAGGAGCTAGTGGTTGATTTCCGTAGAAGGGGGAAGTTGTCCCAGCCCCTGTACATTAATGGGGAGGTGGTGGAGCAGGTGGACAGTTTTGACAGTTTTAGGTTTTTAGGTACCACAATATCATCCTCTTTAAAATGGGATGATAACGTAATTGCCATTACTAAAAAAGCCCACCAGAGGCTTTTTTTCCTACGCCAGCTGAGGAAATTTGGGGTAGCTTGCAAGGGTTTGTTGCAGTTCTACCAGGCTGCCATTGAGAGTATCCTTACCTTTTCTATTACTGTCTGGTATGGCAACTCTACTGTCCAGCAGAGGTTGCAGCTAGATAGGATAGTGAATACAGCCTCAAAAATCATTGGCTGTAAACTCTCCCCCATCTGTGAGATCTACGAGGCCTGTATTCATCGCAAAGGCCTTAGAATCTTACAAGACGATACTCACCCTGCCAACTCCCTCTTTTCCATACTTCCATCAGGAAGAAGGATAAGAGCTATTAAGACTAAAACCTCCCGCTTCCTAAATAGTACATATTGCAGAGCTATTAAGCATGCGCACTGAGCATGCGAGAAGAGTGAGACACGTCATGAACGCCAAGCTCCGAGAAAAAGTTTGAAAGTGACTAAATACAAATGAATGGAATGAAATTATCGGTAAACATGATAGAGTGAGGATCATAGAAGTTGTCTGGAAGAAATGAATTTGGAAACCTCTGCCAGGAGCTAACAGGACAAACGGAATACAAGGTCAAAGTCAAAGATAAAGTTGAACCCACAGGAACAAGTAACCCCGATAAGAGTTATGACTGGAGTGGATAACAAGAACTGTTGGAGTTGATCCGCTCAATTATTAAAGGAAGAAATTACCGTAGTGCTGACCACACTTCAACCACAATTGAACTCTCTTAAAGTACAAATGGAGGAATGTGGTCGGAAACTGGATGACGTGGAGAAAGGTCTGGGTTCCATGGATGAGCGTGTTTCTGTACTGGAGGAGAATATGGAGAAATGCGATATGGATGTAAAACAATTGTAATTGAATTGTAAAATTCAATTTAAGAGTACATGGTTTGCCGATCGGTGTGGAAAAAGGGAATCCGACAGCCTACATGAACAGTCTGGTGAAGGAGTTGTTTAAAGGGAAGATTGGGACTGAGCCTGTGGTTGAAATTGCCCACCACGTTGGCCCTGGGAACAAAACAATGATTATGAGGATGCAACGTTACAATGTGCATTCTGCGCCTGCGTATAATGAGCCAACTGTCTATTTCTGCAGATATATTATATTCGTCATTCAAAAAGGAAAACCGATGCTGCGGCTGCAGATACACATAATGTAAAAAAAGCAGCATGTGCTTACCTTTTTGAATATCAATCCTGCTGAACAGTTTCTTTATTCCACTCCACTCATGTTAATATTGAAATATTCGCCAAGGAACACTCAGGTAAGAAGACGTAACATAAGAACAGCCTTCTATCTTTACCGTTTTGACTTCTTTGCTTGCTGTTTTGCTTTTTATTTTTGTGCATCGACTCTTTCAATAAGCTGAACCGCCAATCAGAGTTCTCTCTTTCCCCGATGGCCCGACGCCGATTCAACATTTGACATTTGATTCAACGAATTGGGCGAAACAAAGCCGACGAGGACTATTTTCAGCCGACGGCACAGAACCGAGAGGGGAACACCGAGGGAACTTAGTCAGCCGACGCACAAAAACTACCAACGGCCGACCGTCGGCTTGGTGTTTTCCGGGCTTTTGAGTTCTGTGTCGTTAGCATAACCGTGATAGGAAAAGCCATGTTTCTATATGAAGATTCCTAGTGATGATATGTAGATGGAGAAGAGAAGTGGTACAAGCACTGAGCCCTGAGGCACCCCAGTAGCTCGATTAGGCAACTTTCCCTCCACGACACGCTAATGGACCTACCTGACAGGTAGGATTTGAAGCATTTGAGTGCGGTTCCTGTGATGCCCTTTGTCTTGAAGATTGACTGGGGGATCTTGAGGTTAACTGTGTCAAAAAGCAGACCGATCCAGCAAGCAAGATGAGAACTGAAGATTTGGAAGCAGCTATTGCCAATCTCAGAGCTTCAATAACCGAGGACAGGGCAGTCTCAGTTGAGTGGGCGCTTTTGAAACCAGACTGTTGTTGTTGTCCAGGAGGTTGTTCTGTGTAAAAAAGGCAGAGATTTGGTTGAAAACAACTTTAAGTGTTTCACAAGTGTTCAAGTGTTTTAAGAATGAATGGAAGGAATGAATGGATAACACGTCTGTAATTTTCCAGATGTCCTGGATTCAGAGTGTTATCCGAGCCTGTGTAAATGCTGTGGGAATGGTACCAGAGTGAAGGGAGCTGTTGATGACAACTGAGGAAGAAATGGCTTGCAGTAGATTAGTGGAGATAGGATCAACTGTACACGTAGAAGGGTGATTGGAAAGGATGAGTTTGGAGACTTCTGCCTTTGAGAGCGGAGAAGAGGAGGAGGAGAATATGTGTGTCAGATTGTGGTCTTAAAAATAGGCCGCTGAGGGTGGTTGTTTTTTTTATAAAGAATGTGGCAAAATCGTCAGCTGTTAGGGCTGATGAAGAAGGAGGAGGATGAGGAGGGTTAAAAAGAGATGAGGACGTTTTTTATGTAAAGTTTTGAACGATGCCCGAATGGAACATCAGATGTTCCAGCACTATGTTAAAGTGGGGAAAAGGGTATTTGGTTGCACTGTTAGTATCTAGTGATGAGAGCTGGTGTAGGTTTCTCCCAAAAGTGACCAGTGAGGGAGTGCGGGTTGTGTCCTGTGGCAGGTTAAGAGTAAGGTGGAAGAGAAATTGAAATAAAATTTGAGTTTGGTGTTCAACCGGAAGCAAAATCGTACTTTGAATGTGAATTTAAAGAAGTAGAACAGGATGAAATATATACATTTAATAATTATAGTAATTTTATAGTGGAACAGCAGTTAATTTCCCACAATCAACAACACTAATTTACCCCAAAATCTTCAAAATGGAATAAATATTCATAATTGGTTCAATTTTAGTATTTAATTATTTATGTTTTTCGGAACAAATCTTTTGCATGACTAATCTAGTTCCTCAGCTGTGGGACTTGAATTTCTTTATGTTCTAGAAAAAAAGTGCAACACACTCTACAAACATAAATTTAACTTTATTTATTTTAAACAGTTAAGTTTCTGCCAACTTCAAGGCCTTCGTCAGACATCAAGAGTTTCTCAGACAAACAGTATTGCATTTACCTGTACAAAAATAATAATAATTGCAGTTACCTGTAAAAAAAATCATCATAATTTTAAATTCAATAATATGTGTGTTTCTAGAATTGAAATATTATTATTATTTTATTATTATCATTTTTTTTTTTTTTGGTGAATTGGTGAATTTCTCTACAGTGCAATTTAGAAAATTTCTCTGGGTTATGTCCAATTCAAACCTATTAAATGAGAAGAATGAGTTGCTGTTAGGGTTTAGGGTTTGTTCAAATATGAGCAATAGTGGTGTTTGCTCAAGCACCACTCAATATATATTTATATAAGGGCTATATATAGAAGTGCAGAAGTCTGCACTAAACCATAGGCCTAATATTCCTTTTATGTGCAGCAGGGACATTTAAAAATCTCTCCAGTGACCTTTGCAACAAGACAAACACCAAGCAATTACACCGCCTTGAGCCATTTTCAGACTAGCTGTGTGGCTGTATTTAATTTGTGTGTGTGTGACAGGGAGAGCCAATGAGATCAAGACAAACAGTCTGTAAAGTCATCAGCCTTTTAGAGCTGACCTTAGATCAGCGAAAGTGCCAAACCTCAGCCAATCGGACTTAACGCTCCCTCTAAACCTGTCAATCATATTTAACTGAGACTAGCCAATCATTATGTAGTGTGACAACCAAAACCTGGCATTAATTAATTGTAAAAAATCCACATTTTGCACAAAACAAACCATTTTGCCAGGTGCAGCTTGAGTTTGGACTGAAGGTGGAAACTCACATTCTGGCTGATTCTAAGGTTTACGTGAAGTTTTAAAAGAAAAAGTTCAGACGACAACATTGTCAAAACGATCTCAGTTCACACAGATTAGCGAAAATGGCTAAAAATGCTGTATTAGTCATGCCAGGCCAGTAGTTTGTGATTTGACTTTGTAAAGAAACCCCCAAAACCCCAACGTTTTCCGTTTTTAATTGGAAACCGCTTTAGTTGGAAATGCCCCGAGTCTCAGTGAGTATTAAGTGAGTTTAAAGGCACAGTATGTAAGTTTCGCTAACAAAGCAATAAGGTCGCTAACAAAGTAAGGTCGCTAACAAAGCAATTACAAAGGCTTTGATGACGCTGTGAATAAGCGCTGAATCATGGGAGTTGTTGTCTTCACCTCCAAAGTCGATGGAAAGCAATGCGCTCATGTTTATTTTATGATTAAAGTTACGTTTAACGTTTGCCTTCTTCCCTGAACTGGAACTTTGTTACAACAACGTATGATCACTTAAGTTCACATTTTACAAGTTCGGCTCATACAGGTTAGTGATGTTCCAGATCTCGATGTCATCAGGAAATTTCCTAATTTCAGCTTGTTTGTACTTATAAACACTCCAAATATACAACAAAAAGCAAATTTTGTTGGATTTTTGTTGAAAAAAAGTGGATTTAGCACGATATGTCCCCTTTAAATTGAGCTTAGTTTCCACTGTCAATGGCAAAGAACATACAGTACATCTGTGTTAAATAGGAATCCAATTGTAATAAAATTATTCTCATTCTGGGCAGAGTATGCAATAGGGAAAATGCTACCTGCTCTTTTTCTCTCATCTCTGTCATCTTCTCTCTTTCTTTTCTCTTTGTCTCTTTAACTTTACGTGTAAATCTCCCCTTCCCAAAGCTGAGCCGATACAGTCTTTGCAAACTGATTATTTCTGTTGGTCGTTTAAAACCAGACAAATTACCGAGATCCTCGGGGACCTCAATGGTGGGTACCCTGCAGTAGCCTAAGTGTTGCTTCATGCAGTGGTCACCAAGCCTTTCAAGCCCAAGATCCCTGAACCCGAATGAATCCCTGACGAAAGAAATACAAAAAATACTCACAAATAATCGCACAGATTCAATTTTGGGAACATAAAATGGTTGCAATTTCAAACCTTGATAATGTGTTTATTTATGAAGTCCTACTTATTTTTTCTGTAGGCCCTGTAGACAGTGATAAAGATTGTGATCGACAGGCTGGTGACCACTACACTGTAAAAGATTTATTTGAACAGTTAATAACAGTATAAGAGCTTACTGACCATCTCATTGTCTTCATTTGTCTTAGGCTATTTTGGCTGTATGAGTTTCTAGACCTTTTTTATTGTGCCTTTTTCAGCGCCGCCTTTGAGAATAGGCTACCATTATCCATTTTTTTATATCTTATTTTTTGTCTGCACATCTCTAACAACTGATGTTTTTTGTGGGGCTGCAAGAAATTAATAAAAAAAAGTGTGGGGCTGAGCTGTGACTGCAGCCTATAGGGAAAGCATTCAACCCAGTGCCATGACAACACCGGCCAATATAACAGACCGGCCCAAAGGGAATTCTACCGGTGCTCCTGATTAGCCAATTCGGGTCTGATAACAATGATTAGTAAATCCAAACAGTTGCTCATCTGTCAAAACATGTAATATTTTCAAGCGTCTTTGGCTTAATAGTTTTATTTGATATTGTATAATCTTAGAGCCACACTTTAACTGTTTTTTTGAGTGAAGGAGGAAGTGCAGGCATTGTTTTAGAAAAGTGAAGTGGTGGCACAGAAAGCTGGTTCAGGTTGCGGGACAGGTCATCCCGAAGAGCCAAGGCGGCCCAGTTCAGTCTTAGTCTGTGTCTGTAAGGCATAAAAGGAAGCAAAAAGGAAGAGTGTGCACTTCTCTTTGCTGAACTGGGTCGTCCATGTCTCTTTTATTCCCTTCAATGACTCCTCTGATCTGCCTTGGAGCCATGTGCATTTGCTGTCCCACTATGTGCTGATGCATATCTGCATATAGAAAGACACAACAAAGACTAAGCATCAATTCTTATAATGATTCAGCTGAAGATGGATGACCTGCCCGCGGGAAAGAAAATCACAAATGAGATCTCTTCAGTTTCTTTGTTGTTTCTTTTAAACTGCAATGAGAATAAATAGAGACTTTTGCTCTTCATTTTCAGAAGACGCTCAAGTCTCAAGAAAAGTCTCAAATTGTGATTTCAGCGTGATTATTTCCTCTTACAAGTAAAGTTCCCCTTCAGTCGAGAACATCAGACGTAGTCGACGTCGACTGAAAGGGGACCACTCTTAGGGAGCCAGTCATCTTCATACTACTATCTAATCAAGCTAATTCAACATTGGCATGCGGGATTACATGCTCCACCCTGCAGCGTGGGTATAAACACGGAAGCGGATGGACACACAAGTTTGCTTTAACTTCGAAGCCGATCGGATGCCTCCGAAGAGTTCTATTGTTTAAACAAGAATGTCGGTGTTCTTGCGGGAAGACCTCCCACTATTGGTCAGGAGTGGAGAAGGTCTTGATAGTTGCCCCTTATTGGCCAACCAGACCTAGTTCCCCTTGACAGCCGTTCCTGACTTTCCCTTGAATACATTCTTAGGGACGGGGCATGAGGGCACCCATGTTCAGACCCCTGGAGAGATTCCAGGTCGGTCCTAAAAAATGGATGCGGACGTTCAGGTTGCTACTGCAGGACTATATGGCAGTAATTATCACTTCTGCGAGAGCATCCCCTATGAGGAAATGTTGCTTACGCCAAATAGAACCAGGACCTATTCGTTGAGCTTCTCTCCATCAGGAGATCCTGAATGTGTTCGTCATTTCAGTGTTCTATTTCCAGCAAGATGGGTTGGACTTGGGCTCCACCCTCAAAAATGAAGTTGCCTCAGTTTTTTCTTTAACACACATCATAATGCAGTAGCATGGGAAGCGTGTCCTGATCAACAGGTTCATATGGGAGCAAAGGCATCTAAAAAGCCTTGCGCCCCTCTTCATCCACCCTGGCATTATCTCTAGTGCTACTACTAGTTCACTGCAGAGACCGCTCCTGAGTGAATTAAAAATCTGTTTTCCTGAAAAATTCTACTAGAGGCTAAGGACTTACTCGCTTTCCCACCTAAAGGTGGGACCAGGTGGTGAGCCAGCAAGTGCTGTCCCGGAAAAGGAGACCCAACCCTGCATTTCTCTGTCCGTCTGCTTCATTACAGTTATATGTGCACAGAAATCAAGCCGTAGGACCTCAGACCAGCTTTTATATGTTAAGGAAATCAGCAGAGAGGGAAGACTGTTTCTAAGCGAGGTTGGCCCACTTCATCTTGGTGAAAATCCCGAGATGCACGCCTCCAATTAGGTGGTGAGGTCCTCTGAAGTGTGTTGAAGTTTGCTGACAGATATTCTAGACTTGGGGGCTCATAGTGGAACCGCTACTTCCCGTGGGCTCCTTCTCATGAAGTTCGAAGTGTTGGCTTGCTGCGCCGTTCCCCTCCTATGAACTGGATATGTGCGCAATTCTTGCTCCAGTAGAGTTCCCTCTTAAACCGAACCCTTTTGAGTTCCTCCACACCCTTCGGTGATGGACACAGCGGAGCGTCCAAAGCCAGGAGTACCACTCGTCTGCACTGGTGGAACCTGTGTTAGGCTGGGTCCATATGTTGTGAACCCTACGGCGATCCCATATGTGTATTCTTCCATGGTACGGCTGCCTTTGGCGAGCCGTCTCTTCCCAGGCTCTGACGTCACTGTCCGGTTGATTCTCCCCTTTGTCAGCGCAGTCTCATCCCAAGACGTCATATAACTGACATTTTGGGACGTCTTTTGACCATACATCAATATTCGCCTTTTTAGGGCCCCCTTA
>JAOTRC010000003.1:19522252-19534627 GCA_027497675.1 Cyprinella lutrensis
CTTTTTGCCATTAAAAAAAAAAAAGAAAAATCAATCATTCATGTATAAACGCTATTTTCATTAGCATTTTTGCATGAGAGAATGTACAAATCTTGTTAAATCTAGTAAAATCTAAGAACACAAACGTGGACATGCAGGAGCGGTCGTCTCCGGTCTCTGTGCTTGTGTGCATTGAATAAAGCTCATAATTATGTTTCTAAATTTACATCAGTAATAACACAGAACTCGGAGCAGATTTAGGCTGGAATGCTGCTGGCCACAGGCTCGACCACGACACACACACAAATGCTGTGTATATTATGTTTTTATCCAGAGGGAGTTCCAATACCTCGCTTTTTCTTTGTCCTTTCTCATCTCACTTTATCAAACCTGATCATTTTTCCTCCTCCACCCCCTCATCCTTCATTTTCCCTTCCTCACGTACACACACACACAGTTTCTTTTCCTTTATGGTGTGGCTTCTTTTCATTTGCCTGCAAGGTGTCAACGGTTCCCCGACTCCATAAATAAAAGATTCATCACTCAAAAGCTAACAGAGCAACAGTCTCTCTGCCTCCTTTGCTGTTTTTCTGATTCCTTTCCTCTCACTTTTTGTTACCTAGCACTCACACATATTACACAGAGAGTAACACAATCTCTATAGACTGACCCTGCATTTGTGTTTGCACACATGTTGAAGAGTTTGACATTGACTAGCTGCAGCTGCTATGCGTTTCAAAGCGTGTGTGTGTGTGTGTAAGAACAGTAATAGTCGGGTCTGCTCCTCTCGTTTATTTTACAGCGCCGTCCGTCCTCTCGTTCAGCTCTTTGACGGTTCTCACACACTGTTCTACTGTTCTCCTCTGTTCTGGCGCTCTGCCCTCGTAGACAGGAACTCAACCGTCACACTTCTAATGTTCTTTCAACCAACGGTTTTTACACTTCCACCGTGTGCGTTATTTAAAGAAACGGTTGTATTTTTAAAACCTTTGATATATACACTCAACGGGTGTTTTCAATGGGTTTTTACTGCCAGAGAGTTGAGCTTTTATTGGACTGTGAGCGGAATAAACATTACTGCTTGAAAAAGCTGTGCGTATTTCAGAATGAAACATGATATTCATTGCGAAAGAACTATTGGAAGTAAATATTAAATTATTAAATAAAATAATGGTTACTGTGGGGCAGGCGATTAGAAAAGGGGAGGGGGTAAACAGGGGTGGAATAAATTATTTTTCATGACAGATTTTCAATATTTATTTGGAGAAAAAAGTTCCTGAAGAGGCAGACATCATAGCTGCTGTCACTTTAAAGGGATACTCCACTTTTTTTTTTTGGAAATAGGCTCATTTTACCACTCCACCAGAGTTTAACATTTGGGTTTTACCGTTTTCGAATGTATTCAGTCGATTTTCTGATATTTAGAAGAATATCAGTAACCAGATTCTGGTCTCATTGACTTCCTTAGTAGGACAAAATATATACTATGGAAGTCAATGAGACCAGAAACTGTCTGTTTACTGATACTATTCTAAATATCAGAAAATGCTGAGTGGATTCAAAAATGGTAAAACTGAATAGTTTAACTCTGGGGGAGTTGTAAAATAAGCCTATTTCCAAAAAAAAGTGGAGTATCCCTTTAAATTTAAGACTGAATGTAGACCGAATACAATGACACACACAGGTTTACGTTCATTTGAGGGCATGTTCAACGATATGCTTCAAATGGATACGTTTTTCCTTTAAGTTTTCCTCGTACAGACGACACCATGGTCAAAACGAACCCCGTTTACACGGATCCATGAAATCAACTAAAAACGCTGTGTTCTGCTGCCAGGCCATTAGGTGGTGATGAAACACTAAAGACTAAACACATAATACGCCATCGTTTTCAGAGATTTGTGTTTTTGTTGTTTGCGCGAAAACCATTTTCAAAATATGTTTTTACGTTTTTGAAAACACTGTCTTGTAAACAGCCCCTCAGATGTAACCAATTATTTTTCTGTGTACTTGTACTCCACACGATGGCCATTTTGAAATAATGATGTGTATGTTTGATCATTTAAGTGCAATAAGCTGGGAAAGAGAACTGAATTCTGGATCACATCCAAACACGTCCATCTAATGCATGTTTAGAGAGCTCTGGAATAGTTGTGCATTGGAAATGCAACACTTTCTTTGTGAACTAACGCTGCGTGTTAAGAATACAAAAGGAATCGGTTTTGAGTTTACATCTGTCTGTGCATTGGATCTGTGACATGCTGTTGATTACCACAGGAAATTAATTGGTAACACTTTAAAATAAGGTCTCATTTTTTAACATTAATGCTTTAACTAACACAAACTAACAATGAGCAAATGAAAACGTTCTTACAGCATCTACACTGGAAAAAAATATTGTTGGTTGAACTTAAAAAATGAAGAAACCTGGTTGCCTTAACTTTAAGTTCATTGAAATTGAAAAATTGAGTTAATGCAATGACGGAGATTGATTCAATAATCAGAAACTCAAAATATTATGTTATCTGAACCACATGAAATATCTAAGTTGATTTCACAGAAGAAAAAAAATGTTATAACAAATCATGATTTTTTTACAGTGTATTTTAACTTATATTAGTAGTACATAAATGTTAACAGATCAAACATGAAAATAGTAGCAGATGTGGAGATTAACATTAACAAAGATAAATAAATGCTGTAACTGTCATTGTTAGTTCATGTTAACTAATGTTAACAAATTTTTGTAAAGTGTTACCAAGACTCATTCCTCAAAGTCTATAAAAGAGAAAACATGACCAAAACTCATGATATGACCTATTCCCTGAGGAAATATGCTGGGAGTTCATAAGCAGATGTTCCACCTGCTAGAAAAGTAGTCGAAACCCTTGAGTTCATTTAAAGATTGAACCATTGACTACTTCATATCTCAAGCAATTAAGGGAGCCAAATTAGGTAGTGTGATCAGATTATGTTGTTGGTAATCAAATCACTTATATGATATGGGGATAAATCAATTGCACTACAGGTGCATTCACGTCATGTTGTAATTACCCTAATTATGAGGTTTCAACTTGTAAATACCGTTATCATCCTCGTAGAGCTTGTAATTATAACATGTAAACTGGGAATTGGAACAGCTCCGAGTAGAACGTCATGTGTTGTCAACTCAAGACTACGGTAATTATAAAATGGTGTGAACGCAGCATACGTTTAATTGCATAAATATTTTGCCTACTTAAATATGTGGCTAGTGGTTATTCCAAAGTTACTACTAAGCATTTTACCTGGCCACAATTTTGGTGTCAATATCATGGGAATAAAACTGCCATGTAGATATGTTTGATGTTTTTTTCATATTTTGGCTGCAGGTTTATTAGGCTGCTGTCACTTTAAGACCTGACACATGGATCCAATTTCTCCACTGTTAATTTTCACTTCAAGCAAGTCTGTGTTTCCGTGAATACTCGCCAAGACCGGCATTTTGACATTATTTTGTGTTGTATTTGACTGTTAAGTCCAATAAGCTGCGAAACAGAAGTCAATTTAGTACTGAGAGGTGCCTTTATGTTCACACATTTTGGGTGTGAGCATAAAATCTGCAGGAATTAGTAAAATTAAGCGCAATCCCACGCCGATATCCAAGCCGAAGTGTCAATTAAACAAGTGAGTGAGGGGAGACTATGTACGTATATATTGTATATAATTCAACCTGCCAAAGTGTGTGAGGGACTGAGTTACACGCCACTCCTGAAATACACCGGTATTTGGTGGGTGTTAAAGGGGTGGTTCAGGATTTTGGACATCAGGCCTCATTTCCAAGTGACCCTTAGTGTTATGTTTCACTAAAGACAGTTTTCAAAGATTTTCATCCAGTCGATCCAGCTGCATAGTTTGCCGGTGCTAGGCTAGCACGAGTCAATTGTAACTGCTAGCCTGCCATTAAAAACAGTTTACTCTCTCCAAGGTACACCAAAAGCAAATAAATTATAACACCAGACTTTCAATGTAAATGTCTGTTGAGAGAATAATGTTATATTATTTACTTTTGGTGTACTGTGGAATGGGTAAAACTGTTTTTAATGACAGGCTAGCAGTTACCATTGACTCGCGCTAGCCTAGCACCAGCGAACTGTGCAACTGGAACGACTGGATGAAATTGTTTGAAAACTGTCTTCAGTGATAAATAAAACTAAGGCTAAATGGCCTGATGTCCAAAATTCTGATGTCAAGCCCTATTTGCCGATACAAGCAACACAGGTTGTTTTTTTTAATAGTTGTGCGATTTCCAGAGTAGTATCTTATATATTCCTAATGATCCTAATATTAGTAAAGTAACGAATGTGTGTTGATGACCTGTCTCATTCAGTGTGTTTGTGGCAGCATCAGTTTGTTTACCGCCCGCAGGCTCTTTTAGGATGCCATCCAAATAAACAGAGCAAGAGTGGATCCAGTCTGAGATTTCACTTTTGGAGAAGATCCAGGATTTCCATCAGAAGTTGCGGCATCCCAATTTGTGCCTGGTTTTGAAAGCCAGAGTGTGACAAAAAACAAAAAAAACTCTATGTGAAATGGCTCGCCAGGCCATGCAAGGCCATAAACGGGTTTCTGTTGCTGCCCTTCCTTAATCTGATCTGACGCGCTTTTTGTGTGGATGTCACACCACCCACTTAGTTTAAAAGAAAATCCCTGGTCATGGCCCTGTCCCGAGACTTGAGACACTTGCGCAAGTGTTCTTGGATCAGTGTTAGTGCGGCACGGCTGAATTGGACTTTTGTGTTACATTTCAGTTTCTCCAGTGTCTTGATTTTAACGCATCCATGTTTTCCCCCAAGTCTATCCTAAATATTTGTTTAATTGATGTTGATTTCATTCAATCTTGAGCTTGTTTACCATTGAATATTGGAGTGTAGTGTGAAATTATATAGAGTTTTAGGCTTGGCAAGGTTATTTTACCCACAATTCGATAAATCTCATAAAAACAAGTCATCACAATGCAAAATAAAAATGTAACGGTCATGAAACAAGCTTATTTTTTGACTCTGGGTTAAAATGTGACATGTTAAATCATTAGAATATTTTTTTAATTGAATACAGTCCGAATCGATTTTGACACATGTCTAACCTGAGGAGAAATATCTTGTGGTTTGTAGCTTTTTACAGCGCTCCTCAGCTCTACGGTCATTGAATATTTCATTTATAAACGTAGTTGGCTTCTAGGAACAACCCCCTCAGAGAACGTTCTTCCTAGATGAACTGAATGGCCTTATCTTGTTGCCTAATTTCATGTTAATGAATCGTATTAGACCAGGTTTCTTTACCCTGTCCTTGAAACATTCAGATAATATACGTCTCCGAACCTCATTACCCAGAGCCTAATGTCTGGTATATGAATATAAAAGGGTTATTCTGTGCAAGCATCAGACTATGATGAATCTAAACTGTGTTTAATAGAGCTTTAAAAGATGCTGGGGATTTCATAACTCATAGGTGTGTGAGTGCGGAGGACAAGTGAGTGTTTTTGTGTGGAAGAGAGTGAATTTAATCTCTCAGATAAAGTGGATGGGTAGACTAGCCCTTAAACTGACCTGTATTGAGTTATTTTTCTACGGCGTGAGCGCGCGCATGTGTCCATTTGCAGGTGGGAAATAGCCTTTGTCCTTGAGACGTGCTTTCGTAAAATAGCCTGGTTTTGTCTTGGATTGGGGTTTGTCCTTGGATGTCACAGGGTGTGTGTGTGTGAGAACTAGAGCACTGGCATCCACTTAAGTGTGTTGATCAATTTCTGAGGGCTTTTAGAAGTGCTGCTGTAAACACATCAGGAGAAATCAGAAAAGGACGTCGTTCTACTAGTTTTAACTCCATTTATTCGAGGAGTTTCACAGACTACACTCGTGAAATACAATGTCTGGATCTGTCAGCACCCGATGTATCCAGATATCTGGGTTCAAAACCGCACTTGGCTTATATAAAAACCTCATCCTGACACGGATGAAAAATAAAGGCAGACTGTGGAGGTTTCCTGAAATTTACTGGTTGAACTTGTACAGCATGACCCCGAACCTTCCATTAAAACCTCCCTAAAAAAGAAAGACAAGAAAGAGTAGGTTCGTTTAAACGGCACTATGCTGTCATCAACTTGCTACGCCGCAAGTCAACCAATCATCGACTGCAGATCTTAAGAGCTCAGGCCAATCAGCACGCGGCATCCGATGACTTCTGGACTGTCATTCGAGACAAATCTGCTGACAGTCGGCCAATTATCTGCCATGAATCTGCCGAACGTTGGCCAATCATTAGCTACGGATTTTGTTGACCATTTGTCAATCGTGTTTGAAGTCGGACTCATTTTGACAAATTGTTTTTATAAAACTGTTTAAAGAGTAACTAAACCCTACACCAACTTTTTTAGTTAATGATCTGTTAGAATGGATCTTTATGAATACCAGTCATTGATTCGAGTAACTTTTTTGACATTTGTGTATAAAGTATTTTATTTCTACAATATATGGTGTAAAAACGTCTTAGTGCTGCCCTCTTCAGGTTGAATGGTGGCTACTGCAGTTGGATGTTCCGCACTTCGTGACATACGCAGGTTTCAGCTCAACACACTCTTGGTACGAACGGCAGTATAAAAACCTGCTTGTTTTCGTCTAAACCACTGTAGCGAGTCAGGAGTTGGAATTGCGAGTATTGAAAACGATCAGGATAGAGTGTTTTAGCATCTAATTCGTCCCCTCTATCTCCGCCGGGGTCTGCCCACTTTTTCAGCACTTTTCAAATATTGCCAGTGGATGGAGTCAGGCTCTGACCAGGGGTTTAGTTACCCTTTAAATATTTTGAAACTGAAAGCAGTTATTTTAAATTGTAATAATATTTCACAATGTCAGTGTTTTACTGTATTTTTATCAAATAAATGCAGCCTTTAATGAGCTTAAAACGGTAGTGTAAGTAGATATCATTCAACAAAGACCAGTTTAATACTGGAAAGAATATTTCATTCTTCATTTAGTTATTGTTTGTTGCCCCTTAGACTTCCAAAGCAAAACTGTCAACCCATTTTGTGGATTTCTTTACTGAGGAACTATTATTTTCTATGGTAACCGACAGCATGCCACAGTCAATAGAAATTAACTTATATTTAACTCTGACTTTATTATCAGCCTTGCTGTAGTTCAGCCCGTAAGGACAGTTTTGATTTATGATGCTGGCAATGTTGACTGTGTGTTTTGAATACGGACTACATTTCAAATGC
Organism: Cyprinella lutrensis; assembly: GCA_027497675.1. Taxonomy (NCBI): domain Eukaryota; kingdom Metazoa; phylum Chordata; class Actinopteri; order Cypriniformes; family Leuciscidae; genus Cyprinella; species Cyprinella lutrensis. The sequence continues at coordinate 19,529,487 of JAOTRC010000003.1, forward strand.
TCCCTGAGTTTCAGATGTTTGGAGCCGGTATGTATTATGCATGCTCCAGAGGCTACGGTAACATGTGTAAGTCACCCTGCGAGACCGTCCTGACTCTATGAATTAATTATGGCTATGATGACAGTCCTATCAGGACGTGTGTGTGTTAGGGGGGGTTAGGAAACTTGTTGATATTCGGCGTGGGCCGGTTCATGAATGGAATCAACCATTAAAATGGGACCAGTAAAATAGACAAAAAAGCTCCTCATGCCTTTGATCTTGTCTCTGCTTCAAAGGGTTGACTGAGAGCAGTGCTACTCTCGCTGGAGAGTTCTGTAATCCATAGCGCGCTCACACACACACGGACAGACGTATTGTCAACGCGGCCCCTCACAATGGCACAGTGTAAAATAAACCAGCCTGCTCCTGGGGGACACGCCTTTCACCAAAGATCGTTCCCTGACCTCTGGCTGCTACGGCAACAGTTGGGAAGTTCTTCATTGTTGCGCTCGTCTTTTATTCTGAATGATTCATGGGTCAGGCTTTTCACAGCAAACTCGATCTCATGTGACCTGTACGCTTACCTTCACTCACGCATTATGAACTGTGTCTAATTGGCATGAAATGTGCATCAAGTTCAATTATAACTCTTAATGAGCTATGATTAACTTTTTATATGTGTATTTACTTTATGACATGCAAAGGTAGGCTTGTGTCTCCCATTATATTGAATTCAGTTGACCTTTCCTGTGCTTTTAACAGGATTGCAGTCGCTGAGCAGGACTGCAGGACTGCACATAACGCAGCAAATTCTGCAGCCCATTTAACGTGAACAACAGACAAATTAGATTGCAAAACAGATTGCTTGATTGGGCTCAATTGCTGATATTTGATTAACCGATCAAAGTTGCTGCCAGTTCGTCCAATAATCTCATTAATTAGCCGTGTGTTATGTCGAAATACAATCAGAGGTGAAGGGCAGGTACATGCGATTCATCTCAGTACTGACACAAGACCATTATCCTTGACATTATGATTTGGTTTATATTCCATAACACTGTTTAAAACGTTAGGGTCGTTTTATGTTTTTGAAAAGTCTCTCATGCTCATTAAGGCTGAATGTGTTTGATCAAAAATATAGAAAACAATAATGTCGTTACATTTTGTTACAATTTAAAGCAACTGTTTTCAATTTGAATATTTTAAAATGTTTTTTTTTTCCTGTGATGGCAAATCATTAATTTTTTTGATGAAAAATAGTTAAATGAACAGCATTCATTTAAAATCCAAATCTTCTGTAATTATCAGAAAATATACTTTATTTTAAGTTGAAGGGTGTAGTTTTTTCAGCATAGTAGCATCGATCAGAATTGCAGTCTTTTTGAGTCTGGCTTCAGTTTTTGAATTTTTTGAGAGGGGTCTGTTTGAAACTTTCTTTTATAAATTGCAGTTCTCTTTGTAGCGCACAACTACCCACTTTTTCTATTTCAGAATGTTATTACAGTAGCTGCTCATGTTCATTTTCTGCTGTTCAGCAGATTCTGTTCATATACTGAGAATGCAACGCGTAATGATTTGCCTCTGTGTTTGTTTGTTAGTTGAATGACTACTACACACGCACACACACACACACACACACACACGCACACACACTGCACACTGCACACAGGGTGTTACTCAGTTTCTCATCCTCATTCTGAACCGGCAGACTATCTGTATCTGTAATTCAGTGCCATCTAGTGGCTGAAGTTGTTAACAGAGTTTACTTTACTTTGTGGCCAGATACGTACGTTGATGTGTCAAGAAAGTTCCCTTTTAATGAACTATTTGTTTTCTTTCTTTTCAGAAACTGATATGATGTATTATTCTTTACATTTTTTATGTATTGTAATTTGTAGTAATTAATTTTATTAATGAAAAATATCATAAATGATTATATAAACATGGTATTCCAATATATTTACAATTATTTTGTATATATCGTACAGTGTATTATATAACAACAAGCAGTCGAATTTCAGTTTGATAATTGAGCAGGTTCTGAATGAAAACACTCTGTAGTCAGTGTGTTTAAACCTTTGACACAGCATCATGTATTTGCAGTGCTGTCACATATAGATTGCTGAAGCTTAACTATCCCGTTACACATTGGAGTGTGTGTGTGATGTGCACGTGTGTGTTGGCGGGATGGCCTCTCCGTACGAGCCCAGTGCGGCAGCTCTCTGCACCAGCTGGGGGGCTGGAGGAGCACCAGGAGGGCAAGCTGTGTGCAGCTGGCGGACTGAAATCTGTGCAGGCCTCATGGGAGCCTCCTGTCCCTGGGCACCCTCGTCTCCCTCCCTCTTCCCCCATCCAGCCGGCCTGACATCTCTCTGCCCTGTTACCGCCCATTGTCTGATGCCTCCATCAAGCAAGAGTCTCTGCTGAAGGCATCTGCACTCACTTAAAGGGTTAGTTCACCCAAAACGGAAAATTCTGTCAGTATTTACTCACCCTCATGTTGTTCCAACCCTGTAAGACCTTCGTGCATCTTCGGAACACAAATTTAAGATATTTTTGATGAAATCTGAGAGCTGGATCACTCCTGCACACTAGTCCATAGGCTTCTTGAGGGATTGAAACTTGCCATCCTCGAAAAGTTATTAAAGACATCGTTAAAATAGTCCAAGTGAGTTCAGTCGCTCAATCTTAAGTTTATCAAGCGACGAGAACACTTTTTGTGCGCAAAAACAAACAAAAATATCGACTTTATTTCAACTATTCATTTCCTTCTCTGTGGGTCTTAACGTAGTGTGATAGCATAGAGCTACTTCACAAGTAGGCTCACTATTGGCCGACGCTGGTCATGTGTGTGATGCGTACAATAACAGAAGGTTACGCTAGTCGGTATTTTTGTTGCTTTTTGGAGTGGAGGAGTGGAGGAGTGGAATGGAGGAGTGATACAGCTCTCAGATTTCATCAAAAATATCTTAATTTGTGTTCCGAAGATGAATGAAGGTCTTACGGGGTTGGAACAACATGAGGGTGAGTAAATACGGACATAAATTTTCATTTTTGGGTGAATTAACCCTTTAAACAGACTAAACGGACTTGAGGAAGTTTGGCTGCGTACATGCCGTTTCATCCCCGTCTCTATTTTGCATTATGGGTTGTAACTAAAAAGGTGGATTCAGTCATTTGAGGAGAAAACAACATAAATATTTTAAATATCCTGCAAACAAGATTTCCGAGACACACCTATCGCCCCTTCCAGCTTGACCTTCGTCTGCCACTGTTGAGTCTCAAGTTGACATGTTGCTCAAACAAACAGAACACAGTTTTGAAAAGTTTGTTTACAGTGGGATCTCAGCTTATGAAAGCCAGACCAGAAGTTCATTTACCATTGGTAATGAATTAGTACTCAAAGCTTTTATTAAATGGTAGCTATAGCAAAATAATAAGATACCAATATTTAATAATAATATTAATAAAAATGAAATGGCTTATGTTGAATAAATCCCCCTGACTAAATATTTAAAAACTTATAAATAATACTAACCTTTATAATAAAAAGGAAATGTGTATTCTGCTAAATAAACCCCCCACAATAATATTTTAAAACTTATTGCTATAAAATGATAATAAGTCTGAAATATTGTCTGAATATTTAAATTTGCGCTTAAATGTGTGCTTTGTTCACAGCTTTAAAATGTAGCTCTTTCAATCCGAACCAGAGTGACTGTTCTTATTTTGTTTTATAATTTATATTTTATTATCGAATGAGATTACATGTTTTTAGATTTAAAATGAACATGTATTTTAAGTACAGATGTTGAACAGTTGCTGGTCCCCACATGGTAAATGTGATGTATGGTATCCAGCAAGTCATTTATTACACTCCTTATTTCATCAGACCCTGAACCCCTGGTGTTCACAACCGTACATTTATATAGCCTCTGTTACACACATGCTCTTAATAGTATCATGCAGCAGGGGTTTGTCGGGGTTATTCCATGTGCACATCCACACAGACACTCCTTCCTGCTGCGGTCTAATGACACTAATTCAGGTTAAGTGGATTGGCTTGAGCCAGCCCTGGATTGCATCTAAGTTGTCTGAGAGCCTCGTGTCGAGTCCACGGCTGCAGTGCCACTGGCTCACCCTGATGCCCTCCCTGAGGACACACAGAGGACACACGCACTAATGCCTGCGCTGGAAGCCATACTGCAACATTTCATTGAATTCATTACATATGTTACATATTGATTATATAATAATAATCCTTACTTGCTGAAAATCTTTTAATTAAGCAGATTGGAGCTGTTGAAAACTGTTGTGCTCCTTCATATTTTTGTGCAAACTTTGAAACATTTTGTTTCTGGATCCTTTAATGAATAGAAAGTTCTAAAGAAGAGCCTTTATTTGGAATATAAATCTTTTGTAACACTATGAATGTCTTTTACTGTCACCTTTGATACATGTAATGCATATTTGGTGAATAAAACCCCTGCAGTCAATAATGTTATCCTTCAAAACTCATCTTTGATCACCAAAATTTAAATGTTTTTTTTAAAACATTTAATGCTTTAAAATAGCTTGAATGTAACTATACCCTTGCTTCATTTATTATAGGCGGAAGCATGAATATAAATTAGTCTCCACCTAGAATACCTGATCCACTTGGTCAACTTGTTGTAAATGTTACACAATAGCAAGTGGAAATACTGGTTTAATTCAGCCATACATGTTTGAACCAGAAACTGATTCAGAAGATTAAGTGGAAGAGCAAAGTATGCATGCTCGTCTACAAGTTGAGTACAATCAGAATGGTAATGCGTTTTATGTATCGCTTTCTATGTCGGACACATAATGCTAATTGATCTGATTAGCTTTTGATTTACTACACTATCAAACAGCGTTAAGGTTTACGTTCGGGGGTTCCCTGGTACTTTTTCTAAATTGCAGTAGAAAAGCAAAGCCGAGCCGTGCCGAGTCGTACCACACAAGTGCCAAAAGTAGGGCTGTCAAACGATTAATCGCGAATAATCGCATCCAAAATAAAAGTTTGTGTTTATATAATATATGTGGGTGCACTGTGTATAATTATTTTACATATATAAATACACACACATGCTTGTCTATTTTAAGAAATATTTTCATGTATATACTGTATATAGATTTAT
>JAOTRC010000003.1:19603520-19613632 GCA_027497675.1 Cyprinella lutrensis
ATGTAGTGTTAAAAAACTGAAACAGGAAGTGCTTCTGGACCAGTGTTGTTTACATCTTGTGAAATGGTCTATAATTGATGAACTTTACACAGAATCTGAATCAACACTGAAATGATTACTAAATACTACATAATGACTGTTTATGGTCTTTTTAGAGCTGCTTTACAGCAGAATTGAATTCTGTTTGCATTATTGAATCGCTATGTTTCAATTTATCCCTGTAAAACTGCTTTGAAACTGCATTGTGTTCACGGTAAAAATAAAGACGATGATTTTGGGTTAACCTGAAATGGTTAGTTCACCCAAAAAATGAAAATTCTGTCAACTCACCCTAGTGCCCTTCCAAACCAGTAAGACTTTCGTTCATCTTTATTTGCAGAATTTGAATCTCCAATGCACGTTCACGAGAGCACAATGACGCATGTGTTGTGACGATACGAGAACAGATGTTGTTTCGTTAACATGCGTTGGAGATAGAGCCCGACCGATAAAGGATTTGATACTGATACAAATATTTGTTGGTTTTAAAATCTGATATTACGATATATCGGCCGATGATATATTTTTTTTCAGAAATGCGTATTGATAACAAAATGCGTATAGATAACACACCACTTGACTTGAAAGTTTTGTGTATGTTTACGCACAAGTCATGATGTCATGTTGACTCCAACACTCATGACATGGTTGAGGCGTGTTTCGTTCGTTTTTATTTTATTTTTGAAATATTCATTTATCGGCCATTAGAACTGCCGATACCGATAGTTTGGAAAGTGCCTAAGATCGGCCGATAATATCGGCCTGCCGATAAATCGCTCTGGCTCTAGCTGGAGATTGATATTTTGTAAATTTTTTTTTGTTTTTTTTGCACAAAAAGTGCTTACTCACGTTGCATCATAAAATGGAGGTTAAACCTCTGGAGTCACGTACTTCGATTACTTTAATAGCAGACTGATCTCATGAAGTAGCGTGTGTACAATCTGCCAATTTGTATTTCCATTTTTGGTGTGCTATCAACACGCATAATTGCTTTTCAGCGTGTTTATGAACGGCATTGACTTAACGTTATTACTGTATATATATATATAAATATATAAATATATGACTTACCTCAACTCCGTCCCTAAACCTACCTGTCACTGGGGTTAATGGCATTTATGAGTGTTCCCTCACCATCCTTGGAAAGAAAAAGATAGCTCCCCAGATGTAGATATACATTTTGCTTCGTTTCGCTCGACATTTGACGGCGTGTACAGACACGCGGAATGAGGCGGACGTTAATGGCGTAGACATACACGCGGATACATCCACATAGCTCAAAATGCATCGAGATAACACTTGACTCGAAAGTAGTGTGTATGTTTACTCAAAAATCATGGTGTCATGTTGTTAATAGTATCTTCATTGGGCTTAAAAGTGTCACTTGTGTAGCTGGCAGTGGAGGGACAGAAAGCTCAAATTTCATTAAAAATATCTTCATTTGTTTTCCGAAGATGGTGCAATCTGCATGTGCATAGACACAGTTTTAGGTAAAAGTGGCTCACAGTTGCTTAGCAGAAGTAAACGTATAGCCTATGATATAGTTCAGAGTCAATTCTTTCTTTTGGGAAACAATAACTATTTGATTTATCATACACTTTCTACTTTACAACTGTGCAGAATGTTTACATTCACAAACAGCTATATTACACACTGCATGAAGCGTTCGAAAAACCATAATAGGCCACTTTAAAAATCTCCTTCTGTATTCAGCCAAATATTTAACAGCATTCAATTTTGGAACAAGTGTGAATAAATGCATAAAAAGACTGTATTTTCTTCTTCTTTTGTATAAATGATCTGTTCTTTTAAAAATGGAAATCTAGTGAGCGGGGTAAAAATAACAAGCCCATTTGGATTGTGTGAATAAAATGATCATTAGCAGATGTGTTTGTTGTGCGATTAGATCAAGGCAGATTAATACAGCGATAGCAATCGTGGCTATTTATACATTTCTTTTTTGCTGAACAGAACAGTGAAGATTTGTGGCATTACACATGCCAAGGTGTGACAGCGGCAGAGCTTTACAACCCCAGAGGCTCCAAAACAAACAGTCAGACACAGCAAAAGCAAGTAAACACACCAGCTGAGATGCTGCCTCTCTCCTTCTAATCAGACAAGCGAAAAGTTCCGCTTTGATTTCCCATCATGTCCCTTTAAATGCCTTCTTTGCAGGTGTGCTGAATGTCCCGAAGGCCTCACTGTAAACACACATTTGCTCAAAATTACTCGTCTTTTGCTGCGATCACTTTGAGGTCAAACCGCCAACTGACTCCTGTTAGATTTTTGGTGCTGTTTCTGTTTGACTACTCAATGCCACTTTGACAGAATTGTGAAAAAGGATGAAATATGATCTACCGTTTTGCCCTGTAAAAAGTGAACAGTTGACCTTCAAATTATCAAGTTAATACACTTCATGCATAATTGAAAACTTCAATGGGAACCAAACGGTTCAAAGTCCAAAAGACAGTTTCAGTACAAACTGCAAACTGTTTAAAGGGCTTTAAACGGTTTCGGAGATGAATAAGGGTCTTATCAAGCAAAACAATTGCTCATTTAAAAGAAAAAAAAAAAAACGTTTTAAGTTTTATAAGCTCAAATGCGCGCCTTGTTCTGTGATGCGAGTTCTGTTTGAACTCGTTTATCAAAATGAATAAATCTTCTTTCGAGTCATTTGGTTCATTCAACAACAGAACAGAGCAAGGTGAGAATTTGAACATATAAAACTTAGTTTTTCTTTCTAAATGACTGATTGTTTGACACGATAAGACCCTTATTCATCGTCTGGAATCGTTTAAAGCCCTTAGAACAGTTTGCAGTTTGCACTGAAACTGTCTTTTGGACCTTGAACCGTTTGGTTCCCATTGAAGTCAATTATATGGAGAAAAATCCTGGAATGTTTTCATCAAAAACCTTAATTTCTTTTCGACTGTAGAAAGAAAGACATCGATATCTTGGATGACATGGGGGTGAGTAAATTATCTTTTTTTAAAGTGAACAATTCCTTTAATGGCTTAGTTAATCTGTTTTCAATATAAAGTATAAAGACTTGGACCAGTAAGCAGCCTCATAGATAAAAAGATATAAATTTGATTTGATTTTTGAGAGAACAGTGTGACTCTCAGTAGATAATATAAAACAGGAGAGGTATTTGATTAGTGTTGGTAGCGTACATCCCTCCTCCTCTCTCTCTCTTTAAAGCTCTCCATGCTTGAGTGCAGGTATGACAGGAAGAGGAGATTGCTCCTTGTGCTTTGGCAGCCGTCACTAGTTTAATGTTGTCTGCACCTGTGTCGTTTCTCCACTGTGATCTAATTATTGATCTGATCTGTATCACTCCTTGGTTCCGCACTCCCCTGACGAGGGTGACAGACAGTGAGTGTCATATCTAATAAGCATATGGATATTCCTGCTGCCTGCAAACAGCTGAAATTTGTTATTATAATCCGGAGAGAGATGTTATCCACTCCGTCTGGCAGTGAGCGAGTTTGGTGTGTGTGTGTGTTGCTCTTTGTTTGTGTTGGATATTGCTGTCTGTCTCAGACAGGGAATTCATTTATTTCTAGCCTACCTCTCTCTTTATTTCTCCATCATTCTTGCTTTTTATTTTCCATACTAGGTGAAAGATCAAGAGTTCCCGTACAGACGTAGCCTTGCTCGTGTCCTGATCGGTGTGGAGGATGTGAACGACCACGCCCCTCTTTTCACCATGGCGATGTATGATGGACAGGTGTATGAATCAGCTGCTCTGGGATCGGCTGTTCTCACTGTGACCGCACTCGATAAGGACAAGGGCCAGAATGCACAAATCAGCTACAGCATCGACTCAGGCAAGCATACGCTCACATACACTACCAAAAGTCTGGACATACTTCACTAAATGGACACACTTAACTCAGTTTGTCTTATGGTAAATTAATTATAAAATTAAATTGTGTTTAGATATAATTTATTAGTAATTATTTTTATTTTTATTTGCTTTATTGAATTAATCTGTGCTTAAAAGTATGACTTGGACCAGTAAACATAGATCAATAGACATAAGCCATAAACCATAAATCATAAACATATGAAAGTCTATTAAATATTAATATTAAAAAATATTAAATAAAATATTATTTTATTTTTAATGGATAAGTTGGACTGTGAAACGAAAACCAGCATACATGAATCAATTTCTGATGAAGCTGAAAAATAGTTTTTATTTAAAGTTTTTTTTTTTTTGGTCTCAACATATTTCCCATTTATATTTTTTTGGTAATGCTTTCTTTTACAGTATGGTACTTACATGTACTTACAGTGTACTTACCTAGAAAGTACTGGCTAATATAAGGTAAGTACATAGGTTAGGGGTAGGTTTAGGGGTATGTTTAGGGTTAGTACCTAGTAATTACTGGGTAATAACTAGGTACTAACATTTCCCTAAACCTTCCCCTAACCCATGTAATTACCTAGAAAGTACTGGTTAATATAAGGTAAGTATATGGGTTAGGGGTAGGTTTAGGGGTATGTTTAGGGTTAGTACTAGTTATTACCCAGTAATTATAATTAGTATAATAAGTACATAGTAAGTACATGGGTAACAGGACTGTAAAAGGAAGCGTTACCTATTTTTTTCCACAATTTTAATAACTGTAAACAGTATTTGTAAGATCGTATTTTTCTTACACTCTTTTTTTCTCTTTCAATGTAGGGAACACAGGGAACACATTCCGGATTGATCCTGTTTTGGGCATCATCTCATTGGCTCGGGAACTGGAGCTGTCAAACATTGGTCACTACGTCTTGTCTGTCAAAGCAACTGATAATGGTTCTCCTGCACTGTCATCAACAGCTGTCGTCCGAATCGCGGTCACCTTGTCCGATAATGCTGGTCCCAAGTTTCCCCAAAGTGAATATCAGGCGGAGATATCAGAGGGTGTCGCCATAGGAGCTTCAGTCATCACAGTAAACGCTTTAAGTCTCTCCACCCTTACCTACGATATTCGCCACGGCAATGGCCATAGGACGTTCCGCATCAACCAGTACAGTGGAGTGATCACTACACAGAAATCATTGGACTTTGAGACAGTTTCTACCTACGTGCTAATAGTCACTGCGAGCAACATGGCTGGACAGGCCTCAAATGCTACAATAACGGTTACAGTTCTGGACCAAAACGACAACGCACCGGTTTTCCAACAGCTGCATTATCATGGAAGTATCAGTGAAGGCGCTGGGCTTAACAGTGTTGTGCAGAGTGACAACGGTCAACCGCTGGTCATACGAGCAACCGATGCTGACCGCAACCATAATGCCCTGTTAGTTTACCAGATCATGGAAGAATCAGCTCGGCGCTTCTTTGCAGTAGATGCCGGAACTGGATCCATAAGGACAATTGCCCCACTTGACCATGAAACCACACCTACATTTCATTTCCATGTTAACGTCCGAGACAGTGGGAATCCTCAGCTCTCAGCTGAGCGGCCTGCAGAAGTGACTATCGAGGTGCAAGATGTTAACGACTGCCCACCTAAATTTTCCCAGGATTCCTATGAAGCTGTCCTTCTACTCCCAACTTATGAAGGTGTAGAAGCCCTACAAGTTTTTGCTACTGATCCCGATGGTAATGGCCAGTCAGAGCTTACCTACTCATTGACAGATGGCAGCTTGGAACATTTCAGCATTGAGCCAAGTACTGGACTGTTGACTGTTAGAAACAGTACATTTAGCAAAGAACGATTCCGCTTTAACATCCGCGTTTCAGACGGACGCTTCTCTAGTGCCGCTCTGGTCACAGTCCTGGTGCATGAGGCTCTGGACAGTGGACTGGCTTTTACTCAAAATGTTTACAATTCCAACATTGAGGAGAACAATGGCAATATAACAACAGTTGCTGTGGTTACCGCACTAGGGAACAAGTTGAATGAACCACTGCGCTATACTTTGCTGAATGCAGGTGGGAAATTTCGCATCAGGCCAACTTCCGGTGCCATTGAAACTGTTGGAGTCCCATTGGACAGGGAGGAGAAGGAGGAATACGGACTTTTGGTGCAAGCGGGACGTGAGGAAGATCGTCTCCGTGTTGCAAGGGCGCTGGTCCGAGTTCAAGTCACTGATGTCAACGACAACGCTCCAGTTTTTGTTGGATTGCCATACTACGCCGCTGTACAAGTAGAAGCAGAGCCAGGGACTGCAATATTTCGAGTGACGGCAGTGGACCGAGACAAAGGACAAAATGGAGAGGTCAGCTACTTTCTACAGGATGAACTGGGACATTTCGAGATGGACCGTGTGAGCGGCGAGCTACGCTTACGAAGAGCTTTCGAGGCTGATCTCTCCAGTGTGGAATATCAGGTTCTGGTGTTCGCCCGTGACATGGGAACACCACCTATGTCCTCTTCAGTCACCTTTCCTGTTACAGTGGTAAACAGAGCAATGCCAGTATTCGACCGGCCATTCTACTCTGTAAAAGTGAGTGAAGATATACCAGTATGGACTCCAATTCTGGGAATAAATGCGAGCAGCCCTGAAGGCCAGAGTGTCCTTTACACAATCAAGCACGGTGATCCTGGAACGCTCTTCTCCATTGGATTTGACACGGGGGTCATTAGTGTCATCTCTGCCCTTGACTATGAGACCAGCCCTGTCCACAGACTCATCGTTAGAGCAACGGACTGCCTCACCGGTGCTCGTGCAGAAGTGGATGTTGAAGTTACTGTTTTGGATGTCAATGACAACCCTCCAGTGTTTGAGCGGCCCTCGTACAAAGCCGTCATTTCAGAAACTGCCATGATTGGCACTGCAGCCTTGCAAGTGCTCGCAACAGACAGCGACTCCAAGAAAAACGCAGCAATACGGTACCAAATCATTCCAGATCATACCAACAGCACTGACCACTTCCACATTGATAGCAGCAGTGGTCTAATTCTGACCGCTCGCTCCCTGGACCACGAGACCATCCAGCGTTATGTGTTTCTTGTCAAGGCAACAGACAATGGCTTTCCCCCATTGAGCAGTGACGTGTGGGTCAAAGTCGATGTCACGGACACCAACGACAATGCTCCAGTGTTTAACCAACTCCTATATGAAGCCTCAATCAATGAGTTGGCACCCAAAGGGCACTTTGTAACATGCATACAGGCCTCTGATGCAGACCGCTCAGACTCAGAGCGCTTGCAGTATGGCCTGGTATCTGGAAACGAAAGGATGCTGTTTGAGATAGACGCCGCCTCTGGTGTCCTCTCCCTGAGTGGCCAGCGACGCATGCAACGCATGCCTTCCGCCATTACCCTGAATGTAAGTGTTTCAGACGGTGTCTTTACCAGTACGGCGCAAGTGCATGTTAGAGTAGAGCGAGCTAATCTGCACGCCCCCCAGTTCACCCAGGGCATGTACGAGGCCGATGTACGGGAAAACGCACCAGTGGGATCAAAGATAATCGCAATCAGGGCACAAGATGCTGACCCTGGACCATTTGGGGAAGTGAGGTATGTTCTGCTCTCAGATTCCTCTCGAGACTTGTTCAGTATTGATGCCAGTGGACAAATTATGACTCTTGAGCGTCTGGACCGGGAGGAACGGAGTGAGATGGTGCTGTCCATTGCGGCTGTGGATGCAGGTGGCCGATCTGGATATTGCAGCGTCCGAGTCACTATTCTAGACGAGAACGACAACGCTCCACTTTTTAGTGCCTCAGAGTACCATGCAAGTGTGCGGTCTGTGGTTGAACCAGGTACCCTTGTGATGCAAGTGCAAGCTTGGGATGTAGATCAAGGTGCTAATGGACAAGTGAGCTACAGTCTGTACAGTGAGGCCAGCCTGCAGGTTACTGAACTTCTGGATATCGACCCGGACAGTGGCTGGGTTGTCACCAAAGGCAACTTTGCCTCTTTGCGTGGGTCCGTACTATCCTTTTTCGTTAAAGCCTCTGATGGAGGTGCGCCTGTTAAACATTCCCTTGTGTCAGTCTACATACATGTTTTGTCCGCCGATGCGCACATACCTTCCTTCAGCCAACCGCAATTCTCCTTTACTGTCCCAGAGGACATGCCCATTGGTTCCTTGCTGGGTGCGGTGCATCTACACACCTCGACTAGCCACTCTTCCTTACCAGTAAGCTTCTCAGCGGTGATCGGACAGACTCCAGAGAGTAACAGTGATGGAGTGTTTGTGGTAGACAAAGAAAGTGGCACTATCAAACTAGACAAACCACTGGACCGAGAGCTGACACAAGCCTACCATTTTAAAGTGATTGCAATGTTGCAGCAGGGACGGTTGGATGCTGTTTCGGCTGTGGATGTGGAGGTCAAAGTACAAGATGTCAATGATAACAAACCTGCGTTTGAGTCAGACGCCTATGAGGCGTCAGTCACCGAGGGTCTTTCTCCTGGAACCAGGATTCTTCAAGTGCGAGCTTTGGATCCTGATTGGGCAGCTAATGGTCAAGTGACGTACAGTCTTGCTCCACCTGGGTTGCTTGGTGGCTCGGGCGGTGAGGACATTGAGGAGCATGGTGCCTACTTTACAATTGACAGCAGCTCTGGTTGGATATCGACTCTGAAAGGGCTGGACCATGAACAGAGCCCAGCCCACAGTCTTACAGTCTGGGCATTTGACCTTGGAGATCCTGCTAGCCAGTCGTCCTCAACTACTATAACTATAGCAGTGAGCGACTCCAATGACAACGTACCGCAGTTTCTTCAGCCCCGTTACTTCGGAAGCGTACGGGAGAGTGATGCACCTGGCGAAGTGGTGGCAGTACTTAACACACGGGACAATGACAGCTCACCTGGAAACCGACAAGTCACCTATCATATTACAGGTAAGAACTTTCGGAACTGGCAAAACATTATGTTAACTTTATGACCTTCTTATTTTTTATATATAACATGTGAAACAATGAAAATGGTTTTGAAAATGATCAACGAGCACATAGTTTTGATGTCCTAACAACTTACAATGCTGTATAACTGTGTGTGCGCTCTCAATCTAAACATAGCCTGATTTTCTCGAGCCCTGTTCTGCATGTAAGCATAATGTAGAACAACGCTATTACAGAATGTCAGAAGTCCACAGTAATTACACCTCATTCATCCTTTGCTGATAATGGATTATTCGCTCTAGGGCTACCAGCTGGATTTAGTGGATGGTTGCAGACTTATTCTTACTGGAGAGCCAAACCACACTTGTTTTATAAGGATTTTATTCAAGCTGTGATACAACTTCATGCAAATTATGCTGGTGCGGATTTGTGATAGGCAAGCGCAACTCTTCACTTCACGAAACATAATACTGTGACATTTCCGAAAGCAGTAGTTTAGGTGGTTAGCGTCTTTCAAAAGGGCAAATATAAAACTTCTCCTTATCAGCTTTTAGCTCAGCCAGCTTTAAATATACTTTTATATTCAGGCAGTGTAGGACACCTTGCTTGGTGACAAGAAACAGATTGCACACACCATCACACACATACACACCTTGCACATAAGCAGCACACGCTTGTAAATTAGGCGCTCAAAAACTCATAACATTGAATTACAGAGCTGCCTTGTTCTATAATTCATGCTTTTTCACACACACACAAACACAGAAACACACTTCTTGGCCTGAACAGAATTTCGATTAAGCTCAACCTTTATGCTGTGATCATGATTTAGACTGCCACCAGCAGGAGCAGTATTTTTAACAAGATTTACCATGCACAACACTCACTCACTCACACACTCACACACACACAAACACACACACGAAGGCGCTGACTCTTTACTTAATTGCAGCCCACAGCATTGGAACTAAAGTAAACATTGTGACACTATCAGTGTCAAGCTAATTGTTGTTTGCATTGTACCAAGGAGTGTTTTCTAAACCTATATATATATGGATTATTGGATTACTATCAAACGATTAATCGCGATTAATCGCATACAAAATAAAAGTTTGTGTTTACATAATATATTTGGGTTAATTAAATTATATATAAACACACACACATGCTTGTATATATTTAAGAAATATTTTAATGTATATACTGTGTGTATATTTATATATAATTTATATTATATATAAATATAATATTTTTAAAAATTTAAATATTA
>JAOTRC010000003.1:19621279-19634945 GCA_027497675.1 Cyprinella lutrensis
ATAAAGAAAACAGTTACAAACTGAAACAGGAAGTGCTTCTGGGCCAGTGTTGTTTACATCTTGTGAAATGGTCTATAACTATTAATAAGCGGTTTCAACCATCTAGAAACCAAAAACCATCTAGAAATCTCCAAAAACTGAATATTTTTGGTGTAGTTTTGTAGATATTGAATCCTGCATGTGTTTTATTTTGCAGGTGTTAATCGTAAAGTGGTTTATTCCCTTGTTGACTCGGCTGATGGATTCTTCTCCATTGATAAATCATCCGGGATTGTTGTTTTGGAGCGTTTGTTGGACCGCGAGGTTCAGTCTTCGTACCATGTAACGGTCCGTGCATCAGATCAAGGAGTTCCTGTTCACCTTTCCTCTCTGGCGAACATCACTATCACGGTTCTGGACATTAACGACAACCCGCCCGTGTTTGAGAGGAGGGACTATCTGGCCACGCTTCCTGAAGATGTCGCAGTGGGTACGGAAGTGGTACAAGTTTACGCGGCGAGTAAAGATATTGGCACCAATGCTGATATTTACTACAACATCAGATCCGGAAACCAACAGGGCCATTTCACCATTAACATCAATACAGGTGAGATTATGTACACTATGTACTTTTTTACATGCACTATGTAACTTTATTGTGTTCAAAATTAACAAAATTCAAATAGCGAGTCAATGTTTCATCAATCCATCTTCCAAAACGTGTTTTTGTCTTACCCTGATTTTCTTTGAGAAGTGCTTATATTTTAGACATATCATGAAATAGCATGTTTTGCTAGCATTATTTAACGTATTGCTATCATGTTTTAGCATACAGCTGGAACATTCATGCTAGAAACTTGTTAAATCAAGGCAAGTTTACATAGCACATTTCATACACTATGGTAATTCAAAGGGCTTTACACTGAAAGGAATTAAAATAATCACATAATAAAAGCAAGGAAAATTAAAACATTTTTCCCTAAAATCAGACATGATGAGCTCTAGGACTGACTCACTGGGTAACCTCAGGTTCACTTCCCCCAAATCATTAGCAATATGTTAATTCACATTATCAATGTGCTAAACATGTTAATTCAAGCTAACAGCTTGTTAAATCATGTTAGTGATGTAATAAAACAGATTAACAACACATTAATTCACGTAATTCAGCAATTAATGCTAGCAATGTGTTAAAACGGTAACAAATTATTAAGTCATGTTAGCAGTGTAGCAAAACATGTTAGCAGTGAGCTAATTCATGTTAGCAACATGATGGTTACAACAGGTTAAAACAAGCTTCAATCAAGCTAATTCATGCTAGTAACTTGTTAAAACATTCAGACTTTCATACGGCTTTGTCAAGCCCACATCAGCGTTTTTCCTAACGAAATTTACTCATCTGGTTATGGTTGTTGTATTGCTGTGCTAGAATTTATTTGTGTCTAATAATGGGTAAAGCTAAAGTAACATCTTCAGATAGTCAGACATTTTTTCATCAAAACTGGTTATATCTCTTAAGCATCTCTTAAGCCTAGTAGCGAATATTTTATGAGAGTTAGGATAATCTCTATCTCTCTTCAGTTTTGAGAGCGAACCATATTCATCCACACAGAGCCGAAGCACAACCAAAACAATGCTCTTCCGCAAAATACATGCAGTTTTGTTTTGTAACCACTAGAGGGCCAAAAATTACATAGTGTGCCTTTAAATTAGATGTTCAAATGTGCATATGATATCCAAAAATGATCAAATTAAATGTTTGAAAAGTAGGCTAATTGATATAACATATTTCGCTAATAGTTAAAATAAAATAATGTTTATTTTTCTGATATATTCATTCTGTATTGAGTTATACGTCTACCACTGTGCCGTCTACAGGTGCCATCTCTGTATCTCGACCGCTAGACTTTGAGTCCTGCAAGGATTATTTTCTGACGGTGGAGGCCACGGATGGCGGAACTCCGCCCCTCAGTGCTGTTACCATGGTAAACATCAACCTAACGGATGTCAATGACAACGCCCCCATGTTCAGCCGTGACGCCTACAGCGTGTCTATTAGTGAGGACGCTAACATTGGAGACACTGTGGTCAAGGTAAGAGGTCATGAAATTCAAATCAGTCTTATGTTTGTCTTTTGAGATCCGCCTTATAATTCGGCCTTTTGTCACGGTTGCCTAGGTGACCGCGGAAGACGTCGACAGTCACGCGAACGGCGACATCCTGTATTCCATCGTCAGCGGCGACCGAGAGAACCAGTTCTTCATCGAGCCAATCACGGGTCAGATCAAAGTCAACAAGCAGCTGGATCGAGAAACGGTGAGAAACATGGGATCAAATCCCACTGATCAGGGAACAGACGAAAACTAGAAGAAATTAATTATTTCACGGCACACATGAAAGCCTTTAATAATAGACTTGGTTCTAGGGATTATTGTATTAAAAATATTATCCTTGTGTCTGAGATTTAAGATAATCGTATTACACCTGTAAAACCATTACATAACAGATAACAGACAAAAAAAAGATCATTATCATTGATTGAGTGACTGATTTTTAACATCCATTTGGCCTATTATGTTTCAAACTTCATTTGTATTTACACGAGGGAAAATTTGCATACTTTTTTTTCAAGTGGCACATAATGTTATATCACTGCAACCACTAGATGGAGCTAAAGCTTCTTTGAATAATATGCAAAGTTTCCTTTTTTACTCTCATGTCAATTAGCTTAATGAAGTCATTGTTGTTTTCAGCTTACCGAGTCTGTTGAATTATAGATGGTTAAAGGGGGGTCGGATCATTTCCTGGCTCTTTTGCAATACGACTTTGATGTATGATGTAGACATACTCTAATAACTCTCAGTGTAAATCCTCTCCAAAGTCCATTAATTGTAACTAAGCTGCAAAAAAAAAAAGATAGAAAATATAATTATTCATTCAGGAAAAGAATCCCTTCTTAATAGTGTTTAACATTATAAATGGAGTTTTGGGAGAAAATAAAATGCCATAAATGTCTAAATTCAGTCCATTTTAAAGAACAGAGAGAAAAAACAAAATTCAAAATGGCTGACTTCCTGTTGGGCTTCACTCCAAAAATCTTTTTAGTTGGTATTGGGACATTACATATGCCGGTTTCCATATAAGAAACGTAGCAGAAGGAGAGCTTCATTGACATTTTGTAGGTGGCGCTGTTGAGCCATTTTGCCACACCTAATTCTGAAACTCACATCAGATGTAAATTATCCCTAGTTCTGACACATGGAAAATTTCGAGAGTTTTCAAGCATGTTTAGGACTGTAAAAAAACGAGGTCCTCGTTTTGGAAAAGAAGAAGAAAGAGCAATTTTAAGGTCTTGGATGTTTAAAAAAACTTACAAACCGCGTTTGTGTGTCTGTATGTATAGAGCTTCAGATGATCTGTCAGCTTCTCATGGACTATTTATGACGCAGGCAAAGTGAAAGAGAATATATGGATATGTGTTCATCTCTCTTTACTTTGTACTCTCTTTTCATCTCTTATTCTGTATGTTTTTAACTCTCTCTCTCTCTCTCTCTCTCTCTCTCTCTCTCTCTCTCTCTCTCTCTCTCTCTGAATCTGTAGATGGCTGGTTACTCGTTGTCCATCAGAGCTCTTGACAGCGGGACGCCAGCCATGTCCTCAACAGTGCAGGTCAACATCGACATCTCTGACGTCAACGACAACCCGCCCACCTTCACCCCAGCCAATCACACCGCGGTCATACAGGTATGATAATGAGCGACGGCTAAATCAGCCAATCACGTCTGAGTAATTTCATCTGTTTAACATGAGCTTTTACTCAACAACAGGAGAACAAGCCTTTGGGAACGAGTGTCTTGCAGCTGTCCGTCGTCGATAAGGACGCCAGCCACAACGGCCCACCTTTCCATTTCCAAATCCTGGCAGGAAATGAGGGGGCGTGGTTTAAACTGGACAGAGAGGGGCTGTTGACATCCAATCGGGTGTTTCGTAGGTCAGAGGGCACAGAATACATCATTCACGTGCAGGTAATGAGAAATGTTACATCTCAATTCAAATAATCCCTCTGTACGCTCTAAATTGTTCTGTTGTTTGATTGACACTTGATTCAGCCAATCACTGTCTGCGGTTTCACTCTCTAGGCCAGTGATTCGGGTCGGCCGCCCCTGTCGTCGATGGCGAGTGTGTTGGTGCGTGTGATAGAGGAGAGCGTTCACAAGCCAGTGGCGTCACCTTTACACGTGCACATCGTCACCATGGAGGACGAGTTTCCAGGAGGTGTGATCGGTCAGATACACGCGACAGACCAAGATGCATTTGATATACTGACCTACGGACACACACACCAGCAGAGCAGCCTTTTCAAGGTATTTGAGTGTGTTTTCCATTGGTTTGCATTTGTATTTGTATTTTGACAGTTTATGTCAACTATTCATGTCAACTAACTGTCATTAGAGTATGAGTAAACTGTCTATTTGATGTCTGCTAAGTCTTTATGTGATGATTCTACTGACTATAAGTAACTTTCCAACTACATGTGGACTTATTTTGACCCTAACCCTACCAGTTTACTAATACTCTACTAATACCCTAATGAGAGTTAGCTGATATGTAGATGCAACGGTACTTATAGCCAACAGAATGTGTTAAAGGGACCATCAAAATAAAGTGAAACCATTTTTACAGTTTTTTTTTTTGACTTTTTAGAAGTATAATAAAGTCATCATGAAACTATGAAAATAACTGTGTAAAAATGGAAGTTATGCTAGACAAAAAAATCGTAAACTATCTTTGCTTTTTCAAGGTTCATGCTTAAACTGTTTTTTTTTTATTTTTTTAGTTTTGTAAAGAAATTTGTATTTGTAATATATTTATAATATCTAATTTGAAGCATTTTAACAATAAACTTCTATATTACATTTTTCCTAATTATGATAATCATTAATTCATACAAACTTTTGACTTGTTCCTTTTATTTTTATATTTATTTTTAATTTCATTTTTATATTTTATTTAATTTTTAAATTAAATAATTTTAAATTTCATTCCATTTCCCATAAGAAAAAAACTATCAAAACGAATGTGTATATTTACTCAAATGTAATTTTACTCATTGTACTTCAGTTATTTTTTTCTGTCAGACATGGTCAAAAGCAACATAACTCTAATTTTGATAAAGTCGTGAGTAAAGTTGTGTGTGAAGTTGTGGTTTCTTGTATAGTGATGTGCGGTTACACTTTATTTTAAGGTGTCCCTGTTACAATAAAATAATTATACAACTGAGCAATAATAATTAACTTAAATATATGTACTTACTATGGGATTAGTATGGTTAGTTGCATGTAGTTATGCATAATTTATAGTTATTACACTTGTAACGTGTAACAAGGACACAAGGTTACACTTTATTTTACACTCATCTGTATTTTTTCTCTCCCAGGTCAGCCCTCGAGATGGTCGAATCATCGCTCTGAGCGGGTTGGACGCAGGCCGCTACACCCTCAACGCAACTGTAACCGATGGCCGCTTCACGGTGACCGTCCCCGTGAGCGTGCACGTTGAGCAGGCCTCGGTGGAGATGCTCCATGATGCCGTAACGGTCCGTTTCGACCGTGTCTCCCCTCACGACTTCGTGTCCCGTCACCTTCCTTCGGTCAAACGCGTCCTGTCCGGTGTCATGGCGACGCAACGCCCCGACGCTCTGCACGTGCTCAGTGTGCAGCCCGTGGAGTCTACGGGGCAGCTGGACCTGCTGGTGGCGGTGGAGACGGCGGACGGCGGCGGGTTCTACAAGGCGGCATTGGTGACGCAGAAGCTGAGCTCGGCCCGACGCCAGCTGGACCAGGTCCTGAGGGTGTCTGCGGTTCTGGATAAGAACTGCTCGGGTCTGGACTGCAGGGAGGCCCAGTGTGAACAAACCATCACGCTGGACTCACACAGTCTGCTCACGTACAGCTCCACCAAAACTAGCTTTGTGTCGCCTAAGTTTCACAGGAACACACGATGTTTGTGCAGCGGTGAGTGTTCAGCCCCTTTCACAATGAAATCCGGTTAATTTACTGTAAAATTACCTGACTTTTCTGGTAAATACACAAATGTGCTGTTCACACAAGCAATGGTGTACCGTCTGTGTTTACCAGATATAGAATAGATACTATTCACACTTGACATCAGTATAATTTTAAAGCTACACGGTGTGATTTTTACCCCCATCTAGTGGTGAAAAGGTATATGACCATCCAGTGAATATTAGTTTCCTCTCAATTCCGATTTCGTTTTAACTCCTTCGGTGGCCAATGTAGTCCAAGATTAACATGGCTTCCAGTTCGACCTCGTCCATGAGTGTTAACTCAAACGTAAACGCGAAAGGCGAAGCTTGAATTAACGGGTATGTTCCTCTTTGGCTAATGTACTTTCAAGATGGAGGGGCAACATGGCGACCAACATTACAACCCCTTACCCAGATATTATACACTCACAAGAATACTTTATAACCTGAATGAAGTAAATATACATTAATGTGCACATTTTGTTTTGAGCACAGTGTTTTTAGCTAAGAATAAACTAAAAGAGTTACACACAGTGTAGCTTTAATCACAATTCACCAAATCAACAAAGCCATCATGATCATAATGGCCGTACAGCGCTCAGTCCGTCTCTGTCGAACTATAGACGTTACTTTAGAGAGACCCTGAGCGTCTGATTTCTGACCTCTGACCTCTGCTGTAGGTGACCAGAGGTCCGTCGTGCTGAGCTTTGAGCCACGCTTTGTTTGATGTACTCCCTTTCGAGCGCACTTCAGTGCTGCTCATGTTACCTTAACGAAGACTATATGCTTTACTGGTAGATCTTCTTACTTCTGCGTGTGGCATCAGGAACATAGCAGGTCTTTGAAGGCTGGTGTTTGTTTAAAGATGCCTTCATTTGCAGACTCGCAGGGGACTCTTGGGTCACTGGAGTGCAAGGGTTGCGTGGATGTGACTGGTGAAGGCAAGACCGTCCCTGCTACCATGTTTTAAACCATGACCTTTGATTCCTTCCCCTCCGCCCGGCCAACAGCTGCCCCATGTGCCGAAGTGACCCTGAAAGCCTGACGCTCAGCTGTCCGTATCCTTCTCCTTATAACACACACTGAACACTCCCCCTCTTTTACACACCAACTGACACTCGTAAATCTCGCTGAGGGACGTTCAGTGTTTCTTTAGTGCTTTTTTAGCATTGCTTACCCAAAGCGGACGTTCGTTTGCATGCGGCAGCCCAAGCAAAGTCAAAACTAGGTCAAGAGGTTGGAGGCTTTAAAGATTTGGAAATTCGGTGAACCTGAGCCAATAAACCTATGAAAGTTGCCGGTATAATCGTCTCTCTGAGAGTGCCCAATCCCTGCTTATCTGATTTAACAGCATTTTATGCTCTTACCACTGTTCTGGGATCAGTGAGGGAAAGGGCATTGGCGTGTTTGAGCGCGTTTGGCCAGATACACATCACTTCCAGTGTTACCCTGCAGCTGCAGAAAACATGTGTTCTTTAATGAGTGAAAGAAGAGAAGAGGAAATGGGTTAATAGACAGATATAAAATGTCACAGTGAAATCCAGTGTTCCTGCATGCCACACAGTCACACGGTTACTCTGCTTGCTCACATAAAAAGCATAAACGAATCATCATTCTACATTATTAAGGTGTAGTTTATGACGCCGTCTGAAATATGAAGTGTAAAACACTTTCGAGTCGTCCGCCAAAAGCATTAATCGGCGTATAAAGTGCCTGCAGTTTCCTCTGAAGTAGCTTGGAGCCAGAGCTCTGGAGTCGTCCTGCTGTCAGGCCTCTATAGTAGCTTTATGAAGCTGTGCAGCCCACCAAACTACTCTTGAGATTTACAACCCCCTGGAGGGTCTGAGACGACCCATATGGTGAAGATGTTCAGCTTTGGTGAATTAAGGGAGCGACCTAAAAATAAAACTGTCTCTTTAAGATGGATGGGTATTTGGGTTTTCTCATGAACGATGTGCTACTATGTGGAGATGGATCAGTGACATGATACTTTTTTGTTTATCTTTATTTACTTTTTTTTGTTATACACACCGTCATTCAGAAATTTGGATTTTTTTTTAAGGAAAGGGAATAATTTTATTCAGGAAAGAAGCATTCAATATCAAAGTTTTACAGAGGACTTTTATTTCAAATAAATGCTGTTCTTTCTTTTCAAATAGTCCTGGGGGAAAGTATTATTGTTTCCACCAAACTGTTTAGAAACAAGACTGTTTTCAACATTGATATAGTAACGAAATGTTAATTGAACAGCAATTTAAATTGAGCCTATTAGAATTATTTCTGAAAGATCATGTGACATTAAAGACTGGAGTAATGATGCTGAAAATTCAGCTTTGAAACATTACATTTATTCATTTAGCTGACGCTTTTATCCAAAGCGACTTCCAGTTGCTATATGTCAGAGGTGACAGGTCGCATGCCTCTGGAGCAACTAGGGGTTAAGTGTCTTGCTCAGGGACACATTGGTGTCTCAAAGTGGATTGAAACCTGGGTATCTCACACCAAAGGCATATGTCTTATCCACTGCGCCGTCATCACCCATATCATATCACATCACAGGAATAAATTAGATTTTAATATATATTTAAATAGGAAATGATTCTATTAATTGTTACAGTATTTCACAATGTTACTGTCATTTTTTTTTTAAATTTAAACAAATGCAGCTTTAGTGAGAGACTTCTTTCGAAAAGCAATAAAAATATCTTACTAAAAATATCTACTGACAAACTTTTGAACAGTAGTGTATTTACTTAAAAAAATAAATATAACTTCAACTTTTTAAGGATTTTCTTTTTTACTTGATAGTTGTACTACATTACATTTTTAGGCATTTAAAAAAACTTAAAATGGTATAAAAGATCTTTAAAACCAACATGAAGACATTTTAAAGATATTTGCACAGGCAAAAAATTGAAATTGAACATTTTTGATAATTTTCACACAACTTTCGTGTGAACTTTTAAAATTTCCTTTTAATACATATATTTAAGTATATTAAAAACTTTAATCTTTTCTTGTATGCATATCTAAACATGCAGTTTATCAAAAGAAAGAACAAAGCATCTGCTTTAAAAAATGCATTTAATTTTATTCTAGCTAAATTTAAAAAGGCAACATTTTAAACAAAAAGCTGAGAAAATCTTTTTTTCAAAGACTACATGCAATGCTTCTATCGCTTGTTTCTGGAGTTGATCTACTCTTTAGAAAATGTGTAATAGTGCCCCCTACCATATAATAACCTTGAAAACACAGAAAGCTGGAAAATTACGTCAATGTTGTGGAAAGAATAAAAAAAATCCTTTATTGTGAACACAAATAACAAAACACGTTTTTTGTCATGTCCCAATTCCTGTATGTCTTTATGTCATTTAAAAGTTTCCTGATGTGGAAAACTATATATATATATATTTTTTTTTCTTCTTGTTTTAAGAAGTGCCACAATGGCTTGCTCTCCGATTGGCCCCAAAACCCTGAATCAGTGTCAATGACTCTCGCGGTCATAATTTCCTTGTGCCCATCAGGCGGCCCGAGTGGGACGTACATTAGTGGCTCTGTAGCGGGATATTAGCAATGATGTTTTCACTGAGTGATCGCATTGTGGGCCACTGATGAGAATTCTTTGTGGTGCAGCAATGCTTAAATGCATAATCTCTGCCTCTCTCATTCTTTCCCTTTCTCTGTTCTTCTGCCCAGAGGGACTGAGTGGGTGTTCAATGAAAGGTCAGGATGAGGTGACGAAAGAAGCGAAGAGAATGAATGATCGCCCCCTTATAAACCCAACCTGTCTGCATGAAATACTCCTCTGACTGTATCGTGCTTGGTATCTTCTGTGAAGCTTCCAGATGCCTTGGTTTTTTGAAGGGGATGAACATGTAGAAGGCTTAAGCTCTTGTTCTGTGGGTCTTTGCCACCCACCTCAGCATACAGGATTGTGTTTCCTCTTCTACAGGGTGTGATGTGAGTTACTGTTGGCAGCAGCCAGGAGCTATGAAAAACGTGTTGTAAGTGAACCTCTCCTCGCCGTGAGTGGGGCCATTGTGATTCAGACTGCCGTGCCCTGCATCTCAGCCTGGTCTGGTTGGTGCTGTTCCAGTTTACACTGCCAGAAATTGTTCAGGTCTCAAGTTGATGAGTGGAGAAAGGAAGGGCCACTGCTGACACTGCATTGTGTCACCTCACAGTCCATTTGATGGCTTTCAGAGCTTGAATGCGCACCAAGGAACCGCACCCATGACGAGGAATGGTTTATATTTTGCAATTGGTGTGAATGCAATCCGGCATGATTTGTAAAAGTGAACCGCTATTGTTCATGTCAGCGCTTGCGTTCTTTGTATTTTTTATTATTTATCCAGTGCAGGATGACGAAATTGGTCAACGGAAAATCGTTTAAATTGCGATCCAAATCCAATATGAGTAGACACGACATGGGGTGAGTGATAAACAGTATATAAGCACAAATTTACATCACAGTATTCTTTGAGATGTCGTGATATAAAAATACGTATCGTTGATGTAAACAATATGATTCGCGATGAGTTAGTTTTATTCAAGACTCCGCTTACTGTATTATAAGCTATAATTATAAATTCACCCAAAAATGTAAATGTTGTCATCAATTACTACTCACCCTCATATCGTTTCAAACCTATAAGATTTTCGTTCAACTTCCAAACATAAATGAAGATATCTTTTTAAGAAACCTGAGAGATTTCGGTAGCTGTGCACGCTTGTATAGAGATTAAACGAATGCATGCATTTGACGCGCAACTATTACGTGAGGGGAAAAAATGAACGTTTACGGAAAATTTCCAAACAAATTTCCACTTGCCCCTAAAGCTCAAAAACTGAGTAACGAGTAATGTGACGTATTGCTGATATTTACGCTACGTCATGACGCACTACGCTACTTCCGATTTCATAAGTTGCGCTTTGTGTGTAAGCCGACCTCGAATGGCCGTTCGGCTGGAAGCTAGAATTTTACTTTGCAGCGTTTTAAATATTCATATTTTTCTTATACAAATTCATCTCTTTTCTTCAGAAGGCCTTTCATTTTAAAGTGAACCACTCCTTTAAGTTCAATGCTAGAGCATCTAGGCTTTTCAGGGCCAAGGGACAGCAAGCACCCCCACGCTGCCATGACTTCTAACCCTGTTCCTAAGAGGCTCGGTAGCAAACGGGATTTGTCGCAGACAATGCTGCGTATCGCTTAAAGCCTTGCTTTTTACGCTTCTACAATCCTCTGCTTTTAGCCTGCATTCTTTACCAAGCAAAACCTTGAACTAAAGACCCCCTGCCATTGAGAGCGCAAGTCAGGATTAATCCTGCTTTCAGAAAATGGCTTTTGTATGGCTGGGCCTAAAGCTGGAAGAACACCCCCACTCTCTTTTTTTTTTCTCTCTGTCTCCATCTGTGTCATTCCGTCTCACTTTTTCCTCTACGTCTGAATGAGCCTGTCTCTTTTTTTTGTTGTTCCCCTCTTCTAAACTCCCCCGTGCCACTCCGGCACCTGTTTTCCTCACTAAAGCATTAATTTATCACTGAATTATTACCCGAGATCCCACAATGTGCCTGCCACTCTATGACATGTCCTGACTGGGCAGTTTCCATGGCAACCGAACCCCTCAATCCAAAAAGCAATTTAGCCTGCGTTTGGCGTGTACAATGCCTCTACCCACTAACGGATGGGCCAATGAATATCGTAGCCTGTAAATATGATGCAGCAATATCACGCTGAGTTTTAAAAGCAGGAGGGGATAAATGACCGTGTGCGAGGAATCGGTTTCCTAGAATTGTGATTTGTCCCTCACGATGGAGGTCAGAAAGGCGTCACAGCTTTTGTGATGAAGTGAATGCCCGTGAGAGAGGCCTGCTATGCTCATCAGAGAGGAAGTAAGGGCGAGACGTGAAATGCACAAACTGTTCCAAAGCGTCTCTCTCTGCTCGAAGTACGAAACGGACCCTGTCCAGACTCGTATTTTACTCATCTTCTGCCGTTAACCCATCAGGGCTTTGCTAAATGAAATACAACATGTTATTTCACTTTGCACAAGCAGAGGTTTGAGACCAGGGGAAATATCAGATGGGAAGAGGTTCGTTTCGAGTCTCAGAGCCAACCTGCAGTTTAAAAACAATTGTTAAATTTATTTTCAGGCTTTGTTATGGTATTTATCACGCCCATGTATTTTAGATTTTAAGAACCGTATTAACTGATTTAATGTAATATACTGGAATACTTGAACTACTAATCTGCTTTGCAATGATCGCCACTGTAATAATGCTTGTTTTTTTATTTATTTTTACTATAATTTTTTTTAAAAACCTGTTTAGATATTCAGTTGCCTGCAGGCCTGATCTATAACAAAAAAACAATGAAAACGCAATTCTTTTGTTAGAAAAGATTGCGAGATCCTCAGATCCAGACAATAAAACAGAATACCGAATCTACTGTACAGTCATTTATAAAGTGGGCGTAACATGCTTCCAATTTAGTTACTTGGTGATTAATGATATTTGCAATAGATGTAGGTTGGACCTTTTAGACTCGAGAGCCTAAGTCGCATGTTTCCACTTTGAAAGCTCAAATCAAACCAGAGACAGTCTGTTTCTATGGTACATATTACCAGCTTTTATGCAGTCCTCTAATATAGTTGCTTTTTTGAGATCACAGTGACAATAAATCATAGCTGATGCCAAGTGGCGCGGAATTGATGCCCCTTTTTCGCTGGTTAGCGACTGCCGTGTCTCCAGGGGCTCAAGTTAAGTGATCTCTTCATCTGATGCAGATTATTATTAAGAGGATTAAAGGATGGGAGTCCGCATGTCCGAAGGCATCATGCCAGGAACTTGACAACTCTCTGGCCTCCGTCTATGAATTCCATGAAACCAATATGTTGTCGGCTCAGTCACGGTATCCGCACTGCTCTGTTGAAGCACTCGGGGATGAATCGCGACACTAGCTTTATTGTCTGACGCTGTAGAGCTCCAGTGCTTCCTTTTTAAGCGTTTGCCAAAAACGCCTATGCTAATGTTTTCATTTTCCTTTGAAGAGCAAGCGCGTTGTCTTTCTCTCGACAGCAGGCTGAGTGCTGTACATGTGTTGCCTGCATTGGTTTGCGGGTGTTTTCTGAAAACTGGTCCGTGGCGTTGCTACTTGGCACGTGCCCCTTGTTCTCCCCCTTTATTGAAAGCAGATTCGCTTGGAGTCAGAGTTCTAATGGCGGGAGGTGAATGGGAGGATGACTGCAGGAATATCTTCTTCTTGCATGCTGGTGTAGGAGTCATGTATTGTTAAAACTCAGTGCCCGGCAGGCGTTTCTTCGTGGAGGCCGAGGGCGAGAGGGAGTTTGGTAGCGACAGATAGTGAAAAACACTTTAACAAAGGATTTGCACTCTACAGAGAATAGCTGTATTTCTTCATAGCTTTCACCATCCTAAAAGTTGGCCCCGAAGTAGGGCTATGAAACGATTAATCGCATTTTGTCAAGCGATTAATTGCATAATCGCAATTAATCGCATCCAAAATAAACGTTTTTGTTTACATCATGTATGTGTGTGTAGTGTATATAATTATTTTGTATATATAAATACACACACATGCATGTATATATTTAAGAAAAATGTGTTATTAATATATCAAAT
>JAOTRC010000003.1:19973519-19988152 GCA_027497675.1 Cyprinella lutrensis
GTGACAGGTTGCCACACCAGTAAACACAGAAGAAAAGAGTAGGGAAGATATTTTGATTAAAGATTGTGAAGGTGATCAATGATTTATAACAAACAATATCTTACTCCTTCAGGGAGTAATGAACCATGAACCAGGCTTTATAGGTGTCATGAAAGCACACACCCAGCCTGAGGTGAATCAGCCATTAAACCTGATATTTACAATTTCGGCAAACGTGATTATCGCTGACACTTTACGAGAGTGTTATGAGTGTTTAACAGGTGCTGTTATGTGGTTGCTAGGGTGATCTGGGTGGTTGCTAGGTGGTTCCCAAAATTGAAAGACCCACGATGCGTCAACGGCGCTTTGGGAACACTTCCAGCGTGAGTGCATCTGAAGCATCTATGTCAACTAGTCTAATTGGAAAAATGACAGTCACGGGCGGGTGACGTCATGACCAGGAAATGATAAAAAAGCATCCGGTGCAAACCGGCATTAGCTTCTGTTGCCTCAGAAATCGATCTCTTTCTGTTCTATTTTCTATTGTCTGTGAAAATACATAGATATTTTGGGAAAACATGGCGAAACAATTATACAAAACTCTGTGCTTCTCCCTGCCCGCGCTATTTAACAAGTGGGGACACACACAAGCTTAGTGGAGTTTGTTTGGGAGTTAGTGTGTGGTGTCAGCCTTTAAGGGGCTGACTGCCAACATTGCGAGATGCTTCCGCTCCACATGCTATTAGACCTCTTGGCAGCACCGTCTAACGTGGTACATTTTTGGCCTGCTGCACATGAGACCTTTACAGTGGTGGCTCAGGACACTTCGTATGATCAAGATAACGCGATGGTGTCTCCGTGCCTTGGTTATATGGAGAAAACACTGGTTCCTGGCCCAGGGTTCCTGTCCGGGGTTGGGAGCTCTTTGCCATCGAGTTGCTATCTCGACAGATGCTTTCCTCACCGGCTGGGGAGCGGTAATGGAAGGCCATTCAGCTCAGGGTCTGTGGAGGAGTCATCATCTCTCCTGGCACATAAATTGCCTAGAGATGATGGCTGTCTTCAAAGCTTTGAGACATTCCCTCCTTGATCTGAGGGGCCACCATATGCTTGTCCAGACAGACAACACATTAGTGGTCTCTTATTTAAATCATCAGGGGGGTCTGCGCTCGTGTCCACTATGCAAACTGGCACACCAGATCCTCCTGTGGTCCCTAGGGAAAATGCTCTCCCTGAGGGTGGTATATATTCCAGGGGACCATGTAGGAGCACCCTATCGAGGCAGGGGATTGGAGACTCCACCCTGAGGCGGTGGAGCAGATTTGGGAGGTTTATGGCCAGGCAAAAGTGGATTCAGCACACGACGCACTGTCCTCTCTGGTTCTCCCTCACTCAACCAGCCCCCTGGGGCTGGATGCTATGGTTCAGACGTGGCTGAGGCTACGTCTGTATGCATTTCCCTCTGTCGCTCTGCTCCCAGGAGTTCTGGAGAGAATCCGCCAGGATGGAATGAGTCTATTGCTAGTAGCACCACGCTGGCCAAGTCGAATTTGGTTTGCGGACCTCATTCATCTTCTCGATGGTCCTCTGTTGGAGATTCCCATCAGGAGAGATCTTCTACTATATATCACCCCTGGCCAGACATTTGGAAACTATGGGTGTGGCCTCTGAGGGGGCCCAACTCATAGAGATTGGCCTTTCAGCTGAAGTAGCTGAGACCATTCTAAGCTCCAGAGCTCCTGCTAAAAGGGAACTTTATTAACTTAAATAGAAAGTTTTTACTTCTTGGTGTCCCCAACGCCAGTGGGACCCGGTTAATTGTTTGGTTAATACAGTGCTCGAATTTCTACAAGAGCGTTTCTCGTCAGGTCTATGTCCTTTCACGCTCAAGGTTTACGTGGCGGCCATTGTGGCTTCCCACGCCCTGGTGGGTGGTACATCTCTGTGTCTAGACCCCCTGATTACACGTTTCCTCCGTGGCTCACTGAGGCTGAGGTCTGCTACTCGCACTAGGGTGATCTGGCATTAGTTCTTGAAGGCTTGTCTGGGGTTCTCTTTGAGCCCTTAGATTCAGTCTCAGAGAAAATTCTCGCTTTGAAAATTGTTTTTTACATTAGCTATATCATCCCTTAAGAGAGTCGGTGACCTTCAGGCCCTTTCGGTTCCTCCCATCTGCCTTCAATTCGCACTGGGGATGGTCAAGGCGTTTTTGTTTCCTAAACAAGGTGATGTTCCTAAGGTGCCTATCATTATTCCGAGGCCTATTGTATCCTCCTCCGAGGCCTTTTATGCTCCCCCATTAACCTCCGACCAGGAAAGGTTGAACCTTTTCTGGCCAGTACGAGCATTGGACACTTATGCACTTATCTGACTTCTACGTTCAGGAGATCTGATAGGTTGTTGGTCTGCTTTGGATCACCCAAGATGGGTCATCCTGCTTCCAAGCAGACAGTCAGCAAGTTGAAGCTATTTCTCTAGCCTGCCTTGCCCTTTGGAGGTCAGGGCTCACTCTACTTGGAGTATGGTGGCTTCTAAAGCTTTATTATCTGTAGTTTCTCTTCAAGACTTTAGTGATGCGGCGGGTTGGTCCTCTTCTCTCACATTCACCAGATTTTATAGCCTGGACCTGGAGGCTGCCCCAGGGTCTCAGGTGCTTAGTGTGGTGTGACAACAGGCTGACAGGCATTTGAAATTCTGGCGGTTTGGATATTCTCATTCCCAAAGTGTCGTTGACACATCGCAAGTTCCCTCGAAAGGGAACTTCTCAGGTTACGACTGTAACCATAGTTCCCTGAGAAAGGGAATGAGACAATGCGTCACCCTGCCATACTTCCTGCATCCCTGTGATCGGCTTGCTTCGGGACTTTTGGAAGCTAATGCCGGTTTGCACCGGATGCTCTTTTATCATTTCCTGGTCATGACGTCATCTGCCCGTGACAATAATTTTTCCCATTGAACTAGTCGACATACTGATGCATCAGTCATTGATGCATCATCTCGTTCCCTTTCTCAGGGAACTATGGTTACAGTCATAACCTGAGACGTTCTTTTTCTCCTTACAGCCATTGGTGTAGTTCCTTAGTGTAGCATACGTCTTTTTGTCGGATTTTCAAGAATTTTGTTTTGCTTCATATCGTTGTAATATTGTAGCTGGTTAGTATGATCTTATATCTTGGCTTAGAACACTTTATCTAAGACTTGGTTAGGCAGCCAAGAGACCAAGGAAACCAAGAAAACCAAGGCAGCCTGAAAAGTTGGCATACAATGCACTCAATAGTAGTCCAATAGCACTGTGACTAGTTAGTTGTGCATTCCAGACACTGTTTTAGGTGGGGATTTTCCAATGACTCTTTCTGAATGTTACAACATCACATTCGTTTAAAACATCAATTCATTCAACAAAACAACTGACAGTTTTTATGAGTCGTAGAATAATTTACTCAATCAATTTGAAAATGAATTCTGATGATTTGACTTCATCTTCTTTTTAACTATTTACATTAGCAGAACAAAATACATAAGTTAACTGGCAATACTGTATCGAAAATGTAAAATTTTGTTCACAAGTCTGGCTTACCATTTCTCTGTGAATTTCAATAGGAATCCATAGTGTGGACGAAAGGGTTTCGTGACGATTTCGCATGTAGATCAAAAGAAAGCTGCTTGCTTTTAAAATGTCTTCTCTGTGAAAGGTTGCTTTATTCATAGATATGCTATTTTGCATGCAAAAGTTCTCTCATCTGACCACACTTTAAGGTTATAGCCTGAGCAACAGCACTCTTGCTCTTGAGATACACTTATTATATGTCACTAGCCCAGTTGGGTATTTATTATCAATTTATTAGCATCAGAAATCCCTCTCTCACATCTCTTTCACTTGTCAAGGCTAATAATAGTAATGTGTCCAGTGAACCGTTGCATATAATGGCTGTAACAATATCAAACAGTCTCTTTGCTGTACCTTCTCTAACTGCCAGTGGTGAGATGTCAAGCTGAGATAATGGAGGAGAGAAATGCTCTGTTCACTTGACCCCAATGTGTCATGCTGTGCACCTCAAACTTCCAACAATCTCCAGCAATATCAATGGGAGAAAAAGATCTTATACCGAAACGAGAGACACTTAGCACCAAACAGACAGGAGGTCTTAGAAGTGAGAATGAAAGAGACACGGAGGTTTCCTCGGTGTGTGTAAGGTATCATGGGTATTCTCATTATGGGAACAGATCACAGGAGCAGTTTCATGCCTCACTAATGAGGGAGCCAGTTCAGGGTATGAATTATTATAAACACCTCATGTATCATACAACTTTAGCTTTCATTAACACCTGATATTAGAGTCATGTGAAATATTTGTTTCACGGGTATTATACAAAAACAAGAAACAAAGTAATTTATTTTTTTATCTCTGGACATTATTAAAAAGAAAATATTTAGTTTTACAATATTTGATAATTAATTCATGATGGATAGAATGTCTCAACCTATTTTTTCCCCTTTCTTCATATTCATTCTGAACTGTCAGATTAGAAGTGCTTGCAAATGACATTTCATATTGACTTTTAATATGTGTCATTATGCAAATGGTGTGTATAGCATTGTATATTCTGTATGAAAAATGGTTGTAGCTGGTGCTATTGAGTAAACACAGAAACCCTCACAAGAACTAATCCAGGTTGTGGACTCAGATTTCATGTAGTGAGGGCAATATTTTCTTTTACTTTGCATGATCTTTTCATGAGTTTCAATGGCGAGGCCATCCTATTCATTTTGGAATTTTGGCTAGATAAAGATTTGATGCGCAAATATTTCAAAGCTTCAAGAAGCCCATAAAAAACCTGTGACAATGGCCTTTGAATACATGAAGCATGGATTCTACCAGTGGATGCCTACATACTTACTGGCATACTTGTTAAAGTTCCCCTGTGGTGAAAATCAAACTTGTAATGTTGTTTATATGTCTATGTGGTGTATTTAATGTGCTTTATAGGGGTCATACAATGACATTTTTGTACACGTTAATATGAATCTTTAGGGTCTAAATGAAAACTTTGTAATATACTTTTATTAAAAAATTATCTGGTCAAAAACAGCTCTGTTTTCAGCACGACATTTCAGTGCATATGCCTTTAAATGATAATGAGCTTCACTCACTCCACCCCAGTGGAGTGTTGCCTTGACAACAGTTGAGCATATATTTTGGAGAAAGAATGTCAGTGGGAGTCTCTGAGGACACTATGTGCAACCATATCAGTTTGAACTGGAGTTGCACCCGGAACAAGATGACGGCTGCTCAGTGGTTCGACAGTTAAGGCTTGAAGAGGAAGTTTCTGAATGGTTGGCAATGTCATGTTAATCTATCGCTGTTTGTACCGGCAGGGTAGAGTAGTGATATGCAAACGCCAACGTTATAGGTTAGTTCGTTGACAGATTGATGTTACAGTATGGTAATGAACAACTTTTTTTCACGGTTTGCAAAAATTAATATAAAGATTAAGGGGTGATGAACTGAGAAATCAAATTTTCCTTGAACTTTTGACATCTAAGAGGTCATCATATTTTAAGAATATCCTGTAAGTTCCAGAACTGAAAACGTCATTGTTAGTCCAATAAAAGCTTTTATTGACACCAGGCTCAGCAAACGACTCATTTTTCAAAGTGGGGAACTGTGACGACAAAGAGGATAAAACACCACCCCCGCAGAAGAAGATCAACGCACTTCAAAGCGGCCGGTTTAGCCCCGCCCACCGATTCGCGCATTACACGTATAGCTAAATAACATAGGCCTAGGGAGGAAAAACCGGATTGAGAGTGAAACTCACTATAATATGTAAAACTGTTATCCGCTCACAGCAGTGGGCGTTTATTTCCAAGTCTCCAATGCGAGACGCTCATAAAAACCGAGCGTTTTTGAGCTGGGCTCAAAACTAGGGTGGAAAATAGCCTATTGCTTATTCATTTTGATCTTTTTTAATGTAAAAACCAAGCGAACATCATAAGTTGACCTCAGATATAAAAATAATTAAAAAGCCAGTTCATGACCCTTTTAAAGTATCAGAAAGTGGACTGCACCCCATCAAAGATCATTCCAAACCGAATGGCTTGTTTGGAGAAGTCGGTCACGGCCATGTCGCCCCCGCTGTGAAGCTATGGAAAAAAAAAAAAAAAAAAAAAAAAACACAGATTAACCATGAAGTTAATTAATTACTTTTCACTTCCTCACTCAAAAGTCAAATACAATGTATATAAACCTGCTTAGAAACAAGCAGGTCATGAATTAAGTATGGCACAACATCTGGAGTGATGGGTGGGTTGAATATGGTGTTGTGTTTGAGGTCTCTACACATGCTCACAGTGTGATAATGGTTTGACAGGATGCTCAGCAGCCAGGATTCAGGAAGCACTCTGATGTTTTGCAGCTCCTGCAGATGCTGCCCTGAGACATCAACACGCATAAACAACACAACTCAAACATAGTTTCTGGTAATAGACTAAAAGTAGAAGTGCTAGTAACTTGAGCATACTTTATCAGTTTTGTTACAGCAGCGCAGCTTTTCCAGTAACAAGCTACTTTTCCTAACAAGTATTGTGTGGTTAATTGACAAGACCTTCTTGTTTTAAACTCAAATAACTTATTCCTCAGATGAGATTTTTAAACTTTTTTAAACTTATTTTTTTAATAGAATATTGTTATTATAAATGATGTATCAGTGCATATCATTATTTTTTGAATTCATGTGCCCTCATAATCTTGGAGTGACATCTCTTCTCTTCATGTTTACTGTGGGATAGCGGAACAACCTGTGTCACTCACATAAGATCTATACCAATATCAAACCACAACGTTTCAACAATCAAATCAATTCCTGATGGACGTAATCAAGTCCTATCCAATATTTTTTTCTTATTAGAGAAGCATTTGACTCAGATATATGTAAAAATAGGGAAGAAAATACAAGTGCAACTTTCATTTCTTGTCAACTTTAAGAATTTCTTCAGATCCAGAATCCTGCATATGAACACCATCCTCTAATAATTATTTCCAAACAGGTTTCCCCATCTTTTTTTTTCAGGTGAATAGGTATTTATTCTGAATGTCAATTTGACATGTATTGGCACTCAATGTTATGAAAGTGCCACAGGGCATTTTATTTTAAAGGGATAGTTCAGGGATAGCTTTCTCTCTATGCAACACAAACTAATATACTTTGAAGAAATGATTACAGTTTTCTAAAAAAAAAAACAAAAAAAAAAAAACATTCGTACAATGAAACTCAGTAGGGGTGTCAGTAGGGCCAAAACAACATTAGCTACATTAACTCATTTTCATCAGTCGGTCAGAATGAATCCAATCCAGATTTAAATTTTGAAAGTTCTTTATATATAAACCTTTATATATAAAATTTTGGGATCCGACTGAGAAAACAGTCAAGCGTTTACATGCTTAATTCTCTCTTATTGATCGGATTGATTCTTATGTCAGGTCTACCCTTTCCAATCCGAATGAAATTCCATTTAAATCGAGTTCATTTGGCTTTCAGACTTTTCAATGCGTATGATTATTTGGTTGCAAGTAAATTCAGTTACTGTAGGACCCATCTGATTAGAATTTATGGCCCAAAAAATAGTCAAGTAAAAAAGTCAAGTTTGGTAAAACATGATGGTGAGCACATGTTTTCAAAATGTTCTTTTTTGGATAAACGTATCCCTTAAGAGCAACAAAATGGCGCACATGAGAACCATGACTGCGTTTGTGAGGCGTTTTCTGAATAGCTGACAGAGTTGTCATGTCTAGTGGGTTATGTCACATTCTGGGTGTGTGTTGGATGTCAAGTGGATGTTGTTCTGATTGTGTCCATGACGTGAGCCCGTAGCTGGGACACACTGTTTGTCAGACATACTCATTATTCTGCCAAACCGGCTGTTTTCATTTAAGCTAACAATGCAACAGTTCTAGGAGATTAGGTGAAAAATCAAAGATGTATACTTGGTTTTGAGGCTCATTTTAATGTTGTTGATGGTGTTAGCTTGTGAAACCTTCAAAACTTACATTCAGTAATGCCATGCATACGAAGAGCTTGAAAGATAGTGATGTATTTTTGACCCTGAGGCTGTTCCAAGAAAACAGCCGTTTCCCTGAAGCAGACAGATACATGATGGAGGGATGTCATTACAAACAGCATATGTGCATGAAACTAGCTAAGCAGTATCAAGGTCATTTAAAAAAAGAATGCATAGTTTGCTGCGCAATTGAAGTCATTGAATTATTGTAATGTCCTCTGTAAATGGGGTTTTTACTGACTTATATTATACTAATGGACCATGTGCATTGTGTTGTTGCTGATAGCTGTAAATGGTTTGATGGAGGTTATGTACCTGGAGAAGAAGTGGATGATGGTGCTATGGGCAGGTAGGGTCTCTCGGAGGGGGTTTAACTTCAGGTACAGCCAGTACAGCACTGCTCTCAAGACCTCGTATTCATTAGATGTAAACAGTCTAGACAAAGAGACCCTTATTAGTTTCCTGCTGATTTGCGCCATCTGCTCATTTTTGATGCGTTTTAAATTGTCATTATCTATGCAGAAGGTTATTTCAAGCTCAGAAAAGTGCTTTAAAAACTTGCAAAGAATTGCCAGGACATGAGTCACCCAAAAAATTTACAGAAAAAAAGAGATATATATTATATGCAAAAGTAATGCAATCAAGCAAGATCATAATGCAAATGTTTCCTGATGTGAATTGCCAGTGATACTCTTAAAAAGGTTGAGAAAAAGTATGAGACCTTGGACAACGCAGGGTCTTCAGCATGAGGTCAAAAGGCAAATCTTTGAGTTTTATGTGGAAGGAGAGTTCGGTAACTAGGAACAGCTCCAACCAGCGCTCACATGCTCTCTGGAGAAAAGTCTCTTTAAACTGAAAAACACAGAAAGTGGTTAGACGTTTATACACAGAGCTGAATACAGAGCTCCCCCCATTGGTCATTTAAAGAACAATAGAATAGGATGGAATAGGAATAGGATACATTTCATATTTCATTGTAGTTTTATAACAACAACACAAATGATAATAATAATAATAATAATAGTTACAGTACCTTGCAGGACACTTGATGAAAGCTGCACACAGTTGAAGAAGAGATATGTGCCATCATCTCTATAAGACACCTGGGAGAGCGGGACAACCTGTCACTCACATAAGATCTATACCATTATCAAACCACCACGATCAAACGATTTCAACGATCAAATCAATTCCTGATGGACGTAATCAAGTCCTATCCAATATGTATTTTTTTCTTAGAACTTTGGAAGAATGTTTTAATCAAAGAGATCTCATTCCCATTGACTAACATACAGTAGTAGGCAAAAATACATACTATGGTAGTCAATGGGGAATGAGATCTGTTTGATTAAAAAATTCTTCCAAATATCTTCCTTTGTGTTAAACACATAGAGGTTTGGAACAACATGAGGGTGAGTAAATACAGACAGAATTTTCATTTTTGGGTGATCAAACCCTTTAATATCTGCTAAAACTTTATTTTGTTGGTCATTCAACTGACTATAAGTGACTTGGCGAATACAAGTAAACTTATTCTCCTAACCCGAACCCTAACACCTAACCATAACCTAACAGTCTACTGACAGTCTACTATACTAATACTCTAATGAGAGTTACTTGAGTTGACATGTAGTTGAAAAGTTACTTAATTAGTAGAACGTCTAAAGTGACTATCCAAATAAAGTGTAACCTTTTTTTTAAATCATATGCATCAGCCTCACATTTAATAATATTTGATATATTATACAACACTGTGTATTCATTTCAAAACTAAACATAAATAAATCGTGAGAGTATAAAATTTGATAAGCATAATTACAAATTGACGCACCCATGGGTGTCATGGACTGTGATGCAATGCATGTTATAGTTTAAACTCGGCTGGGTGGAACAAAAACATTTTAGTGACTGTCTGCAGTGTCAAAATTCACATCCAGTTCCACCCAACATACTGTATAAGAATTAATCTAAAACTGGACAAAACAAACTTCTCTAAAGACCAGGGTGTGACAATATGGACTTCTGGATTAGTGTTTATTTCACACACACACACACACACACACACACACACACACCCACACACACACACACACACACACACACACACACATGACAGTGGCAGTGGCAGTGACTACAGTACCTTGTGTATTGGACATCATGAATCTGCCAGTACAAGAACAGATTTGAAGAGGAAGAGGTTAATACTCACTTCTGGTAGAGGTTTGACATTCCCAGTAATGAAGCAGTGGAGAGTACGGCCTCTCCCCACTCATCAGGGCGTTCCTCGGGGTCATACAGCGTACGCAGGGCAAAAGACAGTGCTGGAACACAAGAGACATTCTTACATAACTCTTTTATTTCTAAACTGTCACTGTGTGCCCCCTCATCAGTCAACATCTCTGAGAGTACACTTAGATCAGAAACCTCATGTGACAGCAAGTCAACTCGATGATGATGATGACACGGCTTGCCATTTACAGCTATAATATAATAAATATGATGCATTTTTAGTGCGTACCCTCTTTATTGATGGAGTCATCTTTGACAGGCAGTCGGAGAGTCAAAGGACCTCTGAGAAGCCACTTCCTGTAGACAAGTCCTCTCTCAGATGCAGAACTACTAACTCTGCTGTCTTTCCCAATGACTGCAATATCACAACACAAAATGGACAGCCTGATTTTCTCTATTTTTAGGTAAAGTGTGTGATATCTGTACCCTTAACCGATAGTGTTTAGGCAGCACATTTATGCCATGGTTACGTGTTCACTGTTCAGGCAAATGTGATTTCTGAAATTGCATATTGTTGACTAATTATGCTTTAAGATTATGAAAAGCTTACTATTGAAACAAAACAGACAAAACACACACAACAACAACAACAACAAAAATAACAACAAAAAACAAAACCCCCAAAACTACGGAAGCCCTGAACTGCAAAATTAAAAAAAAAAAAAACTGAAAAAAGAGATTAAAGTCAAAACATTTCGAGATTAAAGTCAAAACATTTCGAGATTAATGTCGAAACATTTCGAGATTAAAGTCAAAACATTTTGAGATTAAAGTCGAAACATTTCGAGATTAAGGTCGAAATATTTTGAGATTAAAGTCGCAAAATTTCGAGATTAAAGTCGAAAATTTTCGACATTAATCTCAAATTTTTCTACTTTAATCTCAAAATATTAATAAAGTATAAAGTCAAAACATTACGATAATAGAAGTGTGCATTCATAACAGTTGCGCGTCCACAAGCTCAGAACGTGAGTATAAATTAATGCACCTGTGAAATCGAACTGCCATGGATCAACACAAAATAGAAGCTTACTTTTATCTGGGCTTTCAACAAAATTCAACACAGGTGCTAGTGGCAGTGTTTTTGATGTGTTTTCATGCTCGTCTAGGCAACACTATCTAGGTCGAGAACACAACAGTAACCGTTCTGTCTCCCTCACCATAAATACGTTCTGGATACATTTTAAGTGCAATCATTTGGCCATATCCTGTGATTTCCTCAGATTTAATAACCACTAATGGTTGAGGAGAGATTCTCTGATAGCCTAGTATATTTCATAATGTTCTAATGGTAGCCTAATGCTGGTAGATTGGCACCTGTTGAATTTCCGTTGATAAAACAAACACACACACAATCACACGCGCACACAGTGTGAAACTCACTATGTGCCATTATGAATACTTGTATGTGCGGCAATTTGAGACAATAGCAAGCACACACGCAGCTTCTACGGAAGACTGCATTCTCATACTCTCATCTCTCTAAATATTTCGACTTTAATCTCAAAATGTTTTGACTTTAATCTCGAAATTTTTCGACTTTAATCTCGAAAATTTTCGACTTTAATCTCAAAATATTTCGACTTTAATCTCGAAATACTAGATTTTTTCACAGATTTTTTTTTATGTTGCGGTTCAAGGTGAAAGAGATGTACAATTAAGTGTATTAAAAATGTACTTAAATATGTTTTCAGTACAATACAAATATAATGTAATGCATTTTTAATACACTTAATTGTACGTCTTTTTCACCTTCCGTACAAAACAAAATGCCAAAACAAAAACAAAAACAAAACAAAAAAAAAACATTTTTTTTTAAATGCATTGATACGGGAGCTGTACAGCCCCATACCTGCTCTCTCAGCATCCTGCTGCCTCTTGCTGTTGGTATACAACTCAAATAACGTGTCTGAACTACAGAGGAAGGAGCTGTGTAGCTTCCATCTGACCCCCAGACATTCCAGTACTGCATCTATGAACATGAACAAAAAGGACATATGAATAGAATGTCATCATTTTACATCATTTTGCAGAAATATGAATAGAATAATGACAGAGAGAAATAAATAGATGAAATGAAATGTGAGTCAATTTTGTCCCCTGTAACTGTGCTAGTGGAGTTGTAGGTGGTTGTTATGGCATTGCTATAAATCAAAACAGCACATTCATAAGATTCTATGGCCAATGGGTTGCTCAATGCCAGGGAGTCACTATGGTGGCATCTGAAAGGGTGTTGCTTGGTGTTCTGAGTTCATAGGAGACCACCCTTGCACCTTAGATAATATTCTGGTCTAATACTCTGGTGGTCCATGCTACAATGTAAATCTATGGGATGTATTTAGTCATTTTTATCCTCATTCAGGTGAGAAATACAACAACTCATCTTTTTTTCACAAATCACATAATTTGATAGATATATATTTTTTTCCTGTATAACATGTTTGTTTTGTTTTAATCCTTAAAGGTATAGACCCCTTTTCAGTTGGTAAACATGGTGACGTTTTTTTGTGGGTGGAGCTTAAGTGGAGGCAAAACGTCGGTGCAAAAGGGGTCTATATTTTCAAAATTCTCTCATTTATTCACCCTCATGCCATCCCCGAATTAATATATGACTTTATTTCTGCAAATAAAGTGATCACACAGTGATTGTGACAGTAATCCATTAGACTTCTGGAACAAGTGACTTCTGAGCACCAGGTGATAGATGTATAGAAAAACCCCTAATAATTTTAACTATACATCAATGCTTTTTGTGTTTTTTTCAAGTGTCAAACAAGTGTCAGCCAATCAGAGGCATTATAGGGACTCACAGAGATGGATTATTTTCCTAAAAATCTTCATTTGTGTGTATCTGAAGAAAGAAAGTCATATACATTAGGGTGGCATGAGTGTGAGTAAATGAGAGAATTTCATTTTAGGATGAACTGTCCCTTAAACCTTTAAGTTGAGGACTAGCAATAATGATTTCTGACTTTACAGCCAATTAGATTTCCAATACACCATACCTGGTTTAGCGTTATGGGTCACTCTGTGAGACAAAACATCAAATCGTTCCTCTGGAGTGTTTGAAGACCATGTGACATCTTTGCTGTATATGAAGATAAAAGAGAGACATTATACTGTATGTATACACACACACACACACACACACACACACACACACACACACACACACACACACACACACACACACACTTTCTCACTATAATCCCTTCTCATCCCACTGTGCTTGAGTGCCAAGTGTTCTGTGGCCCCTCCTGATAGTCTTTGTGTTCAAAGGCCCACCAAATTGAAAGTTGTCATTTTCTAATGTGCTATACAACCTGCCCCATAATGATAGCATGTGGCTTGGCAGGTTTCCAACAGATCTATCCCCGGAGTGAGATAAACTGTCCCCCTCTCTCCTCGCCTGTCCGTCTCTCTCCCCCGCTAAACAGTTGTCATGGAAGTCCACTTGCCCCTGGCAACATACCAGAGTCGGGCACGTCGACAGGCCGAGTGAGGGTGAACGAGACATGGCAAAGGGGAATGTGGGCCGCTAGCGGCAGTCTCGTGCCAGTGGAGTGCCATGGGGTCAGCTGCAACATAAACACACAGTGAGAGAAAATCTGAGAGTGTGTGTGTGTGTGTGTTTAAGAATATCCAGATATTTGAGCTTTGAGCAAACATATGTCTGTGACAGATGGCTGTGTGCGCTAATGAAAATGGGAGAAAAAAAAATGAAAAATGAGTGCAAATTACGAATATAGAACAACCCTTTTAAATGTGCTTTGTGTAATCACTCCAGCAATAAATGTTTGTTTGGACAGTTCTCATCTTTTAAATCATGAATGTACTATATTTTTTTTTAAAGTTTGAGTTTGAACATGAGAGTCACGAAAACTCATCACAGAACAGAGCAAGGCGAGCATTTGTGCTTATAAAACTTAAACTTATTTATTTATTTTTTAGATGACCGATCGTTTCGCTTGATAAGACCCTTATTCATCGTCTGGTGTCGTTTAAAGCCCTTGGAGCAGTTTGCAGTTTGCTCTGAAACTGTCTTTTGGACTTCCCACTGAAGTGCTAGCCTCGTGAGACCATCCTGATCTCGCGAGCTTTCAAGGTTTCACTCGATATGCGGAGCAAATCCATCTGGCGGAGTCAGGTTACTGAAGTGCATTAAAAGGAGAAAATCAATGTTTTTATCAAAAACCTTAATTTCTCTTCGACTGAAGAAAGAAAGACATGGACATCTTGGATGTCATG
Organism: Cyprinella lutrensis; assembly: GCA_027497675.1. Classification (NCBI taxonomy): domain Eukaryota; kingdom Metazoa; phylum Chordata; class Actinopteri; order Cypriniformes; family Leuciscidae; genus Cyprinella; species Cyprinella lutrensis. The sequence goes on from JAOTRC010000003.1 coordinate 19,988,095, forward strand.
GGGGTGAGTAAATTATCATCATTTTTTTTAAAGTGAACTACTCCTTTAATACTAATCT
>JAOTRC010000003.1:20138274-20148855 GCA_027497675.1 Cyprinella lutrensis
CTCAGTGATCGTCAATAAAACAAAATTCCATTTTTCTCGGTTTAATGAAAACCAATAGGTCGTGATGGTAAGTTTCAGTTTAAGTGTAAGTTTCATGTTAAAGTGGACCAACGTGATTATGTCTTGTCGTGATACCAGGTTGAATGTTGTTTTGGCCACTTAGTTTGATATAATCACAAAAATTTAACGTAAGCAAGAATGAGTTTTTAACTCACGCTTTCTTGATTAAAGCCCAACGCTTTATCGACTGAGCTACTGATTCTATTAAATGCAAAAGTATATTGGAAAGGGTTTTATTGCGGGTTTGGTTTTTATTTGTTGGAAAAATAAATATAGAAATATAATTTGACACAAGAGGGCAGTATAGCCCCCGGTTTCACAGACAAGGCTTCAAGGGATGCTTTACCCAAAAATTAAAATTCTGTCAGTAATTACTCACCCTCATGCTGGTCCAACCCTGTGAGACTTTCGTTCAGCTTTGGAACACAATTTAAGATGTTTTTGATGAAATCTGAGAGCTTTCTCATGGGTCATTTATGTAGAAGAAATGAGAAATTATTTTTGAATTTGGAGCTTTTTAGATAGAGGAAAATCAGAAAATGTATTTTTGGCTTATGTAGTTGAAAAACAACAACTCCCAGAATGCACTTGATTTGCTGCCTTAGTTGGCCACGCCTACTGGTAACAGAGTGCAATAGTTAAACAACAAGTCTAGGCTACTAGTGAGTCTCCGTTATGAGTCTTCCCGAAAATGTGTTTCGAGATCACCCAAAATGTCCGGGATTCGGCTTTTGCATTCTACAGTCGCCATTCATCATGTTTACTGTGGCGAGCAGGATGAGTGAGGGCCGCGGGAGAACGGCGCGAGCCCGGTGGCGTGATTACCGATGAGCGGCACCTGTAAGACGTAAGTTACCGGTCTCGTATCTCTCACAGAGGAGCGGTAATTTTCTTAGCGATGTTAAAACACACATCAACCGATCACCTGTTTAGCGTTCATGTAAACACTACATTCAGATTCACCAATCGGAATGAATTCAGTTAGATTAAAAACAAAAGCTGTGCATGTAAACAATGAACAGCGACTGCAGAAAGCAAAAACTGAATCCTGGCCAGACGTGTCCCGGAAAAAGAGGATGGTAACCGCTACTACTCATCTTTCTCCACAGAACAAGAGCCTGCTAGCTTAGCTTCCAAAAAAAAAGTGTCTGACACTTTGGCTGCATTTACACTGCAGGTCTTGATGCCCAAATACGATTTTCTGACTATATCCGATTTTTTTGAGGACCTACTTACATCATCTTTTTTGCATTTACACTATACACTACTGAACATACCAAATGTTCGTCTTCACTTGGATTTCATCTTCTGGGTTCTTCGTCAGAACGTACGCTCACTATTGGCCAGCATCACACGCATCCCACGCATGACCAGCGCAATGACCATTGCATTGTCCCGAGAAAATTTGCATTCGCTCGAAAAAAAACTTTTGTGTTTGCTTTTAAAGAATTCAAAATTTGTGAGAGCGAATGCAAAGTTTTTCAGGTGAACGCAAACATTTGCGAAAGAGCATTAACATAATTTTGCCTCACATCTTTTTTTGTTGGTTTGGAGAGGTGGAGCTAGGATGAAATATTGTTCCTGTAAATACTTTTAAGCATTTCAGTAATACAAGTGTACATCGTACGTACGGTGCTCGGCAGTGATCGAAAAGGATTTAGTTTGAAGTCTCTTCTTGTAAACTTAGTGATGTGGATTTGGACGGCAATTAAATTACCACACACACACTCACATTCTGGGTTCAGACAGCAATCAAATAACCCCTATAAATGAAAATTGAAAATACTGTACGACCCCATGAGAAACAATTACTGTCCGTATATATTCTCTGTATCTCTGCTATAGTTTCAGCGAACTCCCTAACACAATCACTCCTTTTAAATAGACTCCTTAGCCTTTACTGCCTAATGGTTTTCCAGCTGGTGTACCTTTGGATAATATAATTAAAAATCTAACAACAATCAGTGTAATTACAATGCTATTCTTTGGATGAAAACACTTGAATTAGCCTAATTGAACTCTGGGTGTATTACAACTTCTGTCAACAGTGATAAGGTGTAGCTAACAATGCTGCAGACCAACGTTCCAAACATATGACTGAAAGAAGGTATATTTAACTAAAAACGTTTTGGTAAACACGTATTAACAATAAGGTACAGCTTAGTGTATTACTTAAGCACAACGCAGCGTCAAGAAGGTTTAAGGAAATCCAGCCCACATGGGTATGGGCTCCGTTTGTGAATGCAAAGTTTCTCAAGGGAATGCACAACATATTAGCATATAACTAATGTGTCTTCCATTACCATGTCAGGCTCCGTAATATAACAAAAAGTGGAAACTTCGATGCTTTAGAAACACATTAAACACATTTGAACATTTAGGAGCAGATTTATTAAAAGCTTGTTCCAGCGCAAACTTTCTTTTGACACTAAAAAAACAAATACGGTCAGGATTTACTAAAGGCATGCATTGAAAAAGTAGCGCTGAAAAAGTGTGCACAGGTCTTTTTGCGGCTGACCTTATTGTATATGCATTTGTAGGAGTTTCCCTTTCAGACGCAACATTTATGCAACGACATTGTTTAAATGAATCATGCTAGGTGATTAACGAATGTTTGCGCTAGTCAGTGCACGGCTATTTGCGCCATTAACACCCAAAATTCTTCAATTTGCATGTTGCCGTAGATCACGCGCAGAACTTTCCATTCCCATTGGTGCTTTTATGGGACGGTGTTCATATGCTAATTTACCCTGTTTAGTAAATCTGGTCCTCTCTCCTAATGCAATCCCATGTAAATCATGCTAGGAACTAAATCCACTGTTTAGTTCCAGATGGAAACACTTTTTTTTATAAATGTAAGTGGAGCGAACATAATGAAATTGAGTAAATTGAACAAACACCAAGTGTGCATCATGTAATGAGATTAATATTAAGTCATTGGGACAGATATAGCACACAAATGGCACTGTTTTCTGAGACTTATCAAGAGAGATCAAGACGGTTCCGTACACCTCCAACTCACTGAAGAAAAAAAGAGAGAAACAAGAGCCTGCTATGTCTGAGGATGAGCATGCATTTATCTTGAGGGGTTTTATTTCAGCGGAACAATTTACTAGAGGGAAATGTGAATACTGGGATTTATTTACTGACATATAGTATACAGTGGAATATACAACGGTAATGATTCAAGAACTGAACCGTATGGGACTGCGTAAAAAAAACACCGCTGAGAGAAATTTGTGTCTGGCAGCAAGATAAGATTTAAATGAGTGTACATTACCACTCACACAAACACCAGAGTTTATCTCCGAGCCAGTGAGACCTGGCGCATCAGTTACAGAGCTCACACAAGAACACTGCATGGAAACAAGGGAAATGTGATAAATAACCTTTAATGGTGCTGCTTCTGGGACAGGCAGATGGAAAAAAAGAGGAATAAACTGGACAAATGGAGATATGAAAGCTGCAATGCAAATAGACATTTTTTTACTGGCTGAAAAGTTTAAGACAACAGTTGTTAAAAAGAACAATCATCGCTGGCTCCTGCTAGCTCTTAGTGTAGGTAATGAATTAAACGTGAATCCCACAGTGTACCATACCCTTGTTAAAAAGAAGAGTGCTTAATTGTGTTTCTGTCATGACAACTCTTAAGAGGTTAGCATGGTAATGGATATGCCGATGTTAAAATCCCTGTAAAGTCAACATTAAGTATGTTCTGAGTTAGTCACACCACAGAAAACTGTGTTATTAGCCACCCAGCCAAATTTGAAAGATAAAAAAGCCATCAAGTACATAAAATAAGCTATCAAAATCTTGAAAAAAGGAGCAGTATTCTCTACTCTCAAACGCTGAAGAGTTGAAACGCTCTGCGCTGAAACCACACCCACTTGTGGGAAAGCTGCCGACGGTGATATTAGGTGAAACTGCTCTCGGAACGGGAGGATGAAGGCCGAGGTGGGAGATAGTCGGTCGGGCCATATTCACCAGTAACAGTGGATTATAAGTGAATCCCAGTTGTCAAAAGTTTATCAAACTATCCCATGTAAAAATGATCACTACAGAGGTGGGTGTTGGCGATGATCGTCCTCAGCTCTTCATCAAGGTTGGCTCTACACAAAATTAATCCACCTCTTCTTGATGTGATCGTTTTTAGGAAATTTAAAAAAGACACTGATCTGTTTTGTACATGATCGCATCCAGGTAGTAGCCTATGCATTTCCATGTCGGAGGCATAACTAGCTAGCAAACTGTAGACTGTAGTAACTAATAGTACTGAGTCTGACAGTCACTCGCTATTGAGTGGCGAATGCGAATGTGCTCTATTGTTGGGGGAAAGATCAGCCTCTGCCTCAGTGCATCATCAAGTTGGGGCGTGTCCACGAGCTCAGGGGCTCCAGTGCGTCATCGAGCCCTGTTTTAGCCCCACCCAAAAAATCCGTAAAATAGCAATGGTGAAAAACTGTTTAATGGTCTAACTCCGTATTTCATTACTTCACAGTTCAGTCTTTGTAATATGATTTAGCAATACATTTGTAACATTTATAATGTGTTTAGAATTTTTTTGTAGAATTGCCTTTACAGGGACTTTAATGTTATTGTAATGTTATGCAGAAATCCCTATCGTGTGGATTGTTTGTAATTTTAATTCATATAATATTTAGTCAATGTGCATTTGCAACTTTCTGTAAATTGGCTATTTTATAACGACATTAAACAGGTCTCATCCTCTCAAATTTTCGAGTCTACTGCTATCATAGGGTCTGTGTGCACGACACCGAACTTTTTATGCGTTTTGGCCGTTAGTTTACATGACAACAGCGTTTTGGGCAAGTTTTTGAAAACGGTCTTTGTGTGAACAACAAAAACCCGAATCTCTGAAGACGATGACGTCATGCACATGCGTATTACGTGTTCAGTCTATGGTGTTTCATCTCCATCTAGTGGCCTGGCAGCAGAACACAGCGTTTTTATTTGTTTTGGGGGATCTGCGAGAATGGGGATCGCTTTGACAATGGTATCTGAACTCGGAAAACTTAAAGGAAAAACAAGCGTGTGAACATAAAGGATTCTGGTACAAAAGCTTGAGTTCATATCTGCTTCAGTCAGTGTGTCAGAACTCAATTCATAATGCAACACCATTGACGTGCATTTGGTGTTCAATTGCATTGTACAATAGATGATCAATAGATGTTCTTTTCTTAGACATATTTTTGTTCGTTTTCACTCCAATTATTTTTTTTTAATCCATCTATTCAACAGCGTCACAAAGCAGCTACGAATAAGGTTGAAATGTGAAATCTCTCACTTCATGTGTTTTCAAGCTGTCCTGTTGCACCTATTCCTTATCTTTGTTTACGTGTTATATCCGTGCCTCAGGCTGTTTCAGTTCACACAGCTGAAGGGAAGTAGTTGTGTATCCTTCTCTCATGTTTTGCTGTGTTCTCCCTCTTAGGGTCCCTTATCCAACCTCCCTGGCATGGACAGCACATCTTTAAAAACAGCAATGGTGAGGCCTGTTTCTCTCTCTTTATTAAATTGCCCTATTAGGCTATTTTAAAGTTTTCTAATTTTGTTTTCGAGGTCTCCGACAATAGGTTTAAATGTGTCCAAGGTCAAAAACACTTTGCCGATTTTCAACCCACTTTGTATTGTTACAGTGTCGGAAACATACAGCACCTATTTTGTGTTAGTTATCATGATAACTTAGCCCTCCCCCCGCTTGGGATTTAAGAGACTATGTTTAACAATTAATTGATTTTTCATTTAAACAACAATCGATTATGGAAATTTATGGAAATTGACATCCCTAGACTTAAACGGTTCAGTGAAGGATTCAGTCTTTCTAAACCCCTCGTTTCTGAGAGCTTACACATTACATTACTTTTACATTTATTCATTTATCCAAAGCGATTTTGGATACTCTTCTCTGATTGGTCAAATGACACAGTCTGTTGTGATTGGTCGACGATACAGCCTGTTTTAGAAACCGAGCGCCCATATCTGAGTTTCATATCTGATCTTCCTCAGCTCTTGTACACACAGTGATACGAATGGTAACGATGGCGTTGATTTTTAGCGTATCAATTCGGATTTGAATCCTCTGAAAAGTTTTGGGAGACATAATTACTTTTATCTTTGAAACTCTGCAGACCTTTTACATTCTCAAACAGCTGAATTACACACTACATGAAAGATAATAATATGTGAACTTGGACCACAAAACCAGTAAGTCCCACGGTTATATTTAACAAAACACTGTATGGGTCAAAATTATCGATTTTTCTTTTATGCCAAAAATCATTAGGATTTTAAGTAAAGATCATGATCCATTAAGATATTTAGTAAATTTCTTACCTTAAATATATAAAAATTTTAGTGTTGTAAGTGGATGCAGCACAATCGCCAACAGAAATGGAAAGCTTTTAAAGGCAATTTTCTCAATTTCAAATAATTGTATCTCGAACAAATATTTTCCTATCCTAACAAACCATACATCAACGGAAAGCTTATTCAGCTTTCATGTAATGTAAAAATCTCAATTTTTAAAAAAATGGACAAACAAGTGTGGTTCTGCACGTAGATTCATGTTTTCAGACATATTTTGTTATTTGAATCCAGTCTGAATCAAAAACCATCTTTTTTTTGTCCTTACACAACCTGCAGTCAAGTGTTTTCACAGCTTTTCTGTCTATCTATCCTTTTCTCTGACCCTTTTGCCACTTTTTTTAAGGTGAAATCACGTCACATATATTTTCAGATGAAATCAAAGACATCCTTTGTTAATAATTGTAAGTTAACAAATCAAATCCAGTCTTAATAGTTCTACCTAATGGTTTTAAAGGTCTGGTCACATTTGCTAAAGTCAGCAACGTTATGTTTTTCTTTCCATTCCTGATGTGTCTAACAGTGTGTTGTTTGTTTTACACACAGGTCCAGTTTGACCGTTACTTGGCCTCTCCTGATACACTTGTGATGCCGCAGCTCAACTTCCTGCTCAGTGCTGCTATCAAGTATGAGTCCTTCACACACGTTTCGTCTATAATACAGCCATTTAAAAATAACATGAAGCATTACGTTTCAAAACAATTGTTCTTACAATTTCTAGTTCCAAGTTTAGCTATTCTTGTTACTCAACCACATCTGACCTAAACAAATAAGGCTTTGGCCCATAAAATGTATGTGGCCGTCAAGGCATTAGTTACGCGGTCATGAGCATGACAGGTTTCTGTTGCGTTTGTCATGTTTCTTGGTGCTTTTAGCATCAGCACATCAGTGCGATGTTGCTATTTGAGCGGTAGAGAGGCGCACACATTGAGTCACATTGTTACTGGGAAATGTAACCGGCTTGAGGAGCACTCACTGTCCCTCAGGTTAATGTTCTCTATTAATGGAGATGGACTCGTGCACGGGTTTGGCACAGCTAATTAGCTCCTGGTCCATTTCTCTCTCTCTCCCACACATAAACACGCCGCACGTGACTCAACTCTGCATGAGATACAAAGACGAGCTAAATGGAGATGGATCCATACGCACACACACACACACAGATTTTGCTCTGTTCACTTCTAAGGGATAAGTTCAACCAAATCTGAATATGTTGCCGTTATTTAACAAGCCTTGCGTCTGTTCAAACTTGAATGACTTTCTTTTCTTTCTTCACCCGTGCTTTCTTGTCTGATTCATTTAGGAAGTGTTATTTTGGGTCGGATCTTTTTATTCTGAACATTCTGGACTATATGTCTGTCTGTCTCTGTATTTATGTATGTATGAACCTACCTACACACCTACCTACCTACCTTAAAGTTAGTAGTTTTAGTAGTTAATAGTTTTTTTGGGGTATATTTGTGTAAGTCAATTATTTCAAGTGTGTGGGTAGTATTCTTGGTTGAAGTGCTCCTTATAGGCCAAGCATTAATCTGACTTGATATTTATGGTAACATTTTATGGTAAGGGTACATGAATTATCATTAATTCATGTTTAAATTCAAGCATGAATTAGGCATTAATTCATGCATTAATATCTCATGATATTCATCAGGAACTAACAAGAGTTCAACTTTTTTTTCATTCATGACTTTGTGGATGAACAAAAGCTTAATTTATTAAAATATTAACTAAGATGAGTAGATCATCATAAATTATGAGCTATTACGCATGATCATGATGTTTTCTTTGTTTTTCTTTCCTATCCATTGTGGATAAAGCTTCAGTTATGGTACATGAATCATGAACTCATGCATAAAAAAGCTTTTCCAAGCAACACCAAGTAACTTTTCCTCTGCAGTCGCCCTACAGGTTGGAAGCGGAACTGTCCATTACTGTTGTTGTAAATAATTTAGCCTACCACATCCTAATGTCACACGCACACACACACGCTCTCTGTTTATCCAGCACCGGCTTTGGAATCATGATGAAAAGCTTGAGATACTGCGAGGTATCTTACATGTAGCGGTAGTCTACTGTCGAGTACGCTACACCTAACGGCAATTGTAGCGCTTTCAGTCAGATTTGTAGTTTTCTTAGGTCTCATTCGGACTACAGAAACGCGATCCGATCTGGCAATCTTACATAGCGTGGATATATCAGATAAAGGACCGCAAAGCAGTGTCATAAGTGCATTTCACCATGTCACGACTTGATGAACCACTGAAACGATTTTGAAAACATTATTTTAAGGTAAAAAAAAAACTTACTTAGTGTTGCTTTAATTCATGCAAGACTACTCTTCAGATTATTAAAGGGATATACAGAAATCTGCATTGCCTATTTCATGCATACAGGCTATAACAGTATATCAGTTAATGTGAGAACTGTTTTTTCGAATTGTGATATGAGTTACCCAGCATGCTCATGTCTTCTTCATAGCCTGCAGGTAAATGGACAGACCCCAAAATAGACCAATCACAGCTCATAGCACATCAATTCTGTTGACATTCAAATACAGTAATCATCTTTTACAAAAAAAGAAAGAAAAAAATGTTTTCGGTTAAGGAGTCACCTTTTAATGTATAAAGTTTTATAAACAAATATTACTCCTATAACCTAAAACATTTTTTTTCTTTTGTAAAACAGCTTTATAGTTTTATTTTTGCAAAGAAATATAAGGGCACTTTAAAAAAGTTGATGGTGTATGTACTGAATTCCTTCTTAGCTCTTCCCAGGTATTTGCTGTTGATTTGACTGGTTTATACAGTTTCAGAATAAAGCGGTACAGTTAAGATCCATTTTTCCAAGTTAGGATCCAAGAAGTCTATTTGTGTCCACCGTACATTGTTTGCAACGGTTCGAACTTTCATGTTCATATTGTGTCATTTGACAGTTATGCCACCATTAATGGTCAATTAACAATTAGTTGAGGGGCCACACACATGAAGTCATTAAAAGATGATGACTACTGTACTTGAATATCAAGTTTTGGGGTCTGTCCATTTACCTGCAGGCTCTGAAGAAGACATGAGCATGCTGAGTAACTCGTATCATAATTCAGAAAAACAGTTCTCACATTCATTTATACTGTTTTAGTCTGTATGCATACATGAGGTAATGTGGATTTTTGTGTATTCCTTTAATAATTCTTAGAGTTGTCTTGCATGCATGAATTAATCTTTTTTATGTACACGAGTACATGATGATTCATGTGCCTTAACTGTAGCTTTATCCACAATGGATTGTAAAAGACAAATTTTTTTTGTGAACAAAGAAAACATAATTTATGATGATCTATTCATCTTAGTTAATGTTTTAATTAAGCTGTTGTTCATCAGCTTGAATGAAAGTCATGAATGAAAATTGTTGAACTCGTTAGTTCCTGATGATTCATGAGATATTAATGCATGAATTAATGCCTAATTCACGCTTGATTTTATACATCAATTCGTGATAATTCATGTACCCACATGTGGATAAACTGCCCAATTACCTGTAAAACTGCAGTGTGCACATACAGTATGTGCATCTGTACTGGTAGAAGTGCATCTGTAGAGGGCAGTGTTAGTCCTGAACTGAACCCAGATCAGTGTTTTGTGGAGCTCTACTATCTTTGCTCACTCGACCAGCCATGTTCTGACCAGTTTATGTAGTTTTTAATTAAGGCCGATTCCTGTGCGATGGGTTTCCAGGAACCTAGATCAACAGAGGTACCCTCAAAACCAAAACAGCACCAAGTTATGGCTACCAAAGTGTTCCTCGAGTCATTTATCTATGGTGTTGTTTTGATTCACTTGGTTTGTTCAGTGACACAATGTAAAATGTAGTTGTCAGACTAACCTTGACCGGTTTATTTACCGCTCATATATTGGAAATAGTTTTTAATTGCTACTAATTTCTACCTACCTACCTATCTAGATCCAAAAAAAATCTTTGCATTCATAAAACTAAACAATACAAACAAATAAATCAAAAATATATATTTTTATATATATATAAATTTATATATTTTTTACATTAAAATTATCTATCTATCTATCTATCTATCTATCTATCTATCTATCTATCTATCTATCTATCTATCTATCTATCTAT
>JAOTRC010000003.1:20181274-20192728 GCA_027497675.1 Cyprinella lutrensis
GCCCCTTACCAAAACTACTTCAACGGAAGGTTTCCAGATGGATATGCGGAGCAAATCCATCTGGCGGAGTCAGGTTAGGGTTACACTCCAACTCTTTTGAAAGACATCCTGGGACCACAGAGAGTGACGGTGCGGATCCACTTCTGTCGCGCCGTGCTTTATTCCTATGGGTGACATCACGCGACTTTAACACGCCCGCAAAGCATCCCAGGAAGGTGGCGCTTTATTTGGAAAAATGCTACGCGTCAAAAAGCTGGCCGATGCCCATCTTTATGCAAATGAATTACGTTGAACGCGCCACGACTATCCAATAGAAGTAGAGCATATGGAGACGGGGGGAAGTCTCTTTCAGGTCCTCTGTTCTAGACTGGCCGCTGGCTCAAAAGCACGCCCATAGCGGTAAACTTAAGGAACGCCCATCAAAGTACAAATGTGGGGAGGCGTCGCAACAACACGCGAATGTTGTGTCGGACAAGTGGATCTCTACCGTCAGGGCTTCGGTTTAACGCCTCATCCGAAGGATGGTGCTCTTTGACAGTATAGTGCCCCCATGTCTGTACTGGGACATTAGGACCCACACAGACCACAGGGTGAGCACCCCCTACTGGCCTCACTAACACTTCTTCCAGCAGCAACCTAGTTTTCTCAGGAGGTCTCCCATCCAGGTACTAACCAGGCCAGAAACTATTTATATAGAGACATGCCACTTCTTCAATCCTTAATACAAATTTATAGGGAAAACCCGTAACAACAAAGATGGTGGTTGTATGCACATGTCCCGCCCCTCCCGCTGGACAGCCAATCGTCTACTTTTAACAGTCAAGCCGGGAAACATTTAAGCCTATCGTCTGGTTCCATCGACGCAAGCGCACAGTTGAGGTTTGCGACAGCGGATAATACGTTACTGTTTGAAAAGGCGGCAGATTTGATATGCAGTGTATATGTGCGTTGTGTAAATATCAGACATCCCAAGTTTCCCAGAAGTTCCGGTTGTCTCCCGCAGATTGATAGCTCGCTGATGCCCGCAAATTAGTTCAAATCTCAAGGAATCTAGATCGAGGGAGCAAAAGCTCGCACATACTGTGTTTCAAACTGAGAGAGTGAGAGAACCCTTGCGCATGCATGCGTAGTAAAAGTATAACCTGTGGGAAAACAGAGTCATCAAACTTTTTCAGCAATTTTTGTCATATTTTACTGCTGTTTCTATACATGCAGTTTTTATGTCCCGGTGACCAGTGAAAGTGCAGTTCTGACTCTCTGCCCATTCATTTAGATAGGAACCTCGTCTTGTTAGTCCGAAATAGCTGCCCTGAGGCGTTGCCAAGATGGCGGCCGAGTGGCAGGACGTGCCTAAAAGGACTTTGACGGCCACATGCGGTTTCATTTAACGTTACCTCACACACACAAACACTAAAGCACGAGTGACGCTCGCACTGTTTTCAGTTTGCCTGTTTTCAGTCTGCCTACGCAGAGAAACTCAAAGGTCTTCCAGCAACCTGTCAAAATAAAAGTTTGGTTTAACTTTACAGTAAATTAGGCTACTGTACAATAGATTTAACTATGTCTCCATTAATTAAAAATACTACTACTAATGATAATGTGTGCATAGAAGGTTGCTTATTTTTCACTATATTTTCATTTAAACAGTATGTAGCCTTCAACGCTTTCATAAATTTACCATCATAAATAATAAAGTGATTAAATTGAATTGATTTTTTGATTGTTTTTTTCAAATAGTTAAATAAATTGGAAAAAATTGTTTGAACTGATTTTGCTGTGGTACCAAAATTGGTAACAAAAACCGTAACATTTTAATGGTATCGGTACTGACTACTGGAATTTTGGTACCGTGACATCCCTAGAAGTAATAATCAAATGGCCCACAGCTCAAGGTGGACAGCTCATAGGAAGGATTATTCTCTGCTGTTTTGCCATTTCTGTGCTCAGTCAGCTTCCCTTTCTTGGTTCTCGGTACAACAGCAGCTAAATTCAGCAGCACTTTCGAGATTTTTTGGGGTAAGAAAGTTTACATTTCAGCAGGCTGTAATTTCCATCCATTAATGTTTAGATTAGAAACCTGTTTTTTGTGGGAAGACAGTGCCCGCAGAATTTCAGAATCTCACACAGGTTATAATTGGCAATACCTGACTATACAGTCAGATTGTGTTTTGCATTTTAGTTCATTAAAGGGATAGTTTACCCCAAAATGAAAATTCTGTCAGTAATTAATCACCCTCATGTTGTTCAAAATCTTGAGGCCCAGAGAGAAGGAAATGAATAGTTGAATAAAGTCGTTATTTTTGTTTGTTTGTTTTTTTTAGCACAATAGGTGTTCTCGTTGCTATAAACTTAAAGAGAGCCACTGTAGTCACTTGGACTATTTGAATCATGTCTTTAACTTTTGGGCCGGCAAGTTTCAATCCCTTAGAAGCCAATGGAGGAGTGATCCAGCTCTCAGATTTAATCAAACATATCTTAATTTGTGTTCTGAAGATGAACAAAAGTCTTATGGGGTTTGATCAACATCAGGGTGAGTCAGTACTGAAAGAATTTACATTTTGGGGTGAACTAACCCTTTAAAATCATTGCTAAACACTGTTGATATTTGAAATCAACCCACATAAACACCCAAACGAAATTAATTTGCCCTGAGGAAGGCCACAGAGGCTGAAACATGTTGGCATATTTTTTTTAATGGATAGCCAAGTTTTAATATAATCTTTTTAAACTTCTTTTCATTATGAGTGCCTCAGACTTCCTGTTTATTTGAGAAACATTTTGGATCTCCAAACTCCAAAAGGAACACATTTCTCAACACCTAAGTACTAGATTTATCGGCCGATATATCGGTTATCGGCTTTCAAATATAAAGAATTATCGGTTATCAGTAACTGCCAAAATGTTCATATCGGTGCATCCCTAATTTTTTTATCAACACATGAATGTGGTACAGGAGTGTGGCTTGTAAAAAAGCAACAATATAAACAAAAAGCTAAGAAAATCATGTTTTTGCCAAAAACTTTGTCAGAATCAACACCCACAAAGCTTCACAGTCTTGTACCTCATCTTGGGTTGACATTTCATTCAATTACATGTTGTATGATATAGGGTTGTGATGTATATATTCTGTTTAATGTTATGATCGTGTTAGATATGCACGCAAAAAACTTCTGTCCACTCCTTCTGGATTACGCAGATCTTCTTAATTTGGATCTGGAGATGCTGTACTATTTCAGAAGATTGGTAAAAGCGCCCCCTACCGTACAACAGTGAAAAGCATGGATTACTGGAAAAAATTGTCAACAGCGGAGAAGCTTTGTCAGAAATGTTGGAAAATCTTGTCAAAGGCAAGGAAAGAGTTAATCATTTTCACTGTATTTTCACAAGCTCCCCAGTACCGCCAACCAATATGCTGTTTGTTCAGCTAAACCATTTTTTAAATCCCCCTTCATATGTTTTCTAATAGACTCATCCTCCCCTTTAAAACCAAGCCAAACCCGCTAATCATGCGATCAGGCCGGCGCTCCAAGCCACGCATGCCTTTGCACATGGCAGGGCAAATTAGAGTGTCTCCAGCAGTCTGGATCTCTAATTCAGCAGCAGCAGGCCTTCATCTGTCCCCTGAATTACAGCTCAACGCTTCCCGCTGTGCATCCCGCTCAGCCCGGCCCCACGGCGCTCACACAAAGACACTGCAGCTCGGAGAACAACACGGAGCGAGCATGCAGAGCGCATGAGATCAATGACACACAACCTGTGGTAAACACCTTTAGATTAACCATGTGAAAGTAAAGCCAAAATAGGTAATTCGGATCATGGCAGTGTAACCTTTATGCCAGGCATGGTTTGAATATCCTGTTTTACTTGGAAATATGTCATTTTATACAATTTAAGACAATGGCTGCATCCAAAAGCTTATGCAGCTGGCAATGAATGTCAGGCAATTAATGTGAAGGCAGAGTTTGCGCTTGAATGCATCTCAAGAAACTGTTTTCGGACAGACTTCTGAGGCAGCGTAATGGTTTAATCATCTCCAACAAAATAGAGCGAGCTTTGGTGGTACCAAAATTAATATTTAATATCTTCAAGAGTAATTTTTCACTAGAATTGACATCAAAAGTGGAAAACGTTAGACAAAAACATACATTTACACACAAACTGACGACCAACTGCAACTTTCAGACGCCTTATTTATTTCTTTTCTAGCTCAACTGTCACAGAATGGAAAGCACAGGATTGTGGGATATCAAAGATAGCCAGTGGCGGAGTGGCAATCGGGAGAGTCGGGAGTTTCCCCGGTGGGCCGGTAGTGTTTCGAGGCCGCGAGGGCCGGTCTGATAAAATTTATTCATTGCAACATTGTCATGCCACTTGGGGACCAAGCGAGGGGAAGAAAAAAAGATTTTTTTTTACTTTTTTTTTTTCGATAACGGAGCGTATATTTGCACTAAGTGCCTGTCTTTTTAGCAAAAAGACGCCTGTCACGAAATAACTACAGTGGCGTAGGTTGTGGGCATGAAGTGATTGAAAGCAGCTTTTGATGCGATCAACGCGAGTTTGAATCCGCCTTTTGCCGAACTCTCTCTTCTCCCTTTTCCCAACACAGATGAGATGTAAAATCTATAGCCTAACATAAAGGTCTCTAGCGTTATATTTTGCCAACGAACTGAAATCGAAACCATGATATGGCGTTGTGCCTTTATAAAACCGCACAAGACTTTAAGAATAGACATCCTGTTTGTGCTGGGTGATTTAAAGAAAAGTGTGCAATTTGTCACGCGATCAGCATGGTCATCTGGTGTTTTCTCCTAAATAAAAGCTCAAGGGTTTACTTCTTGCAAGTGAAGAAATTCAGACAAAAGTATTTAGATTTTCCTATATTATAGTGTAATGTAGGCTAAAATGTACTTTTGAAATATTAATTTTCATTTATATAGTACGTTTATAGGCTATATGAATTTTACATCATAGGGATAATTATATAAATCATTATTACAATAATTGTTTGGCCTTCTAAAACACCATTGATAATGTAATGTAGACTGAGACTCTCATAACTAAAAAGATGTTTGAGCCCTCTTTATTGTCCTGGTACAAATCAATGCATTTTCTTTGATCAATGAGCAGTTTAGGGGTTGAAGCTCTTAATTTTAATCTCACGGAGCACGAGATTGATGCATTTAACCTTAAAATGTACACAATTTTCTTGGACAAAATATACATGTGGCCTGCCTAAGAGGGGGCCTACAAGTCCCCTCTTAATCCGGCCATGCAGGCGACGAGGGCCGGTGGTCTATGAAATTTCCCGGTAGAATTTTAGGGTCCCACTCTACCCCTGAAGATAGCGAAGGATATATCTTGACTTGATGCCTTCTTACAGTAGGCAGAATTTTTCTGCTCTCAGATGGAGCCAACTTGTATCAGAGAATTTCTGATACTTGTTTCTGTGGAGCTGTAATCTCCATGGCCGTTCTCTCTGGAGATGTTTCTCTGGGAACACGAGAAGCCTAGATGAGAGACAGCTGAGCCCAGGAGCCATGACTCACCAACCTCTTGATAATCACTTGCAATTTATTTGCTTATCGTGAGATACAGCTTATTTTCTAATAAATTTTGGGGGGCTTTTGTCTTTTTATAGGAGATTAAAAATTGTTACTAATATTTTGAAAGAAGTCTATATTATAAAAGAAATATATAAATATTAGATGAAAATGACTTGGGGTATGAATCTTGGGGTATGAATCTTGGGTTAATGAATATGAAAAAAGTAGAGGCTCTCTTCATTCTTTTAATATATTGACTATTCAGATATTCTTACAACAAAAAAAGCGGAGGGGGGTAATTCATTTTTAATTTAGATAAAATTGTATTCATTCATTCATTCATAAAATATTTTATATGAGAGTTTGATGATGAGATTTGTTCTATTTGTATATGATATTTAATATTTTGTATACAATATATTTAAATGGCTATGGTGTGATGTTGAACTAATAATATGTATATGCACATGTCCCATGTGATAACACAGATTCAGCAAAATCTAGTCTAAATTTATTAAGTTTGACTTAATAAATGGTTTGTTTATAATTAGGACGTTTTAAGTTCTGAAACTTGCAGGATGTTATAAATGGTACAAAGATCTCTTACACGTCAAAAGATCAATGCAAATATGATTTCTCATGTTCCCTTTAATTTATGCCATTACATCAGCACAAAATGTTGTGTAACAGCTCAAACACTTTTACATTTCTATTCAAACGAGATGAAAGTATTTGATCTCTCCCGTCATGTTTAGCTGCTGTGACAGGCTCAGGTCATGGCTTTTGCTTCTCTGATACATTTGTTTGAGTAATTCTAGTGCTGAAAGACGATGTATCGGTTAAGCTTTTGTTAAGTGTTGGTACAGTTTCTCAAGCTCTAGTCTTGAAGCACCTGTGTGTCTCAGTAGTGGGCGACTCAAAGCTTGTTTCTCTTCGCTCCAGAAATCTGCTGAGGAGGCAGAGACTCACAGCAGATGGGCTGAGATGGAGCCAACATAACATATTTCTCCAGGATTAATTGTTTGGCCCTGTGCTCCGTCTTTCTCTCCTTTTGTTGAGCATTAGACAAATTCAAATTCTCATTGGTGATCAGCTATTTGATTACAACTCATTCGCCTGTACCCAAACCTGCAGAAACATGTCACTTTCATATCATTTCAAAACTGCATGTTTATTGATTTATTTAAAGGAAATGCAGTTCACTGAGGTCTAGTATATCCCTCATTTAAAGAGTACTTATTACTTAAATAATAAGCTTTTCTTAAAGCAAGTTTTGCTTTAAAGCAAGTTATTCAAGCGCATATTTTCTCCTTAAAACTCCAGTGTACCAAAGTTTGTCTCACAAATGCGGTTTGAGATCGCCTATTTCCTACAGTCAAAAACATGTAACAAATCCCGCCAGCTTGTGGGGCAGGGCTTTTCCACAGTGAGCACAAGGAACACCTTTAAAGGGATAGTTCACCACAAAATGAAAATTATGCCGATATTGACTCGCCCTCATGCTGTTCCAACCCCGTAAGACTTTTGTTCATCTTCGGAACATGAATGAACAATTTTTGATTAAATATGAGAGCTGAATCACTCCTTCATAGGCTTCTAAAAAATTGAAACTGGACGGCTGAGAAAAGTTCAAGAAACTGTTAAAACAGTCCAAGCAGTTTCCAGAGAATCAAAAGCCGAACAGAGGAGATTCTGCTGGTAAAAAGAGAATGAGACAGAGCTCGTAATAAAACATGAATCAACGTTGACTTTGCATTTCATAGATGGAGAGAACTGAGGGGTTTAAAACTTTGAAAAAGAGATTTTCGTTACTGAACAGGTGAGTTATATTGAACAGATTAATTACCCTAGCTCTCTAACAGAGTTGAGTGTAAAGCATTTTATATTATAGGGTCATTTCGTTATAAATTTCATTATTGTTGGAATTTATTTTCAAGGAAGGACTGTCTTTTAATGGATAAAGCTACAGTAACGTCTTCAGGTAGTCAGCGTAAGATCCCTTCCATCTAAACTGGATAAATATCTTAAACCTACAGTCAATTTTTATATGAGGTATGATATCAGTGTACCTTTAGAAAAACATTAATTCCACCACACGAATAAATGAATGAATAACAAGTACAAATACTGGACTTCTGGGAAAAAATTTTCGCGATGACTCAAATAAAATCATTTTAGCCGTCCAAACAAATTATTTCTTCTCTGCCAAAGAATACGCACATGATGCTTACTGTCAGCCAGTCATGGCTCTAAATTATGTATTATAACACAAATTAATGTACAAAATTTTTGTACAAATTTTGTTTTTGAAAAGGCCTATCTGTATTTACAAAGAACAAAAACAAGATTGTCCTCAGAAACTAGCAAATAATATACAAAATAGCCAATAATATACAAAATAAAGACAACATTTTCATCCACATTGACCACAAAGAGCTAGCTTTGACTCATTTAAGTTATTATGGCGTTTAAACATGCAAAAAGCCCTATAAAAAAGCTCTGATAAATGTGTAACACTAATTAAAAACAGTTGTTGAACTTTATGGTAGTTTTCCAAGTTCGCTCATTGGCTTAGAATGCAAATATTTAGCATTAACGCAAAACTGGAAATAACATGTTTGGCTGTCGACAAAGGCTTTCGTGAGAGCAGAGCGGCGTGGTGAAAGTTATATCCTTTACAGTACGGTAAATAAATTTGTTATTAGCAAACACGCTTGTTATTTCAAGAGTGTGGCTCTTACTGAATGGAGCGTGCAGGAGTAAAGTAACAAAGCAGGGGAAGGAAACACTCACACACACGGTTGTTTTCGCTGTGCTACGAGGTGTTGTTTTCAATCCTTTGCCACCCACGTGGCATGCTGGAGTGTGAAGAGAGGGTTCAGGTAACGACCATGTGTTCCTGATTAATACGAAAACAAACACTGGAGGTCATCAGGCAGAACAGACGCCATTACACTCATTAATATCTACATGAATTTCGGCTGGCCCCATGGGCTGATGGATGCGTGTAACCATGGGTCCTGCCATTGAGGACGCCGTGCCACGATCACAAACATCGGTGGTCAAAGATGGCAAAAGCTCCAGATGGGAAATTAATGTTTGCGCCATCAGCTTTGGTTGTTTAATTTACAAGTACTACAGCGTTTATATTATATTTTTTTTCCCTATTGATGCATGTTCTTGGTTGTTTTTGTCCTTCTTGCCTATTGGCAGATGAGAGAAGGGTGATATAATACTGATTAGTGATAAACTGATATATCTGTTGGGCAAATTATATAGTAGCTCAAACAGTAGACAATGGTGCTAAGCATGGGTTCAATTTACATGGAATGGATGAACTTAAAATATGTAACAAAAAAAAGATTGAAAGCAATTTGGGTTGGTTTAGATAAATGTTTCTTGAGTAAATGGAAATGCTCTTCACACCATCGTTACCTAGTTGTTACTAACTTTTGTGAAAACTTTTTTTAGAGCCAGAATTTTTTAGTGGTGGAAATGATGCAAACTGAGTAACAGCCATAATTATTTAAACAAATAATTTTCATTTGCAAAGTAAATTAATCCTATTTTTTGCATTGTGACATTATTCAATGACAATTATTTGCCACCCGAATTGAGTTTTGAGTGTTTTATTTAACAATAATTTAGAAGTAGTTAACAAATACTATCACCACCAGTGAATAATTTGTGAATAATGCAAATGAACAGTTGTCTGCTGTTTCCTACGGTATCAATTACTAATGTCATGTTGCTCAAAATATATTATACTGGCTCAGTGTTGAATGGTTTTACCCCCAAAACCTCTAGGCATTAATTTCTTTGTGCAAAAAAATAAATTACGATAAAACTAGTTGTCATAATGCGTCAAGTATATTTTCTATACTTTTCTCCAACATGATATAATGACTTTTGCGTAAACATACACGCCAATTTCGAGTCAAGTGGCGTGTTATCTCGACACATTTTGAGCTATCCGCGTGTATATGTGTATGTCTATGCCATTAACATCTGCGTCAATCCGCGTGTCTGTGCACGCCGTCAAATGTAAGAGCAAAATAAAGCAAAATGTACATCTACATCTGGGGAGCTATCTTTTTCTTTCCTAAGATAGAGGGAACAGTCATAAATGCCATTAACCCCTGTGACGGGTAGGTTTAGGGACGGGGTTGAGGTAAGTCATATATTTATACAGTAATAACGTTAAGTCAATGGCATTCATAAACACGCTGAAAAGTGATTATGCGTGTTGATAGCGTGCCAAAAATGAAAATACGAATTGGTGTGTGATACACACGCTACTTCATGAGGTCTGCCTGCTTTTCTCATAGAATTTTTAGGGCCCGAGCACCCAACGGTGCGAGGCCCTCTTGAAACTGTTAGGGTTTTTTTTTTTTTGTGTGTGTGTTTTTGTTTTCTTATTTTATATGGATTTAAATAGATATATTTTGTACAGCAATTTGGTCAACCTAGGTTGTGTTAAATGTGCTTTATAAATACAATAAACTTGAAACTTGAAAATGTGCAGACAAATGTGGGCAGAACAACCATTTTCTCGAACATTCAAGCATTTTGTAGACAGAAAAGGTCTTTTTGTGTGTGATTTTTTTTTTTGGGGGGGGGGGGTAGTGATTTCAACAATGAGAACTGTATACTATAATAGTTTCATAATCATTTATAGCCATAGTTTACATCTGAGAACAATGATACAGTTATATTGACAACGTGGCTAAAAATTTTGACAAACTTGTTTGAGAACAATGACACCAGGACTTGTCATTTCGATGGCACTGATATGTTCATTCATTTAATATTTTTAGATGAACTAAGAGTTTTGAAAAAGTTACAGGCGTTTGCAGGTAGTCCAGTGTGGTGCGGTTTGTACAAATTGTTTAAAAAAAATAGCATTGCAGGTTATTTGTATGTTACAAAAGAATGATTCGAGAAATGTACCAAAACGACTGAGAAAAACTGCAATATTCATCAATATTGTTGTTGTGACTGTACTGACAGACACTCTTGGATGATAACTTAACAGGAACACGACATCACTGTTTTCAACAGAACTGCTTTATAGATGAAATGAACTAAATGAACTAGCTGAATAATGAGCTGTACAGTTTAAAAGAAATGCTTGGATAATTGAATCATTTTTATGTTATCACTGTAAAGCTGCTGTGAAATAATCTGCATTTTATAAAGCGCTTATAAATAAAGGTGACTTGACTACAATAAAACCCACAAATCTAATAATGCAATGGCATGGTATGGTAAAGCAATTCAGACAACTCTTGCTACTTCGAGAGCCATGCAACATGGGCAGCATGAGTGTACCAATGTGTTTTTCTGTAAAATACAGGGAAGCAAGTCATGAGACAGGCACTGGATATCATCACGGCACCACCCATCAGTCCCGTTCCTCACATGTAATCATCAGTTAGCGGCACCCGTGCAGAACCCACTTCCTCCTCTACCTCCTAATTGTGTGCAGCTCGCCGTCATATTAAAACGCAACTTTGGAGTGACAATTACTGTCTTTGTGAGAAAGAAACAACTTATTTTAGCAGAGTTTTAGATATGATCAGTTTTGTTTGTTTTTAAAGTGAGTTTTTGTGTGCCATCCATCACTCTTTTGTATAGGCTATATATAGTCCATGATCGATCAACTTTACTATAGCGTTAATTTTTAACCGAATGCATCCTTTATTAGATAAATCAGATATAGTAAATAGGTCTACACAAAATACAAAACACAATATTACAACTTACAGTCACCTAAAGGATTATTAGGAACACCATATACTGTGTTTGACACCCCTTTCGCCTTCAGAACCGCCTTCTATGTGGCATTGATTCAACAAGGTGCTGAAAGCATTCTTTAGAAATGTTGGCCCATATTGATAGGATAGCATCT
>JAOTRC010000003.1:20286511-20303079 GCA_027497675.1 Cyprinella lutrensis
TGTTCCAAGGTTCAAAATTCCAAGTGTTCCAAGGTCTAGGTGTTCCAAATTCCAAGTGTTCCAAGGTCTAGGTGTGCCAAATTCCAAGCGTTCCTAATTCCAGTGTTCCAAGGTCTAGGTGTTCCAAATTCCAAGAGTTCCAAGGGTAGGTGTGCCAAATTCCAAGTGTTCCAAATTCCAGTGTTCCAAGGCCTAGGTGTTCCAAATTCCAAGTGTTTCAAATTCCAGTATTCCAAGGTCCAGGTGTTCCAAGTGTTCCAAATTTTTGCTTAGCTTTCAGCAAGATTTTGTCCTGGCGCAATACCAAACTTTTCCACTAGATAACATCCAAGGACCATTTGTGACCCAAATAAGGACTAATTTCCATAATAAGGTTTGAGTGATCTGAACCATATATCACCACACTTTTATTTTATTTCCACAGACTATTTTATGAAGTAGACATGCTATTCATAAGTAGTATGGACAGTAGAACTGAATGCACATGAAGTCATAAATACGGATGGAAAGTTCTGGATTTTCTTTAATATCCGATCTTTACGAGTTGGGGGCGAGTCACTGAATCATTCATTTAAACAAACCTATTTTGACTGATCTTTTTTCTGATTTTTTTAAAAAGACTGTCACTGCAGAAATTAACATTTTGTCAGAACCTCTAGTAAATTACATGTTATTTTGTTTAATTGTCTCTTCAGAATCATGGAAGAATCGTGATCCCTAAAAAGAAAAAAGTTACATTTGATTTGACCTGAAAGGTTGAACCATAATAAGTGTGTGTGGTTATGTGTTTTCAGTGATATTCAGAAGGCCTGTTCCGGCTCTGTCGCCTCTGTCTTCTCCTCTCTGGCTTTATGCCCCACTGAACTGGTTAAATGTCGACTGCAGGCCATGCATGAAATGGAGGCGTCCGGCAAGATTGCCAGTGGACAGAAAAGGTCTGTCTGGCCAAAGGAGGTTTTGGTAATTGAAAATAAGGCCTGTGGGAACTTTATGTCCATTTTAATAGATAAAGGGTTAATCACATAATTTGGTCATTATTAGAAGTATGAATTTTAATTGTAATGTAAAAAGTACAATGTTATTTGAGTTTATTCAGACTAAAGCTCCAATATAGATTTTTTAATCATTAAGTTTAATTAAGAATTCAAATGTTTTGATTTACACACAGTACTATAGACAAACATTTATATACGTGAGTGTAGAGAGATCGACTCGCTTACGTCATTCGCAGTGGTAAAGAGCTCTTTTGACACGTTTTGCTTTTTTTGACCCTCTGATATGTGTAATTTAGCTTGTTACCAGGAATTACGCTGTGAAATGTAAAAATGTATTAGTCAATGTTGAAAATAACATTAACTAAGATTGATAATTGTGTTCATTAATAAATATTGTTCAAACTTAGTTCATGCTAACTAAGGAACAGAACATTTTTTGTAAAATGTTACCCAGAATTTTCCTTTTGGGATGAACTAACATTTAAAGGCGGAATTTGGTTGAAGCCAACTACTTTTTTTAAGTAGTTTTAAGTTTTTTAACTTAAATTAAGACAAAATGACCTCCAAATCAGTTGTTCACCTGTTCTACCATCTAGAGTTGTCTGTCTTACCTTGTTGAAGTTCCTCTCTGTCTCTCAGCACAGTGTGGTCCGTTGTGAGAAATGTTCTGCGGACAAATGGTCCTCTGGGCTTCTATCAGGGTCTGACCACCACTATCGTCCGTGAGGTACCTGGATACTTCTGTTTCTTCGGAGGTTATGAACTCAGCCGCTCTGTGTTTGCCAACCACATGGGCAGAGACAAAGAGCACATAGGTTAGCCCACAGGAGGAACACCACATGTAGCATCTAGTCAATGTTGAAAAGGCCAGAACTGATGGTTAAATCACTTTTATTGCCATCTGTGTCAACATCAATCAACATAAGAGTTGGGTAAAAACATACACTACCATCACATTTCGACCGTTACACGGCTCATTACATTAATTTCAATCCGTTAGCATTACCAAATTAGACATTTTACGATAAACATTTCAAGTCGCTCAAATATAAGCTTCGGAACTTTACAAACTTTGTTCCCCAATTGACCGAAGCTAATTTTGTAGATTAAACTGTTTTTTTTAACCTTTTCAGACTTTTCTTTCGTCTTCTTCGTCGTTCGTTAAACTGATTTCCGTTACCTTACTTCCAGTTTCTGTGGTCACCAAGAAATAGTTTCATGTGCTTCTTCTCCCTCGTTGTATTATGGGTTTGCTCTGTGGGGAGAAATGTGCTGGTTATGTTTGTGAGACAATCAGCTGATTACCATTATTATATTAAATTATATTTTAAAACCCTTGATCCTCACCTGACTATGGCTTTGTAAAGTGTATCCATGATGTGGATTATAATGGACTGTGGTACAGAAACAGTGACAATGTAACACACTCTTGTCTTACACTGGCTATTCTCTGCTGTCTCAGACAACGATATGTTTGTCCCGTTTAAGCCACCGTAGCGTCTTCGAAAGGGAGGGGTGAGCAGTGGGCTGAGCCCGTAGTGCAACTCGCAACTGAACCACTAGTGCCACTAAAATCTACACACTGCACCTTTAAACCAGAAACTGTTTTTCGAATAGACCAATACAAAAGTGTACTTTAAATAAAAAACACTGGCTTTTCCCCTTTTTCAGTGTATTTACCAGGAATGATCCGTGTGTTCTGACAGGTGTGGTGCCGTTGATGTTCAGCGGTGGTTTCGGCGGAGCCTGTCTGTGGTTGGTCGTGTACCCCATTGACTGTGTGAAGTCTCGCATCCAGGTTCTGTCTTTAGCAGGGAAGCAGGAAGGCTTCCTTAAGACTCTTATAGGGATTTTACGAAATGAGGGTGAGATTTTTGTGTTTATCTTTGTTTCTTGGCTTAAGGACACAGAAACGAGTCTCTCAACAACATAGTGTCGGCCCAGATCCGGCCCACATCCAGGCAGTGTGGATTCATGCAATAAACATGCACATCAGGAAAAAGGCATTATCCCAGACAGCAACACAGTGTCGGCCCAGATTTATCCCTCATCTGATACAAGTGGATTTCACACGGCCCAGATGTGGACACTATGTTGCTGTCTGGAATGCTACTGGTGTTTAATGGGTCATTCTCAGGAAACCATTTCTGCCAGAACACGTATTTTATATAATATCTTGACACTTAACCCTTAGAGCCTGACATTTGAAAAGCACACGATACGAGTCTCATGATTCAAACTGAATCAGATTTTTATATGATGAAACATACAGTAAGTTGTTCTTGTATTGCAGCATGTAATATTCTGGTGTCTTGTTCACAGGAGTGGCGCCTCTGTATTCTGGTTTGACCCCGACTATGATCCGAACTTTTCCTGCCAACGGAGCGCTGTTTTTGGCCTATGAAGTCAGTCGCAAGATCATGATGCAAAAGTTTGATCCCTGAGTTTATCTCTCAGTCTCTGGGGTTTTTCAGAAATGTTTTAATCCCATCTAGTGTTTTAAGTTCTCTCGAAGTGTTGTTCATTTATGCACATCTTGAAAATTGTTTATAAAGAATATTAAATTAATAATAAAAAAACTGAAAATCAATGTTTCAAACCAGTGTTATTATTAACTAAAACCATTAAAAACATTTGTTAATTGAAATAAAGATGAAAAATAATAAAATATAAATATTAGTCGGAAAAACTTAAGTTGAAGCACTAAAATTATTAACTGGAAATAAAACTACATAAAAAATACTGAAAATCCTAATAAAATGAACATGACAGCTAAAAATATAAAAGAAATCTATTCAAAATATTAATAAAACTAAAATCACACTAATTCAAACCGTTTTATGACTTATCAAGTGTCCATTTCTGCTGGTTTCATGCTCAAACTTTCCTTGTTTGTTTGTTTGTTTACTGTAAAAATTAAATTTTAAATTAAAAATTAAAACTTTGAGTTGCTTTAAGTAGTTGTTTTAAATAAATGTTCGATATTATTTATATCAGATAATAATTGCACAAAAAAATACTTTCACACAATTCTTGAACGATTTCAGAAACCGTTTGTATTTGTAACCGCAAACATAGGATTCTGTGAAATTGGCAGCGGAGGATACAGAGAAAATACCTAGCCATAAAGTACAGGATGCTGCTTATGTCATAATGGACAAATTCATGTACAAATATTGTAATGGTGGATCAGTGTTTCCATTGAGTTGATCTGTGGTTAACACACAGCCTGTCTCTATGGTGAGCAGCGCTTGACTGCATGTTACACTCGGTTCTCCAGAGACCCAAAGATCTGCTTTTATTGTTCGACTAGTTTCCATTTAATGAGGTCTTGTTTTATGCATATCTGAACAACTGAATAGTTGACTAGGCTGAAAAGTCATGTGTGTGACAAATGTGTGAACAAACAATACTGTATTTTACTGCTACGCATGCCATGTTTTAGACATTAAATACACTCCTTATGTTGCAGTGCCTCGATCATGGGCATAGTCCCATAAATAAATGTTATTCAATGACTTTACAAACATGTAAACTACACTGTCATTTTGACTTGATCTGATTAAATGTTTATTAAATATTAAAAAATTGTAATTAATCATTTAAAATTGTTATATTTATTAAATATTTAGAAGTAACAATATCAATATTTGTTAATATTAGTGCTGGTGGGCAACGATTAATTGCATCCAAAATATGTTTACATAATATATGTTTGTGTACTGTGTATAATTATTTCGTATAAAAGCCGAATCGAAAGACAGCTGTTTACCAGCAGCAGCAGCCATTCTTTGTTTTCAAGTAGCAGTGAACCGTCGCATCTCAGTCGTCATTGTGTTAAGCCCGCCTGCTGACTCTATACACGATGTGATTGGTCAAACTAGAGTTTGTTTTTTTCTAGCTCGAAAGTCAATGGAGAGTTGCTAGACTACACTGGCTGTGAAATAATTTTTGCATCCACTAGGGGGAGTCTAGACTTCTACGCTAACATTAACTAACAATGAGCGATACATTTGTTACAGTATTAGTTCATCTTTAACATTAGTTAATACAAATATAACTTCATTGTTTATTGA
Source organism: Cyprinella lutrensis (assembly GCA_027497675.1). Classification (NCBI taxonomy): domain Eukaryota; kingdom Metazoa; phylum Chordata; class Actinopteri; order Cypriniformes; family Leuciscidae; genus Cyprinella; species Cyprinella lutrensis. The sequence goes on from JAOTRC010000003.1 coordinate 20,291,583, forward strand.
TGTTAGTTCACTGTGCATTAAATAATGTTAACAAATACAACTTTTAATTGATTGGGCTGACATTCTAGCATATGAAATAGCTACGTATTACACGTGAAACTCTCTCGAATACTTTTACTTCACCTATTATACATTTTTACTATTACAGCTATTGAGATTAACGAATCGTGAGAACTCAAATCGCGCTCGAGCATTCCTAGCTCTAGTACTTCCTAGCTCATTTTCACATGGGCGAGCCAAATTCTCTGGGCGAGCAAAGCAGAGAAAGGGGAGGTAACCTTTCCTCTGTAAGACATCATACGGAGGAGATTCAAGATCAGCATGTCTGAGTTTCATTTTCTCAAAGGCAGAGAAAGACACCCAAAGCTCGGTTTCCACCGCTAGAAATTTCTAGCCACCGGGGGACCATATACAGGCTAGGGGAACTCATGTTAATGTTAAAAAACCTCAGAAAGTGAAGATTTCATGTCAGGGGACCTCTAAGAACAATGAATGCCGTTATAGCCACTACATTTCTGGCTATTTCAGAGTGACCCACTATTGCGTCAAGTCCCACGTCACCTGGAAATCACCCTGTCTATACCAGTCAGGTGTGGATCTGGGCTCGGTTTCCAGAAGGAAGGTGGTCGTGACAGACGCCTCCAAATCAGGGTTGGGGTGCACATTCAACGCCTTCCAGGCAGAATGGACAGGGAACCTTGTCCTGGTCCAATTGGACAACATGACAGTGGTGGGCTTCAAAAATCCCCTGAGGGATTTGGGTCATACCTGCTGAACAGGCTGGCTAGTTGCCTCTTCCTATGGGCTCAGCACAAACTCCCTTCAGTGAGACCTTGGCTCTCTAAACAAGGGAGCAAACATGCTGTCCCACAACGGACGGTCTCCAAGGGAAGGGAGACCATCCCAGACGGTACAGATGATTTGGAGTATCTTCGGCGAGTGGAAATAGACCTCTTCTCCAACACCCCAGTGTACTTCTCAAAGGATCAGGATGTGTTTTCCCACAAGTGGCTCCGTTCACGCCTTTAAACCTTCCATCCGGTTGCTCTGCTACCTCAGGTCATCAGCCAAATTGGGGAGAACAGATGCTCGGTCCTACTAGTGGCTCTGCTCTGGCAGAACAAGTGTTGGTTTCCCAGGATGGTGTCACTGCTGCCAACAGTCCGCTGACCAATTCCACTAAGGCGGGGGGGACCTCCTTTCCCAAGCGGAAGGGAGGATCTGGCATCCCCAACCTGAGTTGTGGAGCCTCCATCTGTGGCCCTTTGACAAGGAGCGAGGGCACCCACTACTAGGCCAATATGTCCTGTCTTTTCTGACTGGTACTCATTCCGGAACGTAGATCCCCCATCTTGTGGCATTGTGGCAATATTGTAATTCCTGCAAGAGCTTCTAGATGGGGGATGCATCCAATGCTATGCTCAAAGAGTATGTGGTAGCCATTATGGTGCACCACGCCCCTACTACCGGCCAATCAGTTGAAAGGAATTACCCAATTGTGAAGTTCCTTTGGGGAGCCAGAACACTGAATACACCACTTTCCCATACAGTTCCAGCCTGGGATCTATACGCATTACTTAGGGTGCTTCGATAACCCCCCTCCAAGCCACTTCTGATGGCTGAACTCCGCCCGCTTACGCTTAAGAGTGACCTGCAGTCAGACTTATCTTGGATCTAGTGAGGTCGTCCTTAAAACAAGCCGAGGCTACATACTTTAGATACTCTCCACGTTGTTCAGAGCTCAGGTCATAATGCTCTCAGCTCTTCCTGCTTCTGAGGATCAGCAGTCGTTACATCTACTCTGCCCAGTCTGGGTCCTCAGAGTATATATTGGGTGGTCAAGCCAGTTCTGGCGATCAGAGCAGCTGTTTGTGTGCTTCACAGGGGCTGTCAGTTAAAAAGCAGAGGATATAGCACTAGCCTATAGTTCCTTGGGCTTGCAGTGTCCTATCGGAGTAAAGGACCACTCCACCAGGGGAACAGCCTTCTCCTGGTTGTGGTCAAGTGGGGCGTCCACTGGTGACATCTGTGCAGCGGCTGGCTGGTTCTTGCCGTCCACTTTTCGTCAGCGAAAATGTGAGTGAACTGCATCGAAAGGGAACGTTTTGTTTACTGCTATAACCTGAGATATTTACTGAGATAACTGGAACGATCATTGCGTAGCTAGCCATGCTACTATGCTCACTCATTAATCAACGCTTGTCATCAGTCAAGACAGAGATTCTAATACAACCCATTTGGCGGGCTGAAATGCCTTTTGTTTGTACAGGTGCAAAAAACGTGATCCAATCAGTCTTCAGTTTTCAGATAAACCGAGTTTCCCCATAGCGTCAGCAAAACTGATGCAGTGCTTATTACCTCTATCTCAGGGAATGCCCATTACAGTTATCTCAGGGAACTGAGGTTACGTATATATATATATACTGTATATATATATAGTCCAAAAATAACTTTATTAAAATTATAAGTGAAACATATTAAAATAAAAAAAATCTATGTCAAGAACACTTTAACCAACAATAACAGTAAAACAATTTGATATTGGATTTTTAGTGTAACAGACATAATACACAGGTTGTCATACTGTATATCGCATTTTTTTTTTTACACAGGTCATATCCGGTCATTCCGTAGCCTATATCAGTCTATATTTCCGTAGCCTATATTTTTCATGTATGATGGTATCTAATGTGATTAGATTACACATCTCATATTTCCTTTGTGATGGTGCAGGAAATCTTTTAATTATAAAGTTAATTTACTAAATATACCTGAACAAGTAAAATATCATTTTGACCACACAATATTCAGGTTCATGGTATTCAGAGTCACATCTGATATCAAATGAGCCTGAATGCGCCCCTCCTCCAGTATTGTGGTCTATCGGGAAGCAGGAGCTGCAGGACACACCCTCACGGGAAGGTGAGTGCACGTTAAAAGCTTCTGTTACCTGCCTTCTTCCATAACACATCTTACACTTGTGTCGCTCCTCAACATGACCACCGTAATCAGAGTTCAAGACCGGGAGACTGACAGTGGCAGACATATAATACAAGGTATCCCTGTTTACATTTCTATATCTTAATACAAATCTTTAAAATACTTAAACAATATTAAATAAAACATTCCTTTTTAAACTTTAAAAAATAATGTGATTTTAATAATTCACAATGCCATTAACATGAAAATAGGGTTTATATGTATAATGTCACCGTCAACTGTACTGTGCATGACTAAGATCCTCAAGTCAGTGATGCTATACGTGTTGTATGTGTGATCTAAGCACGTGAGACAGTAGAAGTCTCTGTGGAATTTGATATGTTTACCTGACATATAATCCAGGGTTACAATATCAATATCAGGGCATTATCTCCATGTCTGGTTTGCATGCATCATGTTTGCAAATAAACTTTCAAGAGGCATCTTTATTACTTTTATACTTTTAAATGTGTTTCAGTTATACATTTAATTGATGTGTTTCCAGGCTTGGGAGGGTTACTTTAAACATGTATTCCGATACAGTTAAAATTACTTCATAAAAAAAAGTTTTCAGTAACTTTATGTTATGAATATGAAGTAAGTATTTCATATTCAGTACCAGTATATGAAAGTAATGTAACTGATTACTTTTGGATTACTTCAAGGACAGATATTATTAACAAAAACAAAAAACTTTTAATTATTAAGAATTTCACATCCCTGAAATATATTTATTTAAAGAGCTATAGAGACAGACATCTAGTGGCTACAGTATGGATTTACAGATTATTGTATTATGTAGGCTACAAAGAAATAATAAAACACAATATTTAAAAATTCTACACAATCTACATATTAGTTTATTTCAAAATAGGAAATAAACTGTTGACTAATGCCGTGATCTTTCTTAATTTGCCTGACTGGACTTGGGCCCTTGGCAGTGGAAGTTCCCTACGTTAGCAGTGAACATCACTGCTAACGTTCTCAGTCTAAGTGAGACTGAGAACGAAGAGATTAGGAAAGGACATTTTAGGTACTAAAAAGGCTACTCTCTTAATTTCTACAGATTCCAGCATCGCTAGAAAACTTACAACTGCGATCAAAACCACTGAATTTTAAAGCAGCAAAAACGCTACGCTAACAACAAAGCACAGTTTGCACTGTAACACCATGTTAGAATTTTCCTGTTTAAAAACAAAATAGCAGCAGAATTTCCAAGAAATGAAACCATTTTACCTGTGAGCAGCATCGTTTCTAGCAGCAGTGATTCAATTGGTATTGTTGTCGAGAGCTGAACGCAGTCACCAGCGGGTGGCACAAGTGACTCGTGTCGCGAGTCATTAATATAGGCCTAGTGTTATATTAATTATGCCAAAATACAGATTTACTTCGTTTTAAATGACACCATTGTAATCCTGAAAGTATTCCTGCTTTTTTCAAAAAGTAACTATAATCTGATTACCACGTTTTTTGTACGTGTTTCAGTTACACATGTTATACAGTACTTCACCTCCAACTCAGATGAAAGATCACATTAACTTTTTTGTTCTGGTTATATAAACTTATTTTGTTTTAATTTTCTAGCAATTGACATCAATTTCAAATAGGCTAAATAAAGAAATAAATCTAACCCACAAAACAACAAAATAACTGTTATTATAGTAATAGGGTTGGACATTTAGAAACATTTAAGATAACTTAGCAAGGATTAGCTAGTTCGAAAGAAATATTATTAAACTTTTTTTTTAACTTGAGTAACATCATTGAAGACTGAGGCTCCAAGAGAACAAAACATTGAATATTATGCATTACTTCTCTTTACATTGTGCTTTAGAAAAGTGTCTGTATTTGATTTGGTTGATTGATTGGGGAGAGTTGTGACAGAGAACAATTTCAAGCATATCATTGCAGATAAGCTGATGATCCAAATGATCTCCCACAAAAACAACAAAAAGTCCTACAAAATGTTTGGCTCCATGTCTTTCAGATGATAAACCACCCTCGCTGGGATGCTTCGGCTGGTTCATTATCTTTATCGCCATCATCATCACCATTGGATTGCTTCCTGTTACCATTTTTATGTGCATCAAGGTAAGGCGTGTTTTTAAAGGAGTAGTTCAATTTTAAAGAAAAACTTTTGCCATATCATCCAAGATGTCCACGTCTTTCTTCAGTTGAAAAGAAATTAAGGTTTTTGATGAAAACATTCCAGAATTTTTCTCCATATAATGGACTTCAATGGGAACCAAACGGTTCAAGGTCAAAATGGGAGTTTCAGTGCAGCTTCAAAGGGCTTTAAACGACGCCAGACGATGGATAAGGGTCTTATCTAAGACCCTTCGAGTCATGACTCGAAAAAAGATTTGTTCATTTTGATGAACGAGTTTGAACAAGAGAGTCACAAACGCTCATCACAGAACAGAGCAAGGCGAGCATTTGTGCTTATAAAACGTAAACTTTTTTATTTATTTTTTTAAAGGACCAATCGTTTTGCTAGATAAGACCCTTATCCATCATCAGGGGTCGTTTAAAGCCCTTTGAAGCTGCATCGAAACTCTCATTTGGACTTTGAACCGTTTGGTTTGGTTCCCAATGAAGTACATTATATGAAGAAAATCCTGAAACGTTTATATCAAAAACCTTAATTTCTTTTCGACTGAAGAAAGAAAGACTTGTACATCTTGGATAACATGGGGGTGAGTAAATTATCAGCAAAAGTTTTTTTTAAAAAGTGAACTACTCCTTTAACTAACGGGACCTCTTTGTTAAGTGTTACCCAATAATTGCAATGTCAGTAGCTTTGGATAAAAGCATAGATTTACTTCCGCGTAACTATTCAAAACACTGTTTGTAAGGGAGTAAAAGCTATTAAAAGTATTAATTATTATTAATATACAATTATTGTCTTGAAATTAGAAATGTGGTGCCACAAATGCTATCCATATAAAGTTTTTCATCAAAAACATATTAACCATTTTATCAATAGTCAATAAAATGAATAGAGAATCGTTTTAATGATCCATTATTAATGAAAAGTGTGAACACTCATCCTGACAACCTGAATTCTCCCTTACAGCGCAATGGCAACTTATTCTCCATCATGCGCTAACAACAACACAGCCCAGGGCATGAATATGGCCAACAGTATCGCCAACCTGAGACTGAAGGCCAAAGAATACAGCCTGAACCAGGTACCCACAGTCAACTAAAGTGGACAGCAGGGCTGTCAAGAGACTCTGAGCGATCCCAATGTCCCCACAAAACCAGCATACATGTTGTTTTCTGTCCTCCTATATGTGCTTTACTCTCATCCATCAAATTCTACAAGGAAACGAGAACTTCTGCAAGGTACGAGATTTCCTGAACCAATGACTGTCATGTTCTGGGCATGTGGGAAAATGACAGTTTTGGAAAGCACAAAATGGAAACTTTTCTCTGTTCGCACTCACTGTGGCAGCGTGAGTGTGGTCATCCCGTGTGAAGACCGTGGCTTACTATAGATTTCTTTCTCAAGACCACAGGGATTTGATGACCTCTGCGGAATCCGTATACAACAATCTTGTGGACATCTGTGAAGTTTTTTAGGATTTCCCCTCGATTTCTCCTTGGAACTCAAAACTATGCACTGAGGCCACAAATTGGGATTTGGATATGTTGATGATTTGGAACTGGCTGAAATTTGGCTACCTTATTAACATACTCTAAAATCACTCTTCACTGTTTTCAGTTTAAAACATTCCAGGCTCATTTGTTCATTTCGGCACATTCAGAACTCTTGCCATATATGTAAGTAATGAATTTGGAGCCTTGTTGATTTTACCCATTTATATTGTCTAAACATATCTACACATGTAATATTACTTTTGCAATAAAGATGTCCAAGCAGTTTAATTGCATTGTGCTTCGGGGTTAGAGCGTCCTCAGATGGCTTTAAGGCCTGCCAGAGAACACTTCAACAATTTGACCATGTTTTTTTACCACAACTATGTTCAAGATTCACTAAAAAGCACGCATATAGACTTTTCTTATTCTCTGGTATGTTCTGTTGCTGGCAGCAGTTCCTCGCATCATATTTCATTATGTACGTGAAGAGGTGTTTTAGAATAAAATTGAATACGTACTCCCAACTATTGGCCCATTGAATTACACCATTACGTAATAGAAGGAAAAGCAGGTGAAATCATTGAGAAACCCATGAGTAGTGAGAGTTTGTGGTCTCCTATGGATGGTTGTTACTCTTTCCTTCTCTCAGTGCGAACATCTACCTTTAAACTGTAAAATAACTCTTCGTCGGGATTCCTGGGGCTTTCGTGAGAAACAGTAGAAAGCGTTGCAGAAATTCCTGCGGCTCTTTTCCTCTCCACCCGTTTCCAACTCTGTGCTTTTCTAGGGTAAACAAAAGCAAGGAAACTACAAAACGTAGCTAATCAAACTGGTCATTTACAATGTGATCCAAACACTTCTAGCGCTGTTGTTCTTCCCCTGCCAGCTATCGTTCCATTAAAGTGCCTGTGTATTTGCTTTGGATTTGAGAGCGTTTTAAAGGTGGAAGAGAAGAATCAGCTGACAGGAGCGTTCTGAAAAACAGCCTATGCGTTTCACTACCTGATGATGGAGACTTTGGTGTTGCGTGGTGAACTTTGATTCCTTTAAGCGGTCTTCAGGGCCGGCGCTGTTCATTTTTTGTTGAACAGGAATGTTTACTTTCAAAACAGTCTGTTTATGGCACAGGAAGCGATCGTTTGAGTTTAAGTGGCCTCGGGCTGTTTTTGAATGGCTGACACTGGCTTGTTTATGTACCTGATGGCTCCCTCGGTCTGCTGATTACATGTGACCTCAAGTGACCTTAGAGACAGTCAATTGGAGGAAGGGGGTGAGCTGGTGAGTTGTTTTTCTTTTCATCTGTCTCTTTCGGCTCTGTGAAAGAAATCTGTCAGCTGTCATCACTGTAATGTGCTCAACAATTTGTTTACGTCATGTTGTGCGGTAATGACATTCTCACACAGCATTGCTGAAAATCTTAGGTGTGCTAAATTAGTGCACTTTATTTATTAAATCTGTTGGCTATTTTATTATGCATACTCATTTACTCTATTTTTAGGGCTGTGAAGCGATTAATCGCATCCAAAATAAAAGTTTGTGTTTACATAATATGCGTGTAGTGTGTATAATTATTTTGTATATATAAATACACACATATGCTTGTATATATTTAAGAAAAAAAAATTGTGTTATTAATATATCAAATATTTATATTTATTTATAATATTAATTTAGTATAAATATATATAAAGTATATACATGCAAATATGCATGTGTGTGTATTTATATTTAAATAAAATAATTATACACACTACACGTACATAATATTATGTAAACACAAACTTTTATTTTGGATGCGATTATTCGCGATTAATCGTTTCACAGCCCTGCTATTTTTACATATTGATTACCTTTGCCAGTATCTAATGCTCACTTAAAAATTATATACACTGCTGTTAAAAAGTTCTGTGATTATTACTTTAGGATATTATTACTTTTATTCAGCAAGGATGCATTTAAACTGATCAAAGGTGATAGTAAAGATTATAAAATATTTCTATTTCAAGTAAATGCTGTTCTTTTGCACTTTCTTTCCATCACAGCTTGCTGAAAAAAAGTCACTTTCTACAAAAATATCAACAGTTTTCAACACTGAATGAAATGTTTCTTGAGCAGCAAATCAGCATATTCTAATGATTTCTGAAGGATCATGTGACACTAAAGACTGTCTGAAAGTTATTGTATAAACAAAACAAACAAAAAATGTGATAAAGCCGTTTAACATAATCTTTTAGCAAATCTAATTATTTCTTTTTTTTTATTTTGTACTTTAGGATGGTGTTACGCCTATAAATTCACTCTTAAACAATTGATTTTATTGTTATTTATTCAGACAAAAGAGTATGCAGGACTGGTCCCCCAAATTACTCTGCAGGCAGTAGAACGGCTTCAGTCAGATGATGAAGATATTCTTAATGAAATCTAAGAGATTTCGGACCCTCTGTTAAACTACCAATTTGATACTTCAAAAAGATCATAAAACAAATCCATATGAATTGAGCGGTTTAGTCCAAAAGAGACCCCATTGCTTTATTTGACGGACAGATTCAATTTAGGCTTTTATTTACATACAAACTTTGATCAGCAAACATAAACAGAAGCTCAACAGAACCTGCTTAACACGTGACAACAAACCTCATTGGTTTTTCTAAGCTCAAACGTATTGCGTAACACGAGAATGAACCTCATTGGTTCTCAAACATAGGCTACTTAAGCTTCCTTTTACCAGAACTGAATGCGTTTACCACAATGCATTTTGAGCGTGTATGTCAACGCCGAAACAAACCCCCATCTTTTGCGTGTATGTCTACGCCATTAAATGTCTGAGTGATTACAAATGCGTACACGCCGTTAAATGTCTGAGCGAAACGAAGCAAAATGTAGATCTACATCTTGGGAGCGATATTTTTTTTCCTAGGATGGTGGGGGAAGACTCATAAATGTTATTACCCCAGTGATGGGTGGGTTTAGGGACGGGGTTGGGGTAGTTATATATTTATATTTACAGTAATGTGACGTAAGTCAACGACGTTGATAAACACGCTGAAAAGTGATTATGCGTGTTGATAGCACGCCAAAAATGGAAATACGAATTGGCGTGTCATGCATACGCCATTTCAAGAGATCAGTCTGTGTGTTCTGAAGATGAGCGAAAGTCTTACGGGTTTGGAACGACATGAGGGTAAGTCATTAATGACAGAATTTGATTTTTTAGGTGAATAAATAAGTTGCTGCCTTAGGCTTTCCAAATAAATGTGGCAGCAGCTTCTTAAGACGTCCAGATTAGGACAGAGTACATTTCCGATAGGTTGACCTCTCCCAAGTTAACACTGATGGACAAGAACCGTTTCAGAATGATCCGAGTTTGAGCATTTTCTTAAAGGATGCTCTATATTAAAATTCCAGTCATGGTTCCATTTGTGATGCCTTTAATGTGGCTTCTCCCCACAAACTGGGCTCGTTCCATCTAATTTACAGCGAATCTTCATGATCCAGTTCATGAGTCAAATAATTTCCAAATACAGCCATCCTCTTAGGATCTGCAATGTACTGGGGGGTTCACTTTGGAGAGGGAGCCATTTCCTATTTTGACGTTGTTGTTTTGTTTTTTTGACACTACCCTCTTTGAACCATTTATATCAAGGTCAATGGGCCTTGAAGGTTCCTTAATAAAGTGAGTCTCTGGTTGGAGGATTTTTAATGATGTATGCAGAAAGCTGGACGGATTCGGGACTGTCCTCGCGCCAACATCAACCAAGCACCAAAGAATGAATTCATGACTGAAACACGCGTTCGGTTTATCCTGCAATGTTCTCGGGGTGGGCTGCTATGCTCGTATATGTTTGTTCGCACTTTTGATTTCATAAGTAATGAAAAGTCTTTGCTCGTGTCCCAAGGAGAGTTGTTTGAGGAAGCCACAAGAAAAGAAAGAAAAAACAACTTTCAAGTTGTCTCCTCTGCCTGGGCGTCCATCTTACCTTTCACAGCCTGGGCTCGCTGACCCCAAGTGCTTCCAGATGTCGTCTATAGCTCTAACCTGAGCCCCAGCGGCCCTGATCATACGTCCACCCCACCCCCACATCCCTCTGCACCCTGCAGCCCACTGACAGAGCCTCCCCATGGATGGACAGCTCCACAGATGACAAGCGAGCAGCTCACCCCCATCAACCTCCACATCTGGAGCCCATTAGGAAGGAGACAGTCAGAAAGAGAGAGAGAGAGAGAGAATGGGGGGGGGGGGGTCAGTTTAACTAGTGTTGGCTGGAATTGCGGTTTGATCTCTCCTCAAGCCGTTACCTTTGAAAATGCCAGTTTTCTTATGCATTGCTCATTATAGTAAACATTATTACTTTCTGTAGACAATCTTTTATAAAATCAATACAATTACCATGCAAATTAAATAATTCTAACTATGACCACATGGGTTATGACATCACGCCTAGACTCTGCTACTCATCTGATAACAGATGCATCATCTTGGAAAAAAGTAGCTTGTTACTTGAAGATAGCATTACAGATTGTGGAAGATATGAGGTTTTGAATGTTATTTTTTCAGGGATGACGAATGCTGGACACATCAGCCCTGAAAATGACCATGATGATCTTTCCAGCATTGAAAAATATGCTCTGAGAGCATAATTACCAAAATAAGTCAATCCAGACCTTATGAGATTCGCTGACCCCGCAATGGTCATGTCAGATCAATATGTTGTAGTTTAGTGCATATTAAAATTGAATTGTTTTTTTAAAGGCCTGTCCTCAAGCAACCTCTACTTTCAAAAGGAAAAGTCTTCCAAATTGCCTTCAGGAGAAGTTAGTTGAAATAGCCATCTCTACTTGACCCCGTTTACACCTGGTATTAAAATGCGATCTGTATCCAGATAAGTTATCCGGATAATAAGTGTTCTGATCTCAC
>JAOTRC010000003.1:20664318-20674652 GCA_027497675.1 Cyprinella lutrensis
GCTGAATGGATTAGAAAACGGTAAAACTCAACTGTTTTACTCTGGGGGATTTGTAAAATTAGTCTATTTCCAAAAAAAGTCGAGTATCCCTTTAACTATCTACATAAAAAAAATAATTACTCACCCTTATTCCTTTAAGACTGTCATTCATCTTCAGAACACAAATGAAGATATGTTAACTAAAATCTAAGCGATTTATGTCTCTCCATAGACAGCTACGCAACTACCACTTTATTAAAAAAGTTAATAGAGAGAGATCATAAAACAAATCCATATTAATTAAGTGGTTTAGTCCAAATGTTCTGAAGATACAAGATCGCTTTATACGCTGAACAGAATTAATTTAGGCTTTTATTCACATATAAACATCGATAAGCATAAATAGTAGCTATATACAAATAAAATAAACATGTTCAATGCCAGATAGGAATCAAATACTTTGCAAGTCTTTGAATTAAGATCTTGACTTAAATTGATTAAACCCTGTAACTCGAGACATAAGCCTTTTCCATCATGACTTGACACTTGACTTGAGACTTGATACTAGCAGCCCATATCAGATCCAAAATGAAGGACAAAAACAGTATGGAGGCTAGATCATGTCAGAAATGTCAGCTAAATCAGCTAGAAATGTCATGGTAGACATTTACGGAACATAAGATGTTTTAGCATATTTTGGATTTTTCACTTTTGTTAAATGTTCATATGTCTAAATGGTCAAATGGGAAGGCTAAAAGTTCAAATTAAGCCAGAATTAAAAACTATATCAGCCTACGCTTTTAAAGGAGCAAATACTACAAGAGGTGGGCTGGATATCAGGTGCAAATCCTGGTTCAAACCTCTTCAGAAAAAAGGCACGGTCCCATTCCAGTCAATAACAGCACCCTCCCACTTCGTCCTAATGGTCATCTCCACAGATGGAAACTTTTTCTCTAGGTCTCCCTGAATGTCTTTATTTTCAGCCTCCCAGTGATGAGAGTGTGTATCTGAAATACAACAAAGAGCAAAACAATATGATTCACACAACAATATAGCAGGAAGGCAGCATCAATGAGAAATAGATATGGGTTTAGCTATTGACTGTACCTATGGTGAGTACTGTTGTGTTGAGCTGAGTCGGTTGGCCATTGTAGAAGTAAAGCTGGAAAAGATGCTCCATCTTCCAGTCAGAGAGCAACGAACGGTTAGGGCTGAACAAAACACTGTAAGTGCCGTTGATGTTGCACACCCAGATAGGCAGCCTGGGGGTTTTCAGCATGCTGCCCACCTTAGGAAAAAAAGGGATCCGCTCAACATGAATGCTTTTTTAAATTTTATATATATATATATTAGAGTCTAATCTCTGATTATATTATTAGTTGTATTTGAAAATAGATTCTACAACATAACAACTAGCATGTATCAGATAGTATGAAGGATTTTACAGAAAATATAATTCATTACTAAAACTAACCAAGATATTAAGATTCAGCATATGAATCTCAACCATGGTGACAATTAAAAATGATTCACACTGCAATGCATGCTGGGTACTACCAGAATACAAACCTTACACATGGCTCCCAGCATGCATTTCAGCGTGAATCGTTTTTGGTCACCATTGTTGAGATACTTATACTGATTCTTGATGTCTGTGTAAGTCAGCATGATACTATAGAGGTTTTTAAAATCTGATTGAAACAACAATGGGCCTTGCAGCAGAATCACAGTTCTTTTATAATTAATAATACAAGTAATATATCACCTGTTTAATCATTCTCTAGAAAATATCAGAGAATCAAGACACCAAATGATGTTTCATTATTCCATGAAGAATCGTCAAAACAAAATGTTCTTTTGGCCTTTGTGCCATAAAAAATGTGTTATATAAACACTCAGTTACAGCAGCCAGGAAAAAAGGGATCCACTCACAGTGAAAATATCAAGTTCTTGTCATATTTTATTACCATTTTCTAAACTACTGCAAATAAACTTTGATAAAGATATGTGAGAAATGTTGAAGGTGTCTGAATAAATTTTGGTTTGACTATATATATTCAGATTGAAGAAGTATTTTAAATCTCCAAGTCTGTCCATTATTTTTAAATTAACATTTTTGTTTTTAAATTTACTCTTATCAGTGACATTTTTGAAAATAAGGAATTTCAGTAACTGATTAATAATCTTTTAACTAATTAAAATTAGAGTGTTCTTAAAAGTGTTCTTCAATATTAAATGTATTAAATTTATTTCAAATGTTCTAAATTGCAATGTCATTACAAATGTTCAATTACAAATATTTAAATATAGAATAAAATGTACATTATAATTTAGTTTACAATAAATGGTTGTCAATACATTTGGCAGTACACTATTATTGAATTATTGTAGAATTATTACAAAGATGTCCTACTTGAGAGTAATTACTATTGTGCATGTCTACTTAAATAGGTCAAATTTCAGATGCATTTAATAGAAAATTAAACCAGAACACATTTTCATTTAATTGCAATTGCCCAATAACATTATTCATTATATTATTTCTACAAGTACTCTCTTTAAAAGTATTCTAAAGTCCTTGGAGAACCACTAGAGATCCTTAAATGACCTATTGTGCACTCAAGAATGTCAGCTTCAATGGATCCATTTGTAGAGTATGTTTCTCAGGGAACTGCCCTTGTTTTTGAAAAGTGCCTAGAAATCCTCCAAAGGGTTTGATCAGTGTGGCTCAAGAATCTGTCATTTACAGCATTTATTCTTAGGTTACTTAAGTTAACCTGCAAATTTAGAGAATGTAAGATCAAGTGTCAAAGATGATGGGACAAAACCCCAGACTGTTCTGACAGAGAAGAAATACACTTCCATTTTCTGTACATGGGATAGATGACAAATCCCCCAAATGGGTACTGTACCAGGGGGAGCTGTGCATGCTTGACTTGTTCTCTGTTCCAGAAGAGATACCCAACATGACTGCGAGTCAGAACCCCGTGGAGCGGGTGGGCGAGCGGTTGGTCTTTCTCATCGTTAAGTGACGTACCGTTGAAGACATGAGGGGAAGCACGTCCGGTCAAAAGCAGGTTTAATAAAGCCTAATACATATAGAGACAATATGAAGCAATTAAATAGCTTATAAGATTTCACAGGGACAAAAGACAAAACAAAAAAGCACCTTACCTGTCGACAAACAAAGTTCCCCAAGCTCAAATGCAAAAGATGAGTGGTGGTACAATCGAAGTCTGCTCGTATCCTACAAATTCAGAGACTGTGCTTAATTCATTCACTCATTTTATTCAATTTGGAGGTAAAATCTTGAGGCATTTCTCTGACACTGAAGATTTCACACTGAACAATCTACATTAAAAAATAGACATTGGTAAGATGTTTTTTTAAGGTAAGTATGTTATTGCTCACCAAGATTACGTTTATTTGATCAAAAATACAGTAAAAACACAAAAAGTGATATTGTGTAATATTATTACTGTACTATTTGAATGCGTCCCCCCCCCTAAAATTACTTAAAGTATTAAGTAAATGTAAATTGGAGACTCTAACGTACGTGGGTGTGCATGCATGTGTGTGATTCATTTAATAAGGGAGGACTGAGGAAAGACCTGGCGACCTACTAAGGAAAAACTATAATTTTCAAAAAAATTCATGGACAGTCTCTCATGTATCGCATGTAACTTTTATCATGTAACTTTTGAAAGGTTGTGTATTTCTGAGGACATACCTGTCAATAGTCCTGGAGAAGACAAGGCTGTACAGAAAAAGTATCATTCCATGGCTTCCTTCTTCCTTAAACTACAAATATTCAGGTCAAAGTTTTTTAACACAACGTAAAGGTACATTTGATGCATAACATAAAGCCTTAATAAAAATATAAAAAAAATTAGTAAATAAAAAATTTACCCACACATTGGATGTGCTCACATATAAAAGATCTAACATCATCTTTCTTTTTAAAGGTGAAAAGCTGCAACTGTGGAAAAAACAAACATTAAACAATTACAACATATTTACAGTGTTGGGGTAATATATGGGTAAGTAATATGTTGCGAACTTGCAATATTGCATTACGCGCTAAAAAAGTAACTGTTACACTTAGTTTTTGCATGACTTTTCTCACCTGGACTTGCTTGCTAATTTGTTAATAACCACTTTATGACTTTAAATACATAAAGTATATTTCTGTTATTGAACATTTAATTCATGCAGGTTTGCTAAATGAGGCATATGAGAGGAAGAAACTGCGGTGTGCTCATCTGGCCACTGAAGTAGAAGAACGAGGATGGAGAGTCCATGTTTATCCAGTGGAAGTAGGTTGTCGAGGATTTGTGGCACACTCTACAACCCGGCTCCTTGGAGATGTCGGGTTGTAGAGTGTGCCACCATATTTACATCACCATATGGAAAGAAGCGTAAATGGATGTAGAAGCATAGGTTACTGTAAAGCTGTAGAAGCATAGGTTACTGTAAGTTTGTGCTTATCTAGGCGAAAGCCAATTACAACTCAGCATGAAAGAGAGCCCATTGGGGCTGGTAAGGGTTAGCTACCCTTGTCGGCAGTATCCAGCTCCGTGTTTACAGGATGGTGAAGACGTCCACCCAAGGCTTCTGAGAAATTAACGAGAAAAATACCCCTTGAGTCTGCAAGAGCGGGGCCGGAAGATGACTCAATGTTGGACAACAAGGTTAACGACTTAGGAGTGGAAACAAATATGAGTATGGAGAATAAGAAGACTAGTTCAAGATCTGCAGTTAGTAAATTCATTTTACTCCAAATTTGTGTCTGTGGCTGGAGCAAAGCGACAATGGTCAGGGGTTTGAAGATTCATCAATGGAAAATTAAATGCTTGAGGGAGAAGGGACAAGGGCTTCGCATTCTTATGAAGTCAGTCAAGTCAGTTGAATGAAATCCAGTGACAGGAAGCAATCCACAGCTTGCAGGATATCAGCACCCCTTTCATAGAGGAGAGGAGGGTTTACACAATTAGTGATGACCATATTGATACTTGTGAAGCCGGTCAGACTAACCAGCATAAGAGAGAAAAGAACCTCATAGGCCTGGAGTTAGATGGCTAGGAGCTTGTGAGAAAGCTGCATGGGACATGGTAAACACAGATCTATACTTTGCATTGGAAAGATTAACTGGTACAGTTGAAAAGAAGCTGTATAAATTTGGGGACATTTATGCATATGGAAGTGAGAGGTTTGTTGTGGGAAAAAAGGAAGGAGAAAGTACAAACTACTCCTGTAATGTCTAGACGGTAGCAGAAATTCGAAGGGTTAGTTAGAGAAAGGACACAGCTGAGGAAGCAATGGAAAAAAGCAGAACAAAGTCAGAAGGAGGGACCCAATCTCTTACAAAGGGCCATAAAAGATAAGATGGCAACATTACGCAGAGCTGAGCGCCTACGGAAATGCTACAAAATACATAAAGGAGGCAGCCCCTGTGTTAAAACTGGTAGAAAGTGGTCAGCAAAGAAATCTGTGGTAGAGGCAAAGGCTGCCCTTCAAATTGGTGATATTGTGGGACAGGTACAGCATGCAAGATGGGTTTTGGGCTCAGTTTAGCTCCTCCTAAATGGCACAAGGCATGCCCACCTCAAAGGAGGAAGCTGGTAGTCAACAAGGTGTGAAAGCAGGAGGAGAGGATGAGGTGGATAAAGGCCATTTCCTAGGGCAAGCAGTGAGAGTGGATGAGATGGGAGAGTGTGGAACAACACAAGATGGGCTGGCAAGACTTTTACTCAATGGAATAGAGTAGGATCAGTTTCCTTATCAGATCAACATATGATGTCCTTCCATCACCGCAGAACCTAAAGTTCTGAGTTGGAGAGGATCCCTCTTGTCCTTTGTGTTCATCACCTGCCACATTAAGGCATATTTTGACAGGATATAAGGTGGCTCTTAGCCAAGGCCAGTTTACTTGGCACCATTACCAATTGCTGCGATGTTTGGCTTTCGCATTGGAAGGCAAACATAACATGACCAATAAGTTGCCACCTGTTCCATCAAAACATTACACACAGAAGACAATATTCCTCCGCCCAGGCAACCACCAAGAAAAGGTCTTAAAACCAATTCTCGCCCAGGACAACTGAAAGCTGCTAGTGACTGGAAAATCCTGGCTGATCTTGATCAACGGCTTATTTTTCCACCTGAGATTTTGAAAAACTCAGAGTCTATTGGTTTATTTGTATAGTTTGCATAGTAATTAATGTTATTACATTCCTGTGTATATTGTGTGAATGAGGGTTGGTGTTTGGGCAGGGATTGTGTTTGGCGGGAGGTTGAATGCCATACAGAACCATTGCCACTGAACCTACTTTAACGAAGACAGTGGGGCTCTACAGCCTTAGTCAAACGGGTTGGCGCGTATTGTTAGGTTGTGGAGAGATTGTGGTTAGGTCTTGAGTAGGTGATGGAGGGGGGTGACTCTGGGACGCCTGTCGAGCCCTCATGAGGACCCTAGAGATGTCACCTCAGCTCAATCCAGACGGTTGTCGTGCTGGTCCACTGGGGAGACCACACTGCAGTTGCTGCCGTTGTGTGTGCTGACGCGCCAAGTACACTGCAGCCGTTAACGCCGAACAGAAGGGGAGTCACATCACCATATGGAAAGAAGTGGAAATGGATGGAGAAGCATAGGTTACTGTAAAGCTTTGTGCTTATCTTGGCGAAAGCCGAGAACAAATCAGCATGAAGTTTTAACATCTACTCTCGTGTAATGGAAATCTGTCTCTATTCATTAAAATAAACCTACCATAAAAATAATAGACCCTTAATTTCTTTGTAAGTGGGCAAATTTACACAAACAGCAGGGGATTAAATACTTATTTCCCCCACTAGGTGGTCCACTATTTTTGGTTTGCTGTTAAAGTGTTCTGCCACCTGAAAATATTTTAGAAGTATATAGACTTATAGTCACATATACAAATACTTCATTATGCTATTTTGCTCCACAGAGGACTCAATGCTGTCCAGCTGCCTGACTAACAGGGTGGGCATCCCTGTGTCTTTGGCCAGCCACCACAGTGCGGCCCAGGCTGCAGCGGCTCAGGCTGCAGCTGCAGCAGCTGTACAGGCGGCCACGTTGGAGCAGCTACGTGAGAAGCTGGAGTCCGGAGAGCCACCGGAGAAGAAAGTGATGCTCATGGCAGAGGAGCAGCAGAGGATAATGCAGCATGCATTGCAGCAAAATCTGTTCGCCATGGCAACCCAGCTACCCATGAACATCAAACTGAATAACAGAGGTGGGGCAAGGAATGCAAAAATGGTTCTCACATATTTTTGCCCTGTATGTGTTTTTACAAAAAATCTCTTTATTTTTATTAAGCGTCAAAAAAAGTAATACTCAAACTTGTGTGCAAATATAATATAAATGGCAGTAAACTGAAGTGTTTCCCTAGAGTGACCCATAAAATACTGTGGACTGAGTCAATAGTGAGACGGGAGAGAACATTATGGGTCAAATAATGTAGATTAGGGCAGAGGAGTTTATTTACTCTTGGCTGAGTAAGGATCACAAATAACCATCAGCTGCCACACATAGCATGATAAAACATTAACCTTCCAATTTTCTCTCACCAAACTGAAGTAATTAATGAATAACACTTTACATAATAATAATGACTCATTTTTATTTTATTTTTTGAGACATTCTCAAAACAATACTGCAGGAATTTATGAAAACATTTTATTCTTGAATAACTGTTTATGAATGACTCATTTTATTTTGTTTTATGACACTATGATAAGGTGTCTCCTGTGTCAAAAAGAATAAGTTTGAGACATTGAGACATTCTCAAAAAATAAACATCTATTTAATTAGGTGTGAATAAATGGGGAAACTTTACTGATGAAGAAAAGTGATTTCTGTCGGGCATTTTGTCTGATGTTAATGATTTCAGTGCACCTTCATCACTTAATGACAGTGTGTCATGATTGCAGGCTGGTCATGAGTAATGTTGTGTTGTCTTCTGCGTGACTGTTACTCTTATACCACCCACAAAATCAAAAGCCTCGTTATATGGTGGGACAATGTAGCACAGTTCTGTAATGCTGAGCAGGACTTTCATACAGAATTACTCTGCAATTTAAAGATTATATTAAATGTTATTTTGTGTAACCTTCACACAAGTATTCAAAGTAATGACAGAGTAAAAACTGAAAGTCCTGACAGATGCTAACTTTTTGGAAATAGGAATGTGATTTATCTCTTTTTGACAAAAAAAATTTATCTAATGGTCTTCTACTTAAAGGGGATAGTTAACTTGAACATGAAAATTTTCTCATTTCCTCAACCTTATATTGTTTCAGAACTATAAGACTTTTGTTCATCATCAGGACACAGATGAAGATATTTTTCTGTCTCTCAATTGATAGTCTTTTTACTTAAAACTCTGATGCTTCAAAACGTTTGTAAAGAGATTGTAAAATCAACCATAGAGCATTAAAATTTGGTAAACTGAAGCTGATTCTTGCTTGATGTGCAATAACCAATGAGGTTCATTTTCGTGTTACGCAGCACATTTGAACTTCTGCAAGAACCGTCAAACCGTCATGCATGCGTCATGCGTCAAGTAGCTTCTGTTTATGTTTGCTGATCAATCTTTTTATGAGAATAAATTAATAAGTTAAATCTATGCATCATGTAAAATGATCATGTCTCTTCAGAAGACTTGGAAGAAACCACTTGATTCAAATGGATCTCTTTATGAATATTTTGATATTTTAGGTGAATAGACTTTCGATGGAGGGACGGAAATCTCAGATTTCATTAAATATCTTCATTTGTGTTTTGATGGTGAACAAAAGTCTTATGGGTTGGGAACGAGGGTGAGTAAATGTTGAGAAGAGCGTTCATTTTCGGGAGAATTATCCTTTTAATTTATTTCTTTTGAATACTTTGTGTAATGTTTGATCGCAGTGAAGAAATGTTTATGGCACAGACATTTTGTGCAGTTCCCTATCTAGAGAAGTGAAAGCCCCATCTTTTTGACAGTTATCACCTCCCTCCCCCCCTTAAACTCTTTTAATAAACCCCTCCTTATCCTGTCACTCATGAGTTATCACCGATAGTTGGTGGCACGCTTCTCTTGCTTCTTGTGTTCCTTTTATAAATGCTCATATTGAGTTTTTCTCTTCCTCGCTCTCTGGCTCCTCTCTTGACAGATGATAGACAAGAGACTGCATTGAACCTGTCTACCAACGGCATTAGCAGCATCAACATGTCAATAGAAATAAATGGGGTTGTCTACACAGGTAAATAGAGCGCCGTTTGCTGATGTAATTGCAGGCAGGAAATTCAATAAGTTATAGCAGCACCCCCTCGCTCAGTCCTCCACACAATTTGATGTCTTTGCTATAAAATCCATCGTAATGAAGTGGCAAGTCCAATAGAGTTAAAAAAGTTAAATATCTTAAAATTGGGCCTGGGCGCCAGGAGGTCGATGGAGCTTATTGTCTTTCGTGCCCGAGAGAAAGGCCCTTCGCCTTAGCTAGATACAGTGCTTGTGCCTGATGTGTGAGAGACAGTAATTACCACAAGATGGCTCATAAGCTTGCAGGGAACAGTTCGGGAGAAGTGGCATCCGTTTTTTTTTTTTTTTTTACTGAAGGTTTGTTCCCGGTAATGATGTACAGCGCTTGAACATACAGCTAAAAGATTTTTCTAGGGCTAAAAATGTAACCAATTTACATGTAAAAATTATATATATTTTTTAAATAAAACTGAACAAAGATGTGACTTTACATAGGCCTGTGTAAACAGAACGTTAGTTTACTTCTGACAGATTGACAAACTCAGTTAAAAAAGCTGAATCCCAGTGACGAGTTTATGTTCAGAGGCATAAAATTAAAATATTAAAGCCCTTTTTGTAATGTCTATTCCATAATTTACTTGCCTGCCATAATAATATCTGAAATTATCTTAGTTTGGGCACATATTCTCAGAACATGTTGATTTATGATATTAACTGATTCATTTGATTCACATAGCATAATTTCATGTAGCATACCATGTAAAATATTAAAATTAATTTCCCTCATCTTTTTAATATCTTAGCTTTTCTTTAGTGAGCGTCTGTATATTTTTTCATATAGATTTAAACAAAAAATGAGATACTTCAATATATAGATTATATAGAAAAAGATTGATCAAGGGGGTGTTGTCGTCAAATCAAATCAAAATCAAATGTTTTAAATAAACGTTTTTTGACTTATACTTGCAGTTTCTATTATTGCATGAAAATATCAGTAATAAAAAATATTTATCACATATATATATGAAGAGTTCAGATGCAAAAGCCTCTAAGTGCCATTTGAAATTTTCTTCTAAAATGATCATTTTT
>JAOTRC010000003.1:20915089-20925515 GCA_027497675.1 Cyprinella lutrensis
AATAATAGCAATAATAATAATTATTATATTAGAAGATAATATCTCTAGTCTATCCTAATATTAATTATAAATACAATAAATATATAATATAAATACAATATAAAGTAATATATAACAAATACAATGGATTGACCATCTCCTATGGTGTAAGGTACTTTTCAGCTCATCCTTTCTGAGCATATAGTGAAGTTTCTCTGAGTCATTTAGAGTAAAGATTGAACAATTCAGTGCTGCAAATTATGGGAAAAAAATCCCCTTTGTAGTGGTAGGATACTTGGACAGACAATAAAAGTGTCTATCTGATTCAAATCACAGTCTGCCAATTCAGTGGTAAGAATTTATTTGTTGTTTTTAATTATATAATATGCCTAATTATCACTATAGTATCAGAGAAGTGTATGTAGGCCTACCAAATTACTAATGCTCAGACACACTCGGTCTCTCTCGCGCAATCATCACGGACACACTCGGTCTCTCTCTCTCTCGCGATCGTCACGGACACACTCGGTCTCTCTCGCGCAATCATCACGGACACACTCGATCTCTCTCTCGCGCGACCGTCACGGACACAGCTCGGTCTCTCTCTCTCTCGCGACCGTCACGGACATACTCGCGGTCTCTCTCTCTCGCGCGCGCATGAGCGATCTCGGACACACTCAGTCTCTCTCTCTCGCGATCATCACGGACACACTCGGTCTGTCTCGTTTGACAAATGCGAACTCCGTGATTGAGCGACAGTGCCTGAGAGAGACAAGTGCTCCGCGCACAACTCAAACTTTTTTTTTAATAATCAAACATTTCCGCGTCGTGCGACACAACGAATCGATAATGTAATTCGTTGCCAACTCTTTCAGAAATTGATTTTAATCGATTTTATCGATTCGTTGTTGCAGCCCTACAATAAAGTCTCACTTACTGGTAGATTCGCAACTGTCACGCTTATACTGAGGAACGAAGACACCGAAGTAAAGTGACAATGATTTATTTAACAAAGAAAAGCAACTCCACGATTTCGTAATACCATCGGATAGTCTTTAGCCCCAGGGGATTTGTGAATTAGCAGGTAGAGGAAGAGCTTGATGGGATCAGCAGTGTCTTACTGTAGAATACTTGGAAATAGTGGAGATCGGTACAGGAGAGACACAGGGTCAACAGGAAAGCCGTTAGAATATTGCTTAAACCACTTGAAGTAGATCAATATCTGGAACTAGACCACAAGATCAAAGAACCAGCGAGTCACAGGTTTTGGAAAGATGAGACTGGACACTGAGTGAAGGATGTCTGTGGCTTATGAACAGCGTGCATCAAGGTGAGGGGTAATGAAGAGCAGGTAAGAGAGATTAGAATTCCGGGGATGATGAACGGGACCAGGTGCGCTGAGTTGAGATTGATGGGGTAGTATAATCGATGATTGGATCTGTGACAGTACCCCATCCTCCATGGGCAGCTCCTGAGGGCCGTAGACCCCAACGACAAGGGTGACCCCGAGGATGGGGGGCTGATGATCTGGATGATCCCAGAGGAAGTCTTGGAGGAGAGTGGGATCCAAGATGTCATCCCGATGAACCCAGCTGCATTCCTCCGGTCCAAACCTCTCCCAGTCCACAAAATACTGAAGCTGGCCCCCCTGATGAAGGGAGTCTAGGAGGTTGCGAACCTGGTATACCATGTCCTCTGCAGGGTCCACTGGAGGAGGAGGGGGGGCGTTTCGTCAGTGTTTGATTCTGTGGAGCGAGGTGAAAGGGGTGTGATGCAAGGCAGACAAGGAGACATGGAAGGTAGGCGCTATTCTGTAGTGACTAGGAAGTACTAAAGAGTAGGACACAGGGTTGATCTGCCTCTCAATCACGAATGGCCCAATGTACCTGGGACTAAGCTTACATGAGGGCAGCCGAAGGAATATATCCAGGGTCAAAAGCCACATCAACTGGCCTGAAGTGTAGAGAGGAGTAGCCCTGTGACGGGTATCTGCCTGCAAATGATGCCTCCGAACTGCCCTTTGGAGATGGACATGGGCTGAGTCCCAGACCCTCTCACTCTCCACGAACCAATGCTGAACTGTTGGGACGTCAGATGGCCAGACCAAGGAAACAGTGTTGGTTGGTAGCCTAAGACATACTGGAAAGGCCTTAGACCAGTGGAGGACTGATGGAGTGAGTTCTGAGCATACTCAGCCCATGGCAGATATCTATTCCAGTGGTCCTGTGAGTCATGACAATAAGTCCGCAGGTACCTCCCGATCTCTTGAATCTTACGTTCTGCTTGACCGTGAGATTAAGGATGATACCCCGATGTTAGACTGACTGACACTCCTAATAACATAAAGAAGGGCTTCCAGACGTGAGATATGAATTGGGGTCCTCGATCAGAGACAAGGTCTTCTGGAATGCCAAAGTGGCAAAATATTTCAGTGAACAGGAGTTTGGTGGTCTTGAATGCGGTGGGAAGCCCAGAAAGTGCTACTAGTTTGCAGGATTTAGAAAATCTGTCAATGACAATGAGTATGCAGGTTTTACCATCAGAGGGGGGTCAGTTATGAAATCGATGCAATGTGTGACCACATTTGGTGTGGGGAGAGGCATCAGCTTTCTCTCTGGTAAACATCAGGGCACCTTGGCCATGGCACAGTTCCATGGTATCTGGAGTGGGGATTGAACAAAGATCTTACCCTCGGGACCTCATTCATAAACCCAGAAGACTGATGGTGAGTTGGACAGACTGAAGAGCATGACCCGATATTCATAGTGGCCAGCGGTGGTAATGAATGCAGTCTTCCACTCCTTTCCCCCGCGCAAGCGGATCAGGTTATAGGCGCAGCGTAGGTGGAGCTTTGTGAAGATTACCGCTGACCGTAGTTGTTCAAGAGCAAAGGGTATCAAAGGCAGAGGATATCTGTATTTGATTGGGGATGCATTCAAAATCCGGTAGTCAATACAAGGACGAAGGCCACCATCCTTTTTTCTGACAAAGAAGAAGCTAGACACTGCTGGGGACGTAGATGGTTGGATATACCCCTGTTGTAAAGCCTTCTCCACATACATTTTCCCCCGTGGTAGGGCAGCCCCAGGTAGTAACTCAATGGCACAATCCCAAGGTCTGTGAGGCGGAAGTGTGGTGGCCATCTGTTTACTGAACACGTGCTGGAACTCTCGGTATTCAGATGGAATGCTCGGGACAGAATCAGTGACTGGACATTCAACAGACGTGGATCCCAAGAACACTGGAGCAGTGGGCTTAGACGATCTCCTCTTAACTGACAGAAGGCAGCATTCTTTACAGTATTCATTCCATTGACATACCTCACCTGTGGCCCAACACATGACCGTTGAATGCTGAATGAGCCATAGTCGTCCCAGAAAGAGGTTGGCAGTAGAGTCCTCAAGGACATAAAACGAACACTCTCCACCATGTACAGTAAATAACCCACTGACAAATGTACGACTGGACTGTAATACTGGATGCTTCATCTCCCCAGTGGTTTGCCCAGAATGGAAAGGATGTTTAACGGTTGCGTTAATCATCAGCGGTTGGGCTTGGAGGCGGTTGAGCAATATGGCTGAGATGAAGTTCCCCGGCGTGCCAGAATCTATAAGAGGTTTTGCTGAAACAGAGTGCTGGCGATACATCATGGTTACAGGGGTTAGTGCCAAATTAGTAACAGAAAAGGGTAGATCAATGGTACTCACAGCCGAGCGCCTGGGGCGAACAGGACAGTCCATGCGATAGTGATTGGAGGCTCCACAGTCGAAACATAGGTTATTGTTGCAATGGCGAGTACGCTCAGGGGTGGTTGGACTACCTGCACTGATCTCCATAGGTTGGGAAATTTGCGGACGAGGAGTGTGGCGAAGAGGATTCAGTCACCAGTTTGGGCAAATGACTGATGAGGCTTGCAGAGGGAATGTTGGGGACGAACTGAGGCAAGCAGCGCAATGTTGGGCAATAAGGATGGATCGTTGAATTAATTTCTCAATCCCAATCGAGTCTTCATAAAAGGCGAGTTGGATGCAAATGTTAGGATTCAATCCACGTCGGTACGCGGTCAATAATGCAACCTGATTCCATCCACTATTGGTGGCGATAGTGAGTTAATCATGGGCTAATTTTCCTTTGAAAGTGAACTACTCCTTTGAATCCTGCCATTTAATATTTTTAAGCTACTCTCTGAGGCAGTACTTTCTTGGACACACTTCTAGCCTGTCATCTTATGCGTCCATACGAGAGCTGTGAGCAGATTGTCAAATTGTTTGAGACATTTTGTGTTATTTAATACATTTTCAACCAACTGGTGCAGCAGTGAGTTCGGTGGATGTGAAGATTGATTTATTTAGTTTATTTTCTTTATAAAGCACAAATAAAGACAACAGAAGTTGATCACTGTGCTGTAAAAATTGAGAAGAATAAAACAAACAACACACAATATAGTAATAACAGACAATAAAAGACTAGTTTAGGGAAGATCTCCTCAGTTTCAAACAGGAGGAAGTGTAGATCATTATTTTCATCCACCCATTTTTTGGCGGATTTTGGGATATCGCCTAAAAAACACTGGATAGAAACGCTGCTTTATTTACAAATGTTTTATGCGATATTTCAGTTTTTTGCATAAGTTAAATTCGCAACTTTGGAAATTCAGAAACATAGCTTCTTTGACTTTGTTTAACTACTATGTTTGACTACAAGAAAGTGTCATATTTTGACAGTTTGCCATTACAGTTTAAGAAAGTTGAGAACATGGAAAAGATCAGGAGACGATGAGTGCCCTCTGGTGGCCATCGTCGGCACTCTTACAGACGTGACAGCCTGAAGTCACCCATGGCCATAGCAGGCAATAGTTTTATCCCTTAAAACTCATCTTTGATCACCAAAATGCCATATTTAAATGTTGGCTTCTTGAAAAAAAAAATCTTCATGCCTTAAAGGGATAGTGTTTTTTAGCTTACCTCAAGGGCATCGAAGATGTAGGTGTCTTTGTTTCCACAGTATTTTCAATTTTGACATTTTTGGTCAAACCAGTGTTGTCTGTCAGTCATACACTGGAGGTTAAGGGGGTCCTCCCTTGGTTTACCTCAAAGAGCATGCACAGAGAAGTCAAAATTAAACATGATTTAATGACTTGTAAATGTAAGTACACACTGATGGGCTTAGACACGAAACGAGCGGTTTGTGTGAGAAAACGAACAGTATTTATGTAGTTTTTACCTCTTGTTAAGGTAAACTGAACCGTCTCCAGACGCCGGAAGTGATCTCTCACGCGTCTGCGTCACGCATTGTTTACACTGAGATTTCGGGAGTTTTACCTTTTGCTAAACATATTTAGATATATCGAAATCGTCTTCCGTTGCGATTTCCCATATTTTTCTTTTGGGAATCAGTTCAGATTGCCCAATGGTTCCTAACAAAACAAACAACTGTTAGTTCAAATGATTTATCTAATGGCTGGTAAAGCTTTCTGAATCGTGATGAATGTTTATCACATGATCAAACTGTAGTCCAAAACTTAAAGAATTCACATGATGGTTCTACATCCGTTATTGCGGCATATATTACTAAAACAAAACAAAAACCAAAACCAAAAACATAACCAAACAACTAAAACGCCGCGGCAGGCTGAAACATGAGGATCTACACTGAAGACGCGTCACGCTGAACCTTGTGCGTATTGAGTCTCTTTATTTAACATACATAAACAACCAATCACTTACTTTGAGCGATGCATGTTGTAAGCAGTGCAAAGGTACCTCAGAGACATCAGTAAAAGATGTTAGTAATAATGATGATAATGGAAACAACAGTGGTAAAGCCAGTGGTGATGGTCAACAGAAAGTTTCTCCCCATGCTCACCCTGCATCCATGATCCAAACCCAAGCTTGCACACAGGTGAGCACACTCACACATTAATACAGACACCACACCCCCCGGACACACCCACAGTAACCAATGACATCACCATTCACAGGCATGAGACACAACAGAGCAAAAAGAGAGAACAAAATAAAAGCCCAAACTAAACCCAGTGTATGGCTCCTACATCTGTGATGAGCAGGACCAGCTTTCTCACAGAAGAGGTCAGGTTCCTGCAGGGCAAAAGCTCATTTATCAACACACTCTCCATCCACTTGGTCATCTCGCTTGTCCTCTCAAGCCCAGATTTCTGCTCTTGACCCTGAGTGTTAATGCTTCTGTTATCAAGCGCAGGGCAGATTTGAGGCCTGACAGCCAATAAAGCCTCTCTGAAGTGTCAACACACACTGCTGTCACATGCTGGAGGTTTACCTTGTAGATAGCGACAGAAGTGTCAGGTCAGGTCACAAAGACGTGATGAGGTGCGTAGCCTAGCCTAGCCTAACTTTTCTCATGATGCTAACAGCTAGCTAGTAACATCTCGCTTATGCCACTGTTGTTGTTTTATACAGTTATATTCATTAAACATTTCATGCAATTGTGCCTGTTTGTTTGGACCCCTTGAATCTAAATTACGGATCTTGACAGAATCTTGTGGTCTTAAGTGGGTTTTCTTGAATCTTCTCTGAGGAGAGGCTTAATTCTGGCCACTTTCTTACAGCAAATAGAAACGATTTCATTTCAGGGCGGAACGAAGGGATACGAATACTTTTGCAATGAACTGTATTTAAAATCCCCATTCCCGTTTTGTGTCGAGATAACCTTTCTCTCACAGAATGATGTAACGCGCATGACAGCCGCTAGAGGGCAAACTTACAACGCGTTTCTGTCGTTTTTAAACAGGTACAGTAATAACTTTACAGTCTCATATGAGTCATGATGACAGTCAGACTATATGACCGTTGTATAGAATTACACTTTTAAAAAGTGATTTATTTCTACTGCTTTTAAGAGTACATTGACAAAAAGTTGGTTTCTTATTGGTAGCAGGATTATTCTGAAAAGGTTGCCATCTCATGAAATGCATTTAACATTTCATATTTCTGAAATATAAGCAGTTAAACGCTACTGATCAAGTTTGGGGTCTGTAATATATACTTTTATTCCGCAAGTAACAGTAAAGACCTATTACAAAAACACTCTTACTATATAATAACTTTCTATTATTCAAAGAATCCTATAATACATTTTTTTTCACTCAACGATGGCTGGATTAATTTGACAACTCTTATATTGACTTGCATTTGAACATTTCAAATTATTTTCAAGTTAAACATACATTAAGTTAATTTTTTGCGGTTATGAGTTTCAACGTCGTCCACGCGCTGGCCCATTCAGCAGCTCTGTGAAGAAAACACTCGATACAGCCACACCAAACCTTTGTTTAAAATCACTTTTATTTCAAGATTTTTAAATTCATACAGATCCTAAGGCGTCTGCACAAAGAACAGTTTCTGCAGAGGTTTAAAAAAATCACTTCCCTCAGATGGTGGACGGGGTTTTGATATAGATGTTGTTCTTTTTGGTGTTTTCCCTTCCCCCTCCCCCCTCCTTATTTTTTTAATTTCTCAATAATCTTAAATTACAGCTATTATATAATTTCATACTCTTGATTTCTTACAGCAGTCAGACAAAGTGAGAGCGATGACGGAGGAAACAGTGTTTAAAATCCATTAAATATGTACATAGAGGCTTCACGTCACACACACACACACACACACGGCAGGCTAAACAGTACTATGAGGGGAGCACATCATGTGTTGACGCATCTATTTACAGGTCCCTATACTTACTACACGATGACACTACGTTCTCTCTTACGGGGAGGCGTCGGAGGAGAATCAATGTGACTTATTTTTTTCTTTTTTACCTTTGCATTTTATTTCCAGTGGGGTGTTTTTGGATAAAAGGGTGGTTCTGATGAGAAATAAGTCCTAAAACCGTAAATAACGTCACATACACACTCTTCTCCCAACCCTGACCCATCCGTGACGCAGGGCCAGTGAAGGTCTGCATGCATCGAACTACACTGTGATCCAGGACGGGTTTCAAACCGGACCCTAGGCGAGCATTCGTACTATGACCCTGATTGGATCTCGCGGGACGCCACGTAGGGGACGAGGTGTGTGTGATAAACATGAGAAGGGACGGGGTTTGAGTGAGAGGAACTGACATCGTGTGTTTCCGGGATTGGCTCAGGCTACTTGGACACGTTGATCCGGAAGGTGACCCGGCCCATGAACTTGTCGCGCTCGTCGTTGTTGATCAGGTCGGATCCCTCCACCTTGCACTCGATGACGAGCTCAGAGTTGTAGTCTTCCTCAGCCAGCAGAAGCTTCACGGCTACGACGGGCTGGACGTAGTTCGCCTGGGGGAGACGCAAGCGAAAATGATCATGAGAAATGATCATGCTAAGAAACTCTGCAATAATTAAAGCAACACTAAGTAACTTTTCCTCTGCCGCCGCCCTACAGGTTGGAAGCGGAACTGGCCGTTAGCGCTGTCGTAAATATTTTAGCCTACCGCAGCCACACCGGCTTTGGAATGAACGATGTCCAGATGAGGTAGAGTATGTTGCACGATTTCATGAAAGTATGATGTTTTGTGACAACAGAAACAAAGAAAAACTAAATAATGACTATTGTAACGCTTGCCGTAAAGCAAGTCAAATTTGTAGTTTTCTTATGTCTCATTAGAACTACAGAAACACGGCCCGATCTGCCAATCTTACATAGTGTGGATATATCAGATAAAGGACTGTGTGCATTTAACCATACCACGACTTAATGAACCACTGAAACAATTTTAGAAACATTATTAAAAGGTAAAAAAAAAAATCTTACTTAGTGTTGCTTTAAATATGGACATCAATAATATATATTTTTAAAAAATCCTATATTATGATTTTTGGTTCTAGACAAACTTTCATAGAACTTGAACAAATCTTGTTTTTGTGTCCGATCACGTAAAGAAGATGCTATTAAATATCTTGTCAATTTGTCAAGTCTTTTTAATGCAGTGTTCGTAGAAAACTTGTTCCTCAACTATTGTTTTCCGAACCTTGATTATTGTGACTTTCTTCAAATGGCATCAAAATTAGATCTCATTTCGCTTAACACGCCGTATAATAATATTTGCAGAATCGTTTTGGGATGTTCTGTTCTTAATCGCTGTATAATGTGTGATTCACTCGAATGGTCATAGAAGACGTGCATATCATTACTTTTATTATCCCAGTCTCATCCAAAACAATCCTTTGTACCTTTTTCTTTAAATAACCAAGTTGGGCATTCTTCCCAGACACATTTCTTAGTTCCTAATATATTTAAAGACTGGAATTATTTCTCTGCGGACATTATAGGTGCTGTACATCATTTCAGTTGTTTAAACAATCTTTCTTTTCGATTTTTCGAAGATTTTTTATTTATTGTTTTACACGTGATGTTCATTTACACTTGTATTCACTGATCATTATATTTTGTTGTGCATGTATTATTGACTATTCTGCTAACTGGGTGGTGTAATTTTTTCAGTATTGTTTTGTTGTTTGTTAATGTACTGATGACTGTATTTTTTGTTTCGCTTCTGTTATTGCGTTGTATGTTAGGACCCCCTTGAAAATGAGACTGGACATCTCAGGGGGTATTTCCCAATAAACAAACACAAATAAAAATATAAAAATTTAGTCTGATACATGTGTAAAATGTGCATATTTGTTTTCCTTTTTTTAATTTTTTGGGGTTAATCCTTAAAAATGACTTCTCTCATTAACAGCACAAATCAAAATACCAATCATTAAAAAAATATATATTTTATTTGAGTTGTTTATTTTATTTTCTGTACATAGAGTATAGGCCTACATATAAAAAAACTACTTTAATTAAATACTTTTAAATATGCATTTTACATTTTATTTAGGCCTATATCAAATATACAAAGAATGCATTTTTAAATTAAAACATTAAAATAAAATATAAATGACAATTACATACATTTATACATATAAAATATACATATAATA
The DNA here is from genome assembly GCA_027497675.1 of Cyprinella lutrensis. Taxonomy (NCBI): domain Eukaryota; kingdom Metazoa; phylum Chordata; class Actinopteri; order Cypriniformes; family Leuciscidae; genus Cyprinella; species Cyprinella lutrensis. Next base: position 20,925,015 of record JAOTRC010000003.1, read on the forward strand.
TTTTAATATATATATACACAAGAATATTTTAAAATGAATATCATATGTATATTGTTTTATACATAAAAAACCAACAAGCCCTTATTTTCACGTCTCCCATTAAAGGTGCATTCAGACCACTTAATTAAAAATTAATATTACATACATTTAAATCTTTATTTTCAAACATTACATTTTAAAACTTATTTTAAATATTCATTTTATATGAAAGATGTATACATTTTCTATATATCAAATAATTCATTTTCATTCATAAAATTCACAAATTCATAATAATATTTATATTTTATTAATTTTTTTTAAATATGCTAAATATATTTATATATGCATATTTATATTTGATTATATATTTTTTAAATATGCTAAATATATTTATATTTTAATATACATAATAGTTATATTTTACTATATATATATTTTTTAAATATCAGTATGCTAAATATATTTATATTTTAATAAACATAATATTTATATTTTATTACATATTTTTTTTTAAATACC
>JAOTRC010000003.1:21019904-21034904 GCA_027497675.1 Cyprinella lutrensis
TAGACACTCTCTAAAACAAATCTGTAAAAATGGTGCCCAATGTTGCGTGATAAGCACGAAGTGTTTACCTGGACTGTGTTGTGTTTTAATCTGAAATCTCTGGCACTGTTTTTCTTTCTAACAGTGTGTTAAAAAAATGGAAAGTTTTGAACGATCATTATGCAGCTCATGAACGGGTAGATTGATATGCAGAATGACAGTGAGAGCGAAAGCGGAGGAATATTAGGCCTCTTCTATGGTGTTTCTGACAGAAACTGTGTAAAAAAAACCATTTCCTTCTGTTTCACAGAAATAAACAAGAGAGTAAGTCATGAAAGGAGTTTCAATTTTGCTCACACAAGACCGAAACACGTTTGTACCAAAAGGCAATTGGTTCCATATAATCAAGCTGATGATAGAGAAATACCGTCCGCATCTTTAAACCTGTGGAAATAAGAGTTGCACCCTTTTATCAGATGTTGAGTGGTGTTATCGTGGGCTGGATCTCCAATGGGAAAGGTTGGAGGAAACAGAAGTGTGTGATCAGAAGCTGGAGGATGAATGTGGTCGAGCAGGTTCTTCTCGTAATCTCTCCGTTTCTAACACCGATTGCCTTTCTTCAATGTAAAGTCAAGCACTTCAAAAAGCGCACGCGAGTCTGAAGATTTGAGAACACTAGTTGCTGAGCTTTCATAATTTCCTGCCCTCGTAGAAGAAAGGGTTTTATGGTGTATTGAACCTCACGGGCGCTTCAAACTCTTCCCATCTTAAGCATTTCAATTCATTTTGGTTTTTCGTTTTAGTTCAATTTTATGAATTAAGCTTGTTTATCACTAGTAGAAAAAACTAAAAAAGAACCTTTGATTGAATCAAACATTTTCTTTGAATCAAAAGAACCTTTGATTGATTATTTGAATGTTTAAGTAACTATTTTGGGTTTTTTTAAGACATGCTCAAGGCATTTTGTTAGAGGAACATGTGAAAAAGTTGTGGCCTCATTCTTTTCTGGCTTGGCGTTTATTTGATGTTCTTAGGAAATTTCAGTGAAAAACATCACAGCCCTTTTGCAATCGTGTCCCTGAGGAAAGATTTCACATAACAGAGGCTTTGCTTGACTTTAGAACATCTGAATAAAACAGTGTATCTGTGGTTACACTGTATTTTTTACAGTGTAATTATGCATTTAAAGGGATACTCCACTTTTTTGGAAATAGGCTCATTTTACCACTCCCCCAGAGTTAAACAGTTTTACCGTTTTTTAGCGGTAACAGTTTTACCGTTTTTTGGGTTTTACCGTTTTCTAATGTATTTAGGCGATTTTTTTTTTGACATTTAGAAGAATATCAATAACCAGACAGTTTCTGTTCTCATTGACTACCATAGTATATTATTTTCCTACTATGGAAGTCATTGAGACCAGAAACTGTCTGGTTACTGATATTCTTCTAAATATCAAAAAATCGGCCGAATGCATTCGAAAACGGTAAAACCCAACTGTTTAACTGGGGGAGTGGTAAAATGAGCCTATTTCCAAAAAAAGTGGAGTATCCCTTTAAGTTCAGGGTAATATTAATGAAATACATCCCCTTAATATACAGTAGGATTAGGATATGGTTGAGGGTTGGTTGCATGCAATTATGTATAATTTGCTGTTATTACTGTAGTAAGGACATGTAACAGGTAACAAGGACACTGTAAAATAAACTGTTTAGTCATCAAAACACAATGTCGGTATAATGCTCAGTAAAATAATGTTGGGTTATTTTTAACCCAACACATTGGGTCACTATGTTGGGTCATTTTTAGTAATAACCCAGCTGTTTGGTTAAATGTGTACATTTTGAATTTATGTACACAATTATGTTGGATATTTTTACATTTAATTAATATTTAATTTGAAATTTAAATACACTCTAAAAAATGCTGGTTTGTTTTAACCCAATTTTGGGTAAAATATGGACAAACCCAGCCATTGGGTTATATTTTTAAATTATATTTTAACCCAATGGCTGGGTTTGTCCATTTTTTTAGAATGTCAAAATTTGTTAAGACATATTTATTGTTTTATACAAATAAACCATCTGTATTTGAAAGCAAAGTGTATTTTACTTATTAATAATGTCAGAAATAAAAAAAATAAATAGTTAACTTGACTGTTGTTTTACTTTTAAGTTAACTATTTATTTTTATTTTATTTTACAGTTGGGGAAGGTGCTATACCACCACATTTGGGTTACTCGTTGGGTTATTTTTGACCCAACATTATAGAGTGTTACACTAAAAATGCTGGGTTGTTTTAACCCAACTTTGGGTCAAATATGGACAAACCCAAACATTGGGTTAAAAAATGTCATTAAAAAATCGAACCCAGTGACTGGGTTTGTCCATATTTGACCCAATGTTGGGTTAAAACAACCCAGCATTTTTTAGAGTGTTTAAAGCTTTAGGGTGCGTGTGGTTCTCTAGACAGAGAAAAAAATGGTAACGTCTAAACTATTGGTCTAAAACTGGTCTGAAATGTTATTCAACATCCCTGAATCAACCAAAATGCATCAATTTAAACCAACAAAACTAGAGTAGAGATTTGTGTTCAGTTCTGAAACTCGACGTTTTGTCTGACATTCACTGCAAGATCAGACTTGGCTGAAGGACGCAGCGCTGGAAATGTCAGTTCACGTGGTGTTTGTTGTCTTTTGTTAAGATACGAGGCATTAACTTGACAATTTGTCATGTATTGTTATGTTCAACTCGCACGTCACATCGGTGCAAACATTTCAGGCCAATGAAACGCAAAATTGTCACGTAATGTAGATCTGCAAGTGCTGGCTGGTGATAATCTGCACATATCTTCACAATCGTAGATAGAAAAACACTGTGGTGGAAAAAAAAAACAGTGCAGGTTTGACCTTATATTTCAATGGGCTTGTGGTTTCAACCAAAATATCTCTAGGTTTTCAACCACTTGAGTCAGAGGAGAAGTGTAGGAGAGTTTGTCTCACTAAAGTCAATTTCTGACAATCGCCAACTAGAGCAAATGATGTTTACCCCATTTCAAAATGGGCATGTTATGAACGGAAACTTTACTAAGAATAGACAGTTCTTTTGCTCACTGTATGAAGAAAAGCCGCTCTCCCTCCTGACAAAAGACAATTGGTCGGGGGGTGATCGTCAGGTCGATCGCATTCCAATCGGAAGGTGTTGGTATTTTTGGGAAGCCATCGGGCGTCCGTCCAAGTGTTGAGCTGACGCTGGGATCCGTCATGTTTAGCATGAACTAGAAGCTGCTGTTCCAGTCTGGTGATGAAAGATGCCTGGGTGTGAAACTTTACATTTAAACCCCTTTTGTGTCATCCGGACAAGACCAGAACTGCTTAATCTGTGTAAATTGTAGGTTTTATCCATGAAAAGCCATTTTGTTTTGTTACAGATGGAGAATTTCAGACGTCTGGTTTTACACAACCATCGACCTTGATTTATGTTTATAAAAATGGTTAACCGTGTTACACTTCGGTTTATTATCAGCTTCAATCTTTTCTCTGTGGTGGTTTATCTCTGAATTTGTATTATGCTCTACATTCGGCACGTCTGAAACCTGAAGAGCCTGCGTCTTAAAAATGGACAGGTAAAAAGCATTCTGACATTTCTGAGGGTTTCATAACACATACGTGTTTTAAAGCGTACACTAAACCATCCATTACTAGCAGGTGACTCTACAAACATTGTAATACAACGCCTACAAGGGATTGGCTGGCTATTGAGGACAGTTTTACGACTAAACCTGTGCTTGAATTATATTCAGAAAACCTGTCGTGCATGAACGTCTTTTTCAGGGTAAAATCAAGTCGGAACCACTAAAGCCGTATCTACATACTAGGTCAGTTATAGAATGGTATGACTTGTAAACACAATAATATGTGTATTTAAATACTGTGTAATTATATATAACAAAGGAAGGTATTTTGAAGAAAGTTTGTTTTAAAAGTTTTTTGAGGGGGAACGCTAGGAAGTCAATGGTGCCCAAGAACTGTTCAGTTTCCCACGTTCTTGTGTGTTCAGCAGAAAAAAGAAGGGTTAGGGTTAGTAAATAATAGGGTTGGGTATCGTTTGAATTTGAACGATTCCGATTCCGATCCCTTGTTTCGATTCCGGTTCCTATAGATTCTCGATTCCGATTCTTTTAAGAGGCAGGGTCAAAAAAGTTTAGCTAACCTTGCTAACCAACGGTCTTTCTGAAGGAAACACTCCTTTCTAAAGGGAAATACTCCGCATTTTCCCGAGATTTTGTTATTTTTTTAGAAAAGTGAAGCCACACTTTGGACTGCCGACGTAAGCTACTGTACTCATGTTTGCCAACACTTCCGGTAGACGCTTCTTCGTTGGTGTTGTTCAGCAGTTTCTTATTCCGGTCGGCGGACTGTGAAAATCGAAACTAGGAATCGAAATTTTAACTTTTGAACGATTCCGGAAAAAACGAAAAGTTAGTCCCGGTTCCAAACGATACTCGATTCTCGATACCCAACCCTACTGAACACTTAAAGCTCTTTAAATTTCTCTCTCTTTTTTTCTTTTTTCTTGAATGTTTACTTCACAAGTGAGTGAACAAACCTTAATAACGAGGCGCAGGTGGTTCTCCACAAAACAGTACAAAGCACAGCAAAAATAGACACTCAGCGGGGAGAGAACCCGCACACAAAAATAACTAATACTTTGAGAGAAACATATTGGCAAATATTCCTCAAATATTGTAATATTGGAAAATAAATAATAGCCTACGTACTATGTTTTGAACATACCCTCATGGCAGTGGCATTTGAATTTTGTATGCCATATCAATAACAATGATTTTAGGACATGGTACAATTGTAACACTATAGTAAATTGACCGTTGTAAAATTGTAATTGTAGCTACATGATAACGGCAATCACTCAGTACAATGGTGTGTATCAAAGGCTCACACTATCCACACACCGACTGTACCATAGTAAAAATTCAGCTGTGTGTTCCACTTATCTGTGTCCCAGTTGGTTATTTACAGCATTCTGACAACACTCTTGTTCTTTATGAATGTTTTATACATAAACGCGTTAAACTCGTAAAACTGACAGGAATATGCAACACTGTGTGCGCGCGAGCTGAGGTAAAATCTGCTAATAAGTTTAATGTGACATTTTCGCCTCGAGGACAAAGTTTTATGAGTCAACCCGAGAACAAACTACCTGTCTATTACTATAACTTTAATATGACAAGATGTCAGACAATAAATGAGTGTAGATATGGGGAATTTCTCACCGAAACGCGACGACGACCTCGCCAGAACCAGCGGAAATGTGCAAAAAGCTGCAGAACAAACCGACTGTGTATCTTAACGTTACTGTACGAGCCGCTCCCTGTGACAGCTCGACTCTCACGCACTTCTAGCGTTCACTTCTCATTCTCTGCACTTTATGAGTGGATATAACAGCCTCAGGAGAATTGACGTTCAATTCAAGAGGATAAAAATAGGTCTAGTGAGACATTACAGTGCGACGTCATCGACGCTGGACGGCACTGTTAACTTGATGAAATTGCACTTGTTCACATAAATAAATACAGCTAGCTGCAAGCTAATAAAACAAAATAGTCGCTGTAAGATTTGTTAATGGTTAAAGACTCAAACGTACTTCTGAAAGCGAGTTATAAACTTGTTTTAGGATCGCCTGTGGCTGAACACATAAACAACCAACGCTGCTGTCAAAATATGAAACATTTTTCCACAATCCACATCATGACACTCTCAAAATTCAATGTGTACATACACATATTCCCAATTTATCCTAAATGCGTCGAGTCGCGCCTTACCTTGGATTTCGTGTTGAAATGGTCTGTCAAAAGTGGAAAACAAAACAACTTGTTAGTGTATGAGAGTGAAAGCGCAACCAGTGACTGCTCTCGCACTTCCTGAGAGTGATGAACTCCGCACACAAGCTTGGCGGTGGCAGTCAGACGGCGCCTCTGATTGGTCACACCTGTCTGTGATGTCACACACCCAATGGAAGACGATTGGCTATCCTGAGCGACATGTAAAGCAGGCGTGGCGCTCCACATAAAGCCTGCATGCTATGCGGGGGTAATCAGATGAATAAAGTAATTTAAAAGGCTTTATGGTGATTTTAATTAGTGTATGCAGACAAAGGGAAACAATGGGAGGTTGTGCGGTACTGCGCTATTTTGGCGTGGTGCGCCATCTGCTAGTTACATGTTGATGATGACGTATATGGCATTTAAATATTGAATATGTATGCTTCGTTAAAAACAATAGAGATGTTGTTTTAAAAAGAAAAAAAAGGGAAGCCATTTCCCGGTTTGGCTACAAAACGCAACAACCTTTTTTTGCTCAATTATTATTGATACAAGCGAAGGACGATTTCCTGTGGAAAGTTTTGTTCCTAAACCAAAGACATCAAAAGGTCATATTGCACATCATTGCACTTACTTGTTACATCACAAATGGTCCATAACTAACTAAGTGACTGGAAGGAAGGTTTTGCAACAACAGCTTGATATCCCTAAAACGTTTCTAAAAGAGTTTAGTTGCTTGACAGAGATCAAATTAACATAAATTATGTGCTTTTATAGTTATAGGTCACACACTTCTATAAAATCTAGGAGTTCAAGGGAGACCAGTGCTATTTGACACCTTTTATGATATTTCTCAAGGTACAAACATAAAGCACTGCAAGAGATGGTGAAAATATGAGGTTTAAACCCATACTAAAATTGTGGGCAATTTGTGTCAAATAGACATCAAATTGACGTAGAACATAGTCAGCAAACAATTGGTCAAAAATGCAAATCAAATAAACGCCAAAACGTCAATTTAATGTCAAGTTTTGACATCGATTTGATTTGCATTTTTGACCAATTCTTTGTTGACGTTGTCTTTGACATCAATTGCATGCTGGGTTGTAATGCAAAATTGTGAGAACATGAACTTGAACAAACGGGGCAGCGCTACACTGTCACAAGTTTATGCCTTTTCCAATTTAAATATTTAAGCTCAAGAAAACACGAAAGGGACCTCAGTTCAACCAGAAATCAACATCCCAGACCAATCATATCAGAGATCTCTCCTCAACCATCACCAGTATGTAGCATCCATTTGGATGACGCGACAGCAGCCAGTACAACAGCCCCAGTGCGCTCACCACACACCGGTTACAGGTGGAGAGGAGAGAGAGTGATAGAGCCAATTCAGTGGATGGGGATTTTTAGGAGGCCATGATTGGCAAGGGCACTGCCAGGGGTTACACCCCTACTCTTTTACAAGAAGTGCCATGGGATTGTTGACCACAATGACCACAAAGAGCCAGGTCCTCGGTTTTATGTCTCATCCGATGGACGGTGCTCTTTGACAGTAGAGTGTCCCTGTCTCTATACTGGGACGTTAGGACCCACACAGACACCAGATTAAGCAGCGCCCCCTCCTGGCCTCCCTAACACTTCTTCCAGGAGCAACATGGTTTTCTCAGGAGTCTCCCATCCAGGTACTAAGGCTCAGCTCTGCTTAGTTTCAGTGGGCAACCAGTCTTGGGCTACAGGGTGATATGGCTACTGGCCATTCTGGCCATTTCAAACAAAAATGTCAAAATGCCCATCTTTGGCAAGTCTCCTTAGTTATGTCTTAAAGTCTCCCTGTAGTCAATAATTGTATCCCTTAAAACTCATCTTTGATAACCAAAAAAGTTTTTTCCAGTTTAAAAACAAATCACACCTAAAATATCTTGAATGTAACTCTACACCCTTGCCTCATTTAGTATACGTGTTTCTATGAATATGCAAATTTGCCCCGCCTCCACTCACTCACACCCGCTCAGAGATCCACTCATTGATGATGATCACCCATTGATACACCAGCGATTTCAAACCACATTTTAATTTGAAAAGTTGTCTTAAATCAGATTACAAACACCAAAACTTCACATGGGTTAGATGGAGTAATGCAATTTTACCACAGGACGTAATAATGGCCAATTCGCACAAGATAAGATATCTCAGTAAAACAAGCAGAACTGGGAGAGGAAACTCGATTTCCTGTCATCATGTGCGTATTATTGCTTCTTGATAGCACATGCGCAAACACATATAACCTATATTTATATGTATAAAGCAGTTATATCCGGTTGAACGATGTATTAATTCACTTCAGATTGGATTGTGTTGGTAATAGGCACTTACCTAAAGCTAAAACATGTTTCGTGCCTCTAACAAGTGCTTTCGATCTTCTTCCTGATCTGAATGGCATCTGGAAAACACTTGAATTTTGCCACAGACTTGCAACTAAATGCTTCTTGAAGTGCCTCCATACTTGAAAAACTGCGGAAAACTATGTTTAAACAGGAAATTGTTGAATATTTACGTACATTTTTACAGCGGGTCTATATTTTTTCCCCCCCTTTTATTTGCTTCATCTTGGGTCTGACAGAGAGTAACAATAGCATGCCTGAGGTCATTTTACAGGACCTTTTTACTGAAGGTAAAAGTTGGTGTAATCTTTTACTGACATTGTCCTAAAGATTACTGAGATGCGCATTCGGACGGGACTAAAATCACAGAGAAGCTCTTGTAATAATTAACATCTCCATGTTAAAGTCCCATCTAAGTAGAGATATTGACATACAAACAACTTTAAATATATTGATTTTTTTTTATACCACAGCAGGACTTTAAGAAGTCATAAACATTTGAAAATGCATGTGTTTCAGTATGTTGGATCTGTGAAGCTCTTAAAGTGACAGCAGCCTAATCCAGTACGCCTCTTTCTGTGTGTTTAATGTTAATCAAACAACAAAGAACAAAGAATATTCACTCATTGCTCTAGTCTTGACTGAACAATTTTTGAAACTTTAATAAGTATTAATCTATGCTTCATGGCTGGAACAATATATTTATCTGTATATATCATAAAACATGCATCGAACTATAAAACCATATATCAAGTTTGAAATTGAAGTGGCAGTTGCTAATTTGAATAAGCAAGAACTATAAAAGTGTGCAGATTGGTATGTGATAAGGAAAGATGCCAAGCCCTCAGCACCTGCTCAAGCTGCACATCTGCACAAGCTGTAACAGCAACCACCATCAGACTGTCAGCAGACTAATACAATATCAGTTCCACACAGTCCCACTGAAGTACCAAAACACTTGGTAATTTACTCATTTTTACAGTTAATGTTATGAAATTCTTTCAGATGAATTGCAGGGGTTTATTTGTGACTAAAAAAAGCAGGAAGTAAACAGGGAAAGATAAGGCAAAACCTCACGGGAACAGCTAGTACAGCAGCACTTCATCTCTCAAACAGGTCAACCCATAATTCATTGTGGAGAGGATTTCCTGTGAAGACGATTGTGACGCCAAACGCTGGTCTTCACAGGGTGTGTATCATTGATGCAGCAATGCTGAGCTTGCTGACACGTAGCCGTTCCCTCACACTCTCTTTATGTAACTGGCCAGTTTGTGACTTCAGGAAATTTCTAATACTTTAGCTCTGTCAGCGATGCAAACTGTGCAGATGTTGTAAAATCCTGCTCGTTGTCAATGCACTGGATTAGAAAACATTGTCTTCACAAGCACATGCTGCAGAACACTTTCCCAGCGTGACATTGCACTACATGTAAAGACAGAACTTGTGGTTCTCTCAAGTGTGGTTCTCTTGTACTCCGGAATATCTTACGCTCTTTTCCACAAGATATTGAAGCCAAATATTATCCTTAATTCTGAATTAATGTAAAACGCATTGCGCAGCATACAGACATAGGCAAGGTGGCTTGTCAATTAGCGTGTCTATTAGCTGTCCTGCGGCAACTGCAGCAGCCTATTGAGAGAGCCCCTTTGGTCACAGTCCAATGGGGGCGCTTCACGCCCATTGGGTCACACTCCCCTCGAAGCGGGCAGTGCCTAGCCATAGGCCGATGGGCTGATATAGCTGATTTTTCATCCCTTCAACGTAGCCCACACATTGCTGGATCCAGAGTAAGAAGTCGAAAAAGCTGTCGAAAAAGCCTTCTGCAGGACGAGCCATTTCCCCTGAAGTCGCTGGCCTTCATCGCGCCACCTTCAGTCATCGTTTCTACTACGCTATCTGGCGTTTGTATCCTTTTACTACTCTGCTAAGTGTGTGTTTGCCACCGCGACTCATACTATTTCTAATGGCTCGTTTCCACTGAGGGGTACGGTACGGTACAGTACGGGTCGGTTCAGTACATCATGATAAGGCTTGCGTTTCCACCGCCAACAGTACCCTTACTTGATAGGCGTAGCGTTTGCCAGAAAGAATTGATTCAAGTTTGATTCATGAGACCAAAGATCACTATACAAGACAAATTATATCTCATATTTAACCACTACAGACGTCAGAGTCAGCGGCAAAGAACGACTAGCCGAGGAAAGGCTGTTCCAGGCGGGGGACACAAGCGCGAGTGTCCGGTGATCGCTTGGAATGGATCTCAGTCAAATGATCATAAATCTATAAATAAACCACAGATTGGAGCATTAAAAAACTACTTTCTCGCCTGAAAAACTCTTAAAACTCCATTTCGTGACACAATAACAGTAGTATTTCAACTGTATGCTTCTTGCTAACCTTCTTGCTAATCTTGCAAATGCCCTTGTAGCACACGCAAGTGACGATACTCTGTCTACCAATCAGCGTTCTGCAGTGAGTCTAGCTCCACCTTTTAGTACCCTTTCACTGTGCTAGGTACCCCAACGAAAGGGTACCGAAAAAGTGGTACGGTACAGTTCGGGTGTTTGGTACCATTCACAATTTTTGACAGTGGAAACGCAAATAATTGGTTACTAAACCAACTGTACCGTACCGTACCACTCAGTGGAAACGAGCCATAAGAGAACTGCATCTTTTTAAAGATGCCATCCTCCTGTGGCTTGTGACGAGCCCCACTCAGCGACGGGACTGCCATGTCTTCTGCGTTTCCCGCCTGGGAGAGGATCATGCAGCACTCGCTGACGGCAACGGTGACTCTGAGGACTCGCCTGGCATACTTCTCTGAGTCTGCACCCCCACCGACGAGCCTGCAGGATCTGCGGAGGAGGCCAGCTGCTCTTTACTGGCGTTGGACAGAGAGGACTGGGTGAGCTCTATGGACCTCCTCGCCACTGTCCGTGAATCGTCAGGGAAACGAGCCAGCATCAAGTCGGAACTGATACGTCTACTCTCGCAAGTGGCGAGCCTCGATCCTCGAGTAGGAGGCGCATGCGTGCAACCGACTGGACGAGTGCTTCTTTCAAAAGGATCGTGCCCCACCGCCTTCCAGGCCCACGCCTTTTCTTCCTGAGCTTCATCAAGCTCTCTCTGGTCGGCGATCTAAGATGGTGCTAACATCTAAGCTGAGGCTTGCCGCACTACTTCAGCCGTGCACTCGGCTCTTCACTCGAGGGCCATACTGCAGATACTTCAGGTCGACCTTCTCCGAAAAATGGATGAGGAAGGACCAGAAGCTATCAAGTGCCAGATTCATGCTCTTCGCGCCGCGAAATCTGCTGCACAGGCCATTGGGCGGACTATGACTTCTCTCATCGTTACTGAGAGATATCTATGGCTGATGCTGTCGGAGATGCCGGATGTGGAGCGTTCTGTGTTCAATGACCTGCCTCTTCGGATCTTCCATCAAAGATTTCGTGTAAAGATTGTAAAATGGCAACCGGAATGATTCGCCCATACATGTTCGACCCAGAGTCCGTGTGTTGCACAAATCCTGTCAGATCCAATATAGACGACACAGCACCGTTCTTTAATCTTAATCAGTCTGCAAATCCAGTCTTTTTTACAAAACAATCCTCAGTGAAATGAAGGGAACAGACGGACAATGTTTTACCTCATCAGCTGGAACGTCATTAAAAATGAACTTTATCCGTGCAGTCCTATTGGAATCCATAGGAATCTTATGCAGCGACTGTCTTCTTCCACAACCAGGCATTGCACAATATTCTCTATTGCTCGGTAGATCGATCCGGTTTGTCATCACGAGGTAGGCCCATGTTATTTAGCTATGCGTGAATCAGTGGGCAGGGCTAAACTGGCCTGTTGAGGCGTTGGATCTTCTTCTGTGAGGGTGGTGTTTTTGAGCATTCTGTGTTCATCGGCGCGCCCATTTCTTCGACCGGCCTCTTCGGATCTTCTGTCAAAGATTTCGCATAAAGATTCGTCAAGGTTCAAAAGACGTCACAGGCCGTAAAGCACTTCCTCTCGAAGCGCTCTAGCTCCACAGCAGGTCGCACTAAACAGCCGTCAGCTCGATGTCACAAAAAGAATGTTTTTTTCAGATGTCCCGGCCTTGGCCGGTGATGTTATGAGTGTAATAAAAATGGCCACAAACCAGTGCTCATTTCTACACACAAACACGACTCATGTCGATTGTGCATTTAATGTAGTGAATGTGCCCATACAGACGTTGGTAACTTATTCCCTTTACGGGTAATTTTAATCGATGTATGCGATTACTAGGCATTTTCATGACCAGTTACTAAAATTATATTCCATTTGTTTGAGCTAATAATCGCTTCGTATGGAATAGCATGTTTTCACTAAATTACGACTAGTAGAGCTAGGGGTATTAAATGCTAAGACGGCTTGCTATCCCAGCAAACACAGAACGTTCCCCTAACGTTCGCGAATGGTCCCATGAGGCTATTTTTTGGGAACAAAACAAGAACGTTATAGGAACGTTCCATTTAGGTTATTTTTAGGTTCCATTTTTAAAACGTAAGGAGAATGTTCCGGGAACGTTCCCTTAACCTTAAGGGAAAGTTCTAGGAACCAAAAACTAACGTTTCCAGAATGTTCCCAGAACCTAAATTTGTTTGCTGAGTATAGACTTCCATCAGAGCAGAACTGTGACGAATGGCACATGTTTACATGTTAGAATTGTCAATTATTGTTCTATTATTGAAATTGAACCATACAGTCACACATGGCAAAGCAATGAATGAATGAATGTGTAACAGAACTCGTAAAAACAGCATCATTAAAGGGATAGTTCACCCAAAAATGAAAATTCTGTCAGTATTTACCAAGCGTGCCGCACAAGCCCTCAAAAGTGAAGCCAAAACGTCTCGATCGCCCCCCTGTGACCAGACCTAGTATAACTCATAACCCCCGTCTCCCCATGTTATTCAATGGGACGTGAGACCAACTAAACAATTAGATTACACTTCACATATCCTTTTTCCAAAGATAGTTTCTGTCATTTACTGTAGTTTCTCTCATGATGATGTAATTTCAAGTGTTCGTTTTTAAAATAAGTTTGTGTTTAGTTAGTTATGTGATGATAAAATAACGGTGCTCTGACATGATTGACAGCTTTGATTGACAGGTTCTCTGTGCGAGGTCACAGAAGCACCAGCGGACTTTTTTAATAATGTTGATTATGTGGTTAGTAGTTGTATTTACCTTATTTTAACGAGGTTCTGCAATCGGCAGACATCATTGGACAGGAACGAAGCAGACAGAGGCAACTTAATGAAAGAGCGGGGCGTGTGCTTGTGTTTGATTCAGCGAGAATGAGGGCGGGGCCTTGATTTCACGGCTTTACTTCCTGCTCACGACTGGTCCTGAAACACGCAAGTGCGCAGACTCAAGTTTCAAGATGTCAGCTTCATATTGAGACACTGGCGGCTTCAGTTCTAGGGGCGTCGTCCATCTTTTTTTACAGTCTATGATATCGTTCCACAAAGCTAGTGAACCATCTCAGCTTCAGCGCAGACAGAGAGGAGCTCCTGGTCTCTGCTTCGTTCCAGTTTGGAGACATTTGTTCGTCCTTTCTTTGTTGATGACGAACTCAAACTTTCTTCAGAGCAACAGTCGCGCGATGGCACAAGCGTCATCACTATGACACCCTTTACAGCATTGGTCCTGGCTTTTGTTCACACAGCGCGCGTTCCAGGACTGATTCCGGCAATGTTACTAGGTCCCCAACCCGGCATCGATGCCGGAATCAATCCCGGGTCGTGTTAGCGTTCACACAGAAGGCGTTCTGGCAATTTCCCTGGATCAACACGCTGTGTGAAAGTGTCTTTATGGTCACTTTTGATCAATTTAATCCATCGTTGCAATTTCTTTTCTAAAATATTTTGCAACAAACTTTTGAATGGAGTACATTGCGGTTTCCACACAAATATGAAGCAGCACAACTGTTTTCAACATTGATAATAATCAGAAATGTTTCTTGAGCATCAGATCATCATATGAGAATTGTTTCTGAAGGATCATGTGACACTGAAGACTGAAGTAATGATACTGAAAATTCAGCTTTGATCACAGGAATAAATTAAACTTTACTAAATATTCCCATAGAAAACAGCAGATTTATATTGTAATAATATTTCACTGTATTTTTTTTACTGTATTTTTCATCAAATAAATGCAGCCTTGGTGAGCAGGAGAGACTTTTAAAAACATTTTAAAAAATGTAATTGACTTTTGACCACTATTGTATAAACACGGTCTACTATCCTAGTCATCCCAGGGATCATCAGTTTGTCCAGACAATGGTAGACAAAGGGCCGCTGGGAGTGTTTTAGAAACCTGTTTGGTAGCATATTACTGTTTAATACAGTAGTAATATTTCTCACAGGATTTTTGGCCTTCACGAGACACAAAATACAGGCGTCAATAACCAGAAAAACCTTCTGAACTAAAGCACTGAAAAAAAAAATCCATGAGTCGAGAAGTGTTTTGACAGATAAAACATACAAACCAAAAAAAAACACAATTATGACAAGGTTTGTCTGTGCTCTTCAAGAAGTCTCAGGTGTTATTACTTTATTACAAGAGTGAATTTGATTTTACTAAAAAAAAAAAAAACCTGTGGGCTAGAGACATGGAGGGGGTAAAACACTCCCGGGGCCAGTGCTGCCGGGGTCAGTGTAATAATCGCTCTCTCCCTGATGGAAATACATGTTCTTTATATCTAATACTTTAATGAATTTTTAATCATGTAATTTGTAATTAAATTACCAGGGATAA
>JAOTRC010000003.1:21322964-21333026 GCA_027497675.1 Cyprinella lutrensis
TCTAACCGAATCCTCGTTCAACGCGCAAAGGGTTGTGGGCAATATCAGCCGTTAGAGTGTGCATCGATCTACACTTCAGATTCTGACCGGACGCACTAATTCTATTTTCGAATACTATTTAGGATGGATAGTATGCGAATTGGGACGCAGCATTAGTGTTTCTGTAGTTTAAGTTAGATCGCGGTTGGATCCTAAAACTCATTGCTCTATTGCTCTGCCTTTTGAAATGTGAACTGCAACTCCAGGTCTTAATTGTTCATATTGGTCACTCTACTGGGTTAGGCACTGTTTCCTAAATAAAAAAACCCATGAAGATAATCTGGTTTGGTCAACCATGAACAACATTTTTGACACTATGTGCAAAAAACACTGTACCATGGCACTACCAACATATTTTTATGGGAAGGTAAACTGACAATGCAAAAAAAATGCAATTCTTTTTAATAACATTATAAGAAGTCATATGTAAACATTTGTTGATTAAAAAAACACTAATGTTTACAATTACAAAGAGTGTTTCAACTACAGCTACCATTATATGTTAAAGTGCACTTAAACTGTTCAGTAAAGGCTTCCAGCAGTTTTGGTACGGCCTCTTCAGTCGAGACATCCCGTCCCAGCTCTCGGCTCAGGGAGGTCACACCTTTTCCCACAATCCCACACGGCACGATATTGTCAAACCAACTCATGTCTGTGTTGCAGTTAAGAGCCAAACCATGAGAGGTGATGTATCTTCCACAGTGGATACCTGCAAAACAAGACAATTACCAACACAATACTTGATCATTCATCTCTTGAACTTTATTTGTACAAAAATGTACAGTGGGTTCCTGATTTTTTTTTTCTCCATTTAAAGCGGGAAATATATTGTTGAAACATTTTATACAGAGAAAGTATAATATGATAAAATAAAATGCACTTTTTTAGGTGACCAATCAAATGAAATGAAAATTATACAATGAAAATTATACAATGAAATCAAAGAAAATGCTTTGGGGAACATTCAAAACACTACAGATGAAAAAGTTTGGGCTCAATTAAGATTTTATTTTTATTTTTAAAGAAATTAAAACTTTACTATGGAAGCTTGTTTCTGCCATAGAATAAAAAATTGAAAAGGTGAATGCCAATTTTGACCCCGCAATTCTTATTTTTTATCTCAAAATTGAAATTGCGAGTTAAAAAGTCAGAATTGTGTGTTATAAAGTCTGAATTACAAGATATAAACTTAAAATTGTGTGCTATAAAGTCAGAATTACAAGATATAAAGCCAGAATTGTGAGATGTAAACATGCAATTGTGAGATAAAAAGTTGCAATTATCTTTTAAATTGTTTAATTCTGTGGCGGAAAACAAGCTTTCATACTTTGCAAAGATGCATTAAGTTGAACAAAAGTGACTGTAAAGACTTTTACATTACCTTTTAATGAGCCAAAACATTTTGAGCACCAGCCTGACATGCTGTTAGTCCTCCCTTGTGTTTTTTATGATATGACCCACTGTGGAATAAGATACTTACCAATTGCACAGATTTTGTTGTTGCCCACCCAGACACCTGTATCTGGAGAAGTGGAGGCGTCGATCCCAAATTTACTGCAGATCTTGATCACAGTTCTTTCCAGTTCACACACGTACCATCTCACACTCTTCTTAAAGCAGCCCAGGTTGAGGACGGGATAACAAACTAACTGACCAGGTCCATGGAAAGTTATCAGACCTCCTCTGTTGGTGCGGAAGAAGTCTGCGCCCAGCTCTTTGAGTCTTCGCTCCTCCTCGGGAGGGTAAGGAGCCTGTCTGATGCCAATGGTGTACACAGGCTCATGTTCACACAGTAATAAAGTGTTCTGGCTAACGTTCGGCGAATCCAGATGTTGTTTTATGTGTATCTGCTGTATCTTCAAGGCACTACCATAGGAAATCCTCCCTAAATGCAGCACCTTGACAGCAGCCTTACCGACGGACATCGTGTTTTCAGATAAGCTTTCGAAGCATCAACTGTCTATACTGATGGAAAACAAGGTCACAATTAGTTCCATATTTTGCCCAACTCAATTTGTCTATAAAACATTATTTAAAGAAGGTTGGCATGACATTGTGAAGCAATGAAAGCAGTTTCATGCAGTGTATTTTTTCTTCCTCAGAGAAATTGAACTTTTTTCATTGTTTAATTAATAGGAATCCTATTTTATGGAATCATGATGGGTGTAATATATGAAGGTTGCAATAAATACGATTTTGTTGTTGTTTTTATAAATTTGATGTATGCTATGTATCAACTATCATACTTTTAAGACCCGACGAATCAATTAATCTGAAATTAACCTAATACATTTTCGGAGAAATCGTCACTAACTGTAATGTCCTCATTTCTCTAAAAGAGAATAAACCGAATACAAAGTTGATAAAAGCGAGTTCCAACATAACATAATGTTGTACGCTCATAAAGCAGAGATTTACATCTATGCTGTATGAGAGTGTACAGTAAGAACACACAAGTTGTGTTAAAGGACGTTCTTACTGTACGGGCTGCAGTGCTGCCTCAGAGCCAAAGCACAGAGCGGGCTTGTTCTGCTTCACTCCAGGGCGAGGAGGACGGAAGCAGGATGCGTTACTGCCATCTATCGGTCTGGTGCGCTACCGACTAAACTAAACTTTACATCAAGAAAAAGCAGTGTAAAAAATCTAATAAAAAATACAGAAAAAATAAACAATATTGTGAAATATTTTTACAAACTAAAAAGAATGTTTTCCTATTTTAATATACTTTAAAATGTAATTTATTTATGTGAGGAAATGTAGATTTTTTTCCACATCATTCCAGTCATCAGTCACATGAAGTAATTCTGATCAAGAAACTTTTCTGATTATTACCAATGTTGAAAACAGTTGTCCTGGTTAATACTTTTTTTAGAATACAATGATGAATAAAAGGTTAAAAAGAACAGGATTTATTCCAAATAGAAATATCTTCTAACAATATAAATCTTTACTATTTAAAATAAATAAATAAAAACACATCCTTGCTGAATAAAAGTATTGTGTCTTTAAAAAAAGAAAGGAAAAAAACAATACTGACCCCAAACTTTTGAATATTGTTGAAAAAGATCTATATTTGAAATAAATGCTGTTCTTTTAAAACTTTTACAGTTTATAAAAATATTAAAACGTATTATAAAAATATTAAAAATAAATAAATATTAGAATATAAAAAATATTATAAAAATATTGATGATGTTGATGAAGGATCATGTGATTGAAGGCTGAACCATTCTCTAGCTGAACTATGCAGAAAATTCAGCTTTGCATCATAATAAAACAGAAATCCATTATTTTAAATTATAATAATATTTCACAAATTTACAGTTTTCCCCAATATTTTTGAAAAATGTAGGCTTGATAAGACTTTTTGTCAAACACATTAAAAATAGTGATTTCTAAACGGTATATACAGTATGCACTACATATAAGTTACTATATACATTTTTTAAAGATTAGGTTAAGTGCCCCGATACTTTGTAACTAGTCTATAAAATAAAAATAATAAAAATAAAAAAATAAAATAGGTCCCACCGCTGCAGGCGACGTCACGCGAGGGCGGGGCGTGTTTTCAAACCCAGGCTCAGACCAACGAAGATGGCGGCGGTGGGGTCCGCCAAATCCACTGGACTGGGACAGAGAGGCAAAAGTAGGCCTGGCTCTCACGCCGCTCCGCTGTCTCTGGAGGAGGCCCGGTGTCCGGTGTGCTCGGAGATACTCCTGGAGCCGGTGACGATGCCCTGCGGACACTCGGTGTGCCTCCACTGCTTCCAGCGGACGGTGAAGCTGATCAGCCTGTGCTGTCCGCTGTGCCGGCTGCGGGTGTCCAGCTGGGCCCGCACACAGTCCCGGGAGAAGAGCCTGGTCAACGCCGAGCTGTGGGAGCTGGTCCGCCTCAGTCACCCGGAGAGATGCAAGCGGAGGATGGAGCAGAGGGACGGGGAGGTCGCGGACGGGGGTTAGTCTGAGTGTGACTTGACGAATATTACATAATAGTCATGAGTTTGAAATCATTGTTTACGCCTGGAGAACTCGCCATGGAGTGACATGGCAGACAGTTGTACACCTTCGGGGATTTCAGATGCCAAATAACTGGCAAAAATAAAGTTTATACTATCGAGTGTAACTTATTTATTTTCCAACATGAAGGAAAGGAATGTAATTTTTAAAACAGGGAACTGTATTCTAGGAAAACACCAGTGTTTCTGGGGGCGTTGACACACACCTCACACACACAGACTGTCTGCGCTGTGTGTCTACAAAGTCATGGTCGCGTCGCGTCTGACGCGTTTCGTTTTTATTTCTAAAAAACACTAAACTAAAAACGATTTTGGAGGCTAATTTTATCAAACACGAAAAATAAACTTTTGTTGTTGTATTTCAAGACATCTTTGAGGAAAAGAATAAGACACCACTGCATAATTAGTAGTTTCTCTGGATTTATTATGCATGTGTTTGAGTGAGTTCACACACACGCACAGACTTATTCTACAAACTACTGTCAACTTTTCTTTTGTCCAAATTCCAAAATTTATTAAAATTATTGTCATTTAGAGCATTTATTTGCATAAAATGACAACTGGTCAAAATTACGTAAAAAATATGTCATGTTTTCAGACCTTAAATTTTACACAGAAAACAAGTTAATGACTTGAACGTTGTCAACAGGATAACTACGTGATTGAATAATTTAGACTTTTTAAAGTATTAATTAATTTAAGAATTAATTAAATTTAAGAATTTGTTTTGTATATATATAAGTTTATTCAAGTTTTAATTTTCACTATGACTTACAAGATATTCTAGTGTGGTATCATCCTAACCTGGCTGTTTGCAATCTTGATTGAATGTAAAACTGAGAGGTAACTTGTCCAGGCATGTGTGTGTCCAGTGGGCGGACTTAGTGATCTAGAGCTTTAAATGTGTTTGTCATGGTTTGTTCCCATTAGTGAGGTTGAATTTCTGTTAGGAAAAAGGGAAGCCAATTGGCCATATTGTCTTTTGTTTGTGTGTGTGTGTGTGTGTGTGTGATTTCTTATGTTTTCATCTCTTAGAAATTTTTCGTGCGCCTGTGCCAATTCATAAGCCTGGAGAAATGCGTCAAGACTATGAGAAACAAAAGATGAAGGTACGTTACAGAGGCATGACACTTCTGCATCAATTGTGCTATTTTCTCACATGATAATTTTTGCCTACATTTAAAAATAAAAATTATAGTATTACATTGTTCTTGGACATGTGCCCTGCTATTTTTATAATTAACCTGTAGTACCTTATAAATACCCCAGTATTAACATTTGATAAAGTTACTATTTTTCCAACAAAGTGGAAAGTGGACAAACATCTTTCATAAGGGATTTAAATGATAGTAAAATGCAAAGCACTTCTGATTTCTAATAAGCTTGTTTTGCTTTTTCTCCTAGCATGAGCTAATACAGTTGCACACACATATATATATATAAAGCATAGGGTTATTTTTCAGGGTGGATGCAGTGAAGAAACTGAAGAGAGAAAGAAAAAAGTCCAGAGAAAAGAAGACTGTGGGATCCTCAAACATTGTCAATATCCTGTATGTTCAAAACTCTCCTTCATTGTTTCCAATTTGGGTCTAAGCTGGGTGTACACATTAATTTATATACTTCACAATTTTTCATATTTCAATTATTAACCGTTTTGCTGCTGCTTAATTACGTTTGCTCATCCGTCTTACCCTGTCGTTACTGTGTTTCAGTTCTGTGGAGTGTCAGACTCTGAGAATGAAGAGCCAGTGGGAAAGAGGACCAGACATGTTTCAGCATTTGTACGAAAAACAAGATGCTCCCCTGCTTTCAATAGAGGGTATTGCACTTCACTCATTTACTTCAGATTTTATATGTATTTATTATTAGTGGTAGAATTATGATTTTATTATGGTGATTAAAAAAATTAAACTATTCTTTATATGACAATATTCCACATTAAAAAAAAACAGTCACCAAAACCATGAAAATAAAACATGGAGGGACACAAATTATGCAGTGTGTTAAGCAAATTATGTCGTTTGAACTTTTTCATATATATATGAAGTAAGTTTATTTTGTTTATAGGTTTATATGTACCTTTGATTATTGCAGAATATCTACAGGTTAGAGGAAAGCTTTAATAGTGTGACTTACTTGTGATGCTTCCCTCCAACCATACCGTCATTGTGCTGCATTACAGCTGTCTTCATAGCAGTGCCGTTCAGAGGAGCCGGAGCTGTACGGATTCTGAGGATGGCAGAGGAAAAAGCAGAGTTCACACACATCATGCTGTTCCTGACAAGGTACAATATTTCAGTTGGTGCCTGAATGTGTTATCATATTCATCTAATTTGTTGTTTAGGGTGTATTGTTAGAAACGCAAGTCCTGTTCTTAGAAATATATTTGGCTCTGAACTTAAGAGTGCTGAAAAAATTCTTTTAGCAAGCAACCATTTAGAAGACACATTTATACAAAGCAGTTTCGTTTAGGTCCAACCCTAATTAAACGCTCACGAACAAGCTAATCAAGGTCTTCAGGATTACTTGAAAATCACAAGCTGGTAAGTTTGGACCTTTAGGGACAGATTTGAAGAACTCTGTCTTAGAGAAACGTAAGTTTAAAAGCTCAGGTATACGTCATTTTCTGCAGTGGAATGCAGACACAGGAAGTACGCTTTTGGCTTAAGTGATTTTTCTTTGGGGATCGAACCAGCCTAACTGAGTTGAAGCTCTGGAGTTTTCCCAGCACCAGAAAACATATTAAATGCTGTTCACCTTTGTGATAGCGTAAGATGCTCGCAAACACACCAGGGTTCGGTAGAATTAAGTTGAGTGTGAAACCAGACTCAACGCTGCGGGGGCGCCGGGAACAATCGGGCTTGGGCTCGGACCGCAGCAAACCGTCACCTGCCTTTGCAATTCTTCTTACCAAAAGCTGCGTTTCCACCGCAATTACCAGGAACTATTTGTTCCAGGCCCAGACCGCTTGCTTACTGCGTTTACACCACGGACTAAAGTACTAGTCCGGGGCGGAAAGATTATGTAGTGACGTTGAACTAAGTGCGACTGCTCCTCCCAGTCTGCGTGTTTGGCACCCAAAGCGTATTCAGAAAGCTTGTAATGCTAGATATAAAAGTAGACGTTTTTTATCAGCGGACATTAACCGTGAGATGGATGGGATGAACACGTGCCATCAGGCAGAAAGAATAAGATTGGTAAGAACCAATCAGCATGTTCAGCGCACAAGTCCCACCCCGGAAGTTCCCGAACTCTGAAAAAGTACTACCTTGCCAGCAGGAAATTTTTACCTTGAGCTTCATTTACAGTAGGCCCTGGTTCCTGTGGTGTAAACGCACCGAGTACCACCCCAAAGTTCCTAGTTCCTGGGGAAAGTTCCTGTGGTGGAAACGCGGCTAAAGTGAAGGCGGGGGAAGGGGAAGGATGAGGATGGCAGAGACACAGCGCACAGACTGGTGTGTGGAGGTGAATTACAGTGAGCCGTTTGAGACGGGAGACCAACAATAAATATGCGGTCAATAGTAAAACGACGCGTCGACTAAAAAAATTGGCGTCGACTTATCACAGCAGCACTAAAATTAATGAAAGTAATGGATCAGTGGCCAGATCAGTCAGCAGGACACTGTTTATGTTCGGGTCCAGTCGAGTTAAAAAATAAATGCCTTTGGGGAGAGTGGGACCTGAGTCTACTTTTATCAGGTCTGTCTTGGGTCGGGTTTTTCCTAAAAAAATAAATAATTTATGCATGTCGTGTTTTCGTAAGAAGTGATTCAGGTGAGTCGGGTACAGATTTTAGAGTCCGAGTTGTCATCTCATAAATACGGTATTCACAACACGGCAGGAACACAGCATATATTCACCCAATCTTTGCCACTAGGCTACAGCACCTATAGAGCAGGACGGGGGTGTCCAATCCTGCTACTGAAGTTTAGCTCCAATCCGGATTAAACAGAAACCGAACCAGCTAATCAGTGTCTTCAAAATGACTAGAAACTTCCAGAAGAGTGTTGTAGGGCTGGTGTGAGCTAATCTCTGGCAGTCCTTGGCCCTTCAGAAGCACAATTGGGCACCCCTGGAGAAAGAAGTAACATATGTTGTTGAAATCAGTGGTAGGCTTGACAAAAGGCAGATTTTCCAGTGAATCCGTCATTTTTATTGTCAGTCATACTACTCTCCCACTCTTTCCCCGCTCTAGGCAAGCATCACTCATAGTTACAACGCTGGAATTCTTCTCTCCTCGGAGAACAGTCTGTCTTTTTCAGCCCCGGTGCTGAGCCTAGATAAGAGACACCACTGGCGGGGCATCCACACCTCCTCCGTTTCTGCTGTGCTTCAAACGAAACCAGAGAGGTCCATTAGCCCCGAGAGCAACGATAGCATATCGGAAGAACTCAACCATTTCAAGCCTATCGTCTGCTCGCCGTGCACGCCACCCAAAAGGTTGCCCGACGGACGACTTTTGGAGCCTACGATCGTGAAGTCGACCCCTAGGAACTTGACGCGCACTCTGCAGAAGTCCACAAGCTACGAGGCCAGCCCCACCATCTTGCAGAAGTGGAAGCAGATTGAAGTTGATCGTCAGAGCATCAAGGTGACCTCAAAAGGTACAGTCACAAGTCCGATCGCAGAGGATCCTAGCCATAAACTGAGTCCCGTAGAAGAACGGGACAGCCGACTCTGCAGCTGTGCCATAGCCACGGATGGCTTGAAGGATCATCGGTGCATTTGTGAGTCAAGTGCCAAAGGGTCTAAGGATCATAAACTTGTAGTCTGTAATAAACGACGGCTTATATTTGATCAGTGTAACAGAGAGGAAGATAAACCGCTAGTTAGCGCTCATGTCAGGTCGACAACTCAAACTATTGCAGTTACTTCATCCCCAAAAAGGCGTAGCAGATGTGAAGCACTCTGTGAACCCTCAGAAACGTGTGCACCGATGTTAGACAAACACGCTGGACATTTTAATCAGGGAAGTGTTGACCCTGAGAACTTTATAAACGAGCCTAGCACCAGGAGCTGTGTACTTAACAGACCTACCTCAAGAAGGGGCAAAAAGAGAAGCCACAAAACCAAACACTTGGAGGAGAAACTCCAGGCAAAAATATCTCGGACCGATAGCTGCAATTCCTGCGACAGGCTTGATGATCCTATTGTCCGGCGGATGAATCAGGAAAAGGTGGACAGGGAACTGGCACTGAAGCTCCAGAGACAGTTTGACAGAGAATGCCAAAAAGTGGACAGGCACAAAACAAGTCGTAACAAATACGAACTCAGGTCCTGGGCTACGAAAGATGGGATGGTAGGACACAATACACGCAGATCAGGAAGAATCTCCAAAAGAAATGAGCACTTGAACTATAGCTGTTAAAGGGACTTGCTTGAGTTTTATCGTAGTGATTCTTAACAGTCGCAAACGTTTTCTTTGCTTAGGCACTATAGAGGCTTTCTAACACCTGGATGAGTATTGCAAGATATTAAGGTATTTACTTTTTCGGCTTGCCTTGTAACAGATGCGTTTCATCCAAAGCGTTTCATCCGAGTCCAAGTAGAGGATCCTGGGGTTAAGTGCCTTTGCTCAAGGGCAATGGTGGCAGGACAGGATTGGGCTCTCGGCAACTTTCCCATTCATGGGGATTCAAAGCTGCAGTGTTTTGTTTCTGGTTTTGTTAGTGTTTAACTGGCTTCTACTACTCTAAAAGAGGAAACTAGGTATATGTTTGTTTGGGGGACGCAAATGCATACAGAACAATGTATACGAACTCTTTTAAAAGGCTTTTCAGGTCTTCAAGCCGGAGACAATAGTACTCCTTACAATCTCGGTGTGCTCATCACAATCACAATAGATCCTCAAGAAGTTTGTTTGCATGTTTGAAAGTTATCATAGGACATTTGTTAAAACAGAAGGTGTTTTGTACAATGGTGTAGCATAACCCTTTTTCGTTTAAATTTCTTGTTTCCAGTGGCCTGGGAAGTTTTCTTTTGATTATCAATCTATCAAACTACTCGT
>JAOTRC010000003.1:21398606-21415024 GCA_027497675.1 Cyprinella lutrensis
GCGCTGCCAAAACGCTCTCAAGCGCCCAAAGCACGGCGTCTTCTGCTGAGCGTGTAGCGTTTTCAGCTGGCAAAAAAACGCTTTGGTGGACACACGGCCTAAGGGTGAGTTCACACTTGGCATGTTTGACTGGACTGGATTAAAACAAACTCTGGTGCGATTGCTCTGTAAGTGCGGTTCACTTGAATAAGTGTAAACGCTGCCATCTGAACCCTGATGCGCACCAAACAAGGAGGCCGAGACCACTGAAAAGATGGGTCACTGTCTGCTTCCAAACGAACTCTGGTGTGATTCGAATGGAATATGAACACAACACGGGCAAAAAAAATTAAAAAAAGGACAGAATGCTCAAGCATACCTGTTTTTCCTTATTATAGTCACAGTGTTGCCCAAACCAGTTCAGTACAGGACCGCAGCAGATCTTGGGTTTGCATTTGTGACAGAGGCATTCCTGACACTGTTTTGGCTCCTTTACACATTTTATAAGCTATTCACGAGTTCTCAGCGGGTGAAAATATCATCAAATGTAGGCTATGCACATACAATGAGCTCATTTAGCCCAGCACACAGCATTGTTTTGGATGTTCGGTCAGTCCAATCGCAAAATATATGTAATAAAAGTAGTCAAGTCAAGTCACACTTATTTATATAGCGCTTTTCACAATACAGATTGTATCAAAGCAGCTTCACAAAAAGTAGTCTAATCAGGTTGTGAATGTATCTCTATGCCTTTAGGTTCGGTATCTTTAGTTGACAAAAACTGACTAGGACTAAATGGTTTTCTTTTTGTTTTTGGTTAGTTCCATGGCCCCCAGAATATTTTGTTATAAGAATATCTGAACATGTAATATATCTAATTATAAAACGGTTAGTTCCAATTCTTGATTCTGATTGGTCAACAGCAGTGCTTTACTCATGATAAAACACGTCTATGACAGCTTCTCCCAACGGTTCTATTTATCACTGCGCAACACTGCAGTTCCTATGTTGTGTTTATTTGAGCTTTCATGCAGATTACACATTGGAACGTTGTTGCAATTCGCGGTCAGGGACTATTTTTTTCTAATGGTAGGAAGGCTTTTAGTGATTTTACTTCAAGAAAGTTGCACTAGTAGATTTTTTTTTTACTTTAAAATTTTTTATTGTGTGGTAACAGTTATATAAAAGCAATAAGGTACTTGAGGCAAGTGCTGTATCGTGAATAAGTAACAGCTGAAGGGGTTACTCCGCTTCCCGTTGTGCCTAACAACGCCCTTCAAAAAAATTGAAGACCGGAAGTACGTCTTTTAGTTGGGATACGGCTCTTTCGGTTAGCTTTTTACAATGTTGGAGTCCGATAGAGACCACTGGACCAAATTTCTCCGCAACCAACCTGAAGTCACATATGACGACGTGGTTCAGATGGTAAAATGAAAACTCTCAAGTGGGAACGCGTGAAAGCTGAGGTATGGCTGTCTACGCCCCGATGCAGAGCAACCCGGTACACCACAACAACAGCCGCGGGTAGCTCTAGCCGTTCGCCAGTAAGGTAAACGTTTCTATGGTAACAGCGAGTTGGACCAATCAGCAGACGTTGCTACTACACTTAGGACTGTGGGTAGTGTAGTTTTTTTCAGTTTTTTCATGTTTTTCTTTAAACAAGGTTGATTTCATACAAACTTATAGCTTCAACGGGAGCAAAAACCTTTGTTTCACAACCTCATAGCTTGTGATCAGTCTACCTCGATGGTTAGACATTAGGACTGATAATCTAAATCCTTATCAAGAAATACCGTTGAACGGAAGTTCTGTATCCCTACTCCGCGTTCCGGAAGCAGGAAGTGTGACATAGGCCTATTGCTTATAGAAAGAACAGACTTTTAAACCAAAAATAGCTTCATGGATTTTTTTTTTTTTTTTTTTTTAGCAAAAAAACAGAGAAAATAGTGACTACATCTGGATCGGATTCATACCAATGATCAAAACATAGAATGAGTAGTTCGAGTAGAGTCCATCAACACACCTAATGCTTGCACAGTCCTATACCTTCCAATAAACCAAAGTTCTAATTCATTAACATTAGGCAGTTTTGATTTATATGCTATTTATTGTGGATGATCACGTTTTCTTACATATGCATATGCTTACATATGCTATCGTTTGTTTCTGCTGCTTCTTCACCTGTATTTTGATCAGGGGATTCTGTACTCTTTCAGAAGATGCATAAAAGCATCCCCAACTGTATAACAGTGAAAACACAGAAACCCGGAAATTTCGGTCAAATTTCAGGGAAAGGGTTAAAAAAGTGGAAAAAGTGTGGGGAAGTAAAGACAGTTACCTGCTGACAGACTGAACTATGCTGAGATTTCAGCCTGGACACTTTCTCCTCCAGCCAGTGTATCTGCTCAGCCTGTGAACACACACATGCACAAAGATCATGAAATTCACATCACAAATGTTTACCATCAAACACAGAAATGTTTCAAGAAGGAGACAATAACCAGAGCAAAGATGGTAGCTCAGAACAAACAAAGCAGTGAGAAAATGGCTGCACTGTTCACTCATAATGAGAAGCAGAGGTGTGTGTGTGTGTGCGTGTGTGTGTGTGTCAGGTTCTCTGCTCTGCTCTCATCACATCTGCTGTCAGTAATCTGTTCCTGAGCCAGCAGTGCTGGGATTAAGTGCAGTCTGCAGATAAAGGATGTATGCGTCATTAAATCACACAAGACCAACACGTACACACTCACAGAGCCACCGGTGAGTAATAATGCTGCCACAGTTTCAATCATACGCAGCTTCATTTCTATGTGAAAATCATGGCCGTTCAGAGCGTGGAAGTCTCAGATGTGAAGTTCTTTCGAAAGCAAACTATCCAGCTGTGCATTGGAGAAATAATGATTTTAAAAGGGATGAATCACCCCAAAAATGTATTCTTGGTAACTCTTTATTTAAGAGTGTCATTGTTACATGTAATAACAGAAAACAATGCATAATTAACGGCAACAAACTCTACCCCTATAGTAACTAGTGTACTTAGTTAATATTACTTTGACCTTAAATGTATGAATACATTGTAACAAGGACACCTTCATATGTGTAACTAAATTATGTTATGTACTCACCATAATGTATTTCTAAACTATTTTTTTCTTTCCAAAAAAAGGACAAAACTCTCCATAAAGTAGTCAATGTGACTTGTGGTCTGTTTACACCTGGTCACTTCATGTGTTTTTACTGAACTGATTTGTTCAAACAGTTCCATTTACACTCGGCCACATAGATTTCTTTGCAAAAACAAATATACAATCTACAACTCTCAGTTTATATGCAAATTCAAATGAATTGAATCTGCGGCTATGCGTGTTGCACTAGACCGGTCATATCTGGCTATAACATATCACATCATATAACATCTCCAATAATGCTCTCACACACTTATTTTTTAACATTTTGGGATGAGTAGAATTTGCATGTCTTCAACCCCCAAATACATAAATCCATCTCGCCTTTCAGGTGTAAACAGACACTTGTATGTCATATAAATATGAGGTTTGATTTACGATGACTGAATTTTGCTCTGTCCCTCTCATCATACTATTATATGGCTTTAAAAAAATTGGAATATAAAGTGAGTAAAGGACTTTCGGTCCACTTTTATGGTGCCTTTTAGTCATTTTTCGAGCCTGACAATCTAAAGTCATGGTAGGATTGTTAAAAAACGTCCTTTTATGTTCCACAGAAGAAATTAAGTTTGGGACGTCCTGAGAAATAATGAACACATTTTCATTTCAGGCTGAGTTATGCCTCAAAGGGAACAATGATGTCCATGTGTACACATTTTAGGTCTGATTCTTTGCAGGAAATGCTGAAAAATACTATGCTTCTCAATAGAGGAAATTTGATTAAGGCACCAGATCATGAACAAAAGATAATAGTCACAGAGAATAAGAACATAGCACACATGAACTCTCACTGATATCCTGACAAGACAATCAAAAGCTTTCTGCCATGCACTATTCCATTCAATACAAAATTCAGCCCTTCAGGGAAAAAAATAATAATAATAATAATAATTAAATAAATAAATAACACAAATTTAAATTTTAGCTACTGGCCTGTATTAATATACCAAACTTTTTTTCAAAAAAAATTATTGTAAAATTAGAGTAACGGGGGCTAGCTAGTAAGAACTGCGCAAGTAAACCTCACTCCCTTGGTCTAAAGCGTCTACATGCTCATGCTAGCATCTAGAACCTGTGTTATTTATCATCCATGTTAACGCGCCTGCCTCATGTCGGAAACGTATGTTCGCATCCCGCTCAAAGTGGGGCGAGTAGAACCAGAGGGGTTATATTGATGCTGTGACTTAGGGTAGGAGTGAGGTTTAGAGGGTCAGTGTAATGGAGGCCAGCTGTGCGAGTAAACCTCACTTCCTTTGGCCTCAAGAGGTGCGTAAGCGGCTGCAATTTTTACCGTCCCATTCCATAAACACTTGTTTGAATCCTGCAAGGAGTTTCATTAGCATGAATAAAATCAAAATACAATTCAAGAACATAAAAGCTGTACACTTGTAAGCATAACAACTGTCCTCTGTATCAACTGTAGTCAACTGGATAAACAGAATAGCTGTGTCACTCCTTCAAGTCTCGTACAAGTCTCTCCATAATTGACTCCGGTTTGAACAAAAAAGGCAAAGGGCCGTTTCATAGTCAACGCATCGGTACGCATACGCGTCTGCAAGGCTATGCATCGCTACGCGTTGGCTGCCATTATGCGTGGATGCGTAACCAAATGTGTCATCCTAGTTTTTGATACGCGACGCACTGACACACGCAATACTATGCGTTATCGGTGGGGGTGACATTGCAAGAATTGTACATTAATTCAGATATATTATGTTAACAGAAGAAGAAGGTTTGAATACAATGGACGGCGAGGAGGAAAAATTATGCGAGCTTATATACGCGTTCAGTTCATCACAATTAGTACACTCAAACAAAATTGTGTTGGAAAAAGCCTGGAGAGAGGTTGCAATCGCGATGGGAAAGACGGTAAATCAGGTGAAAACGGACTGGAAAAGTGCCCGTGACAAATTTACCAGCCTGGTTATATGAAATAATGGTTTATGGATATGAAATAAAATACTAAATTACTTAAAATGTGTAATGGTTTTTACATAATTTAAATAATACCAAATTATAAAAAAAAAATGTGTAATGGTTTTCACATAATACCAAATAAGTTAAAATGTGTAAAGTGTTAAATAATAAATAAAACTCATGCTTCAAAGCGAACTTTTATCAATTTATTGGTCAGTGCTACCCAATCGTAGCACACTGTACTGGTGGGGAAACAAGCCAGCATCTGATAAAAAGTAATCAGCCAGCTGCTCCCTGACAAGTGACGCTCTCCGGGAGGGTCTGCTGCTGCCGACCGAAAACCGTGGTCCGTCGACCATGTTCTGGTCCCCCACAACGTGCTGCCTCCACCCTCCGGTGTCAGACGTCGCATCCACAAAGGTGGCGGGCATGTATGGCACGTTCAGTGGATGCCAGAAAGTTGTGAAGAGCCACGCACGCCTTCACGAGCTTCACCGCTTTTCAGGTTTGCAGTGAAAAATCTACTACCCCCTGTTGCGTGACCGGTGTATTGCATTTTACGCATCGCTCGTGACGCTTGCGTCTGCTTTTACACTACGAAAGGGAGCGCGTCGCTCGCGTCACTCGCGTTGCTTGCTCGCTTAGCTCGCGTTGACTATGTAACGGCCTTTAGACACAGACGAGGATTCAAGGCTGGCTCTTGGAATTTTGTTGAGGCTGGTCACGGCAAAGGAGCCCGGATGGCTCTTAAGATAATGGTCTTAATTGGAGGATGTTGAGAGTGCAATGGATAAAATGCTGCAGCAGTCCCGGGAACAATGAGAATCCACCAGGTGATTACTCTGGCTCCAGGAGAACTGATACGTGATGTCAGCTGCATTTGCACAACACAGAAGCAGTTTAACTCCAAGTGCTTCAACACAGTTTTTCAGTTTTTCTGGAAGGTACCAACTGCTGTGCCAGTGCCACGGCTACCCAGTGAAGGGAATCCACAGCCACAGCCAGAAAAGGAAATCCAGTAGTGGAAGTCCAGTAGTGCATGCTCAGATATGACCAAGATCTGTATTCAAGTATCATTCTTAGCACAGATGAAGATAAAGGAGTTTTCTACGTGTGACGAAGTCATTTGTGCGACGCACAGTGTTAACCGTCAGCATCTCACTTCATTTCGTTCACTACTTCCAGATATAGTGCACTCAAATACCATTCACTATATAGTAGGGATAGTTAATGAGTGAACGAGTGAGTGGTTTCAGACACAGCTAATGTCTTTGTGCTCACCGTGCCTGCATTAACTCCTGGGTTACCAATTGGAGGTTGATTAAACTAACTCCTCACAGGTGTTTTGGAAACAGCATACCCAGAGTAAGCAAGTTTGGGGTTAAACAACCAAGAAGAGTTGAAGGTTTATCTGACGGTAAGTTTTTTTCTGGAATTCACCCTAGATTTGTGAGCATAATAAAGTGGTCAGAAGGGGAACTTTGGTCAACCTCCGTAATATGGGTTTGTTCAATTCAGCTAATTTAGGCCAGATAAGGTGCAGTTCTTTACCTTCATAAAGCAATAAAATAATCTGACTTTACAAAAGTGGCAGCCAGAGCATTTGCTTTATTAGAGGGTGGAGAATAATAAAAGACTAAATCCTATTGTTTGTCTGTGTGTGGGTTTGTTAGCCCTCCCTGTGAAGGGCTTGCCATACATCCAGGGTGATTCCTTCCAGCATCCAAGGCCTCTACACAGGACAAGTGAATTTTGAAGATGGATTATGATTTCATATGATATGCATAGTGCACTAAAAACAACAACAACAACAAAACCAAAGTAGAACTGCTTTGTTTTTAGTCTGCCATGTGACCATTTTCCTTCTTTGTTGATTCTTCTTATGTGTGGTCTTCTATCGAAATAAAGTGTAACCGGATAAACTAAGAGGTGTGCTCTTAGTTTATCCGGTGTGCTCTTAGTTTATCCGGTTACATTTTATTTCGAAAGTCGCTTTAGTTCGATAGTCATATTTCGAGCGAGGAGGCGTCGTATGATCATTTAAAAGAGTTTTATGACAGGGTTGGTGAGGATGGGAAAAATCATACATTTCTGTGCAATCTTTGCCTGCCGATAAAATAATTGTTGTCTGTGGTTGTATGTGGCCTGTCTGGAAAAAAGAACTATGAACTAGTTAATTTTTTGAATGAACTCTGAATTGAACTAGTTCATTTTAAAATATGTGAACTGAACTTTGAACTAGTTCTTTGAACTTTGAACTTTCCTTTCCTTTTTCATTGTTGTCATGACAGCGCACCTTCTCGTTCCGGAGTTGTGAGTTTAGACTTTTTTCCGACTTTTTTTTTTAACTGTTCCTGTCATGTTGAGCAACTGTAATTTTTGTCAATCCTATAATTTTATATTATTATTTATTTAAAGAGGATAAATAATTGTAATGAAAAATGAATAAAAAATTCAATAGCTAAAGTTAATCATAAGTGGAAGTGCATCTGCCAATTCATTGAATGTTCGAAATATTATTAATCTTTAAAAAAAAAATACACATTGGCTGGCCTATTGAGCATACATCAGCAATTACATAGGGAATAGGGCATTATTAATATGCCACGTAAGGTGGTATGTGCTAGAAATGGGTAAACCACTATCAGTGAGTCTGCCCGTGGGGTGTGGGGCACCGTCATGCCAAGCAGTGTCCCACATTGTCCCTCAGAAACACACCCCTTGCCCCTCCTTGGGCTCATGTGCAGGTGGTCACCCTATTTGAAAGTTATCTTTCTCCATGAGCACATGGCTAGTTTGGTCAAGGCGGCCTGTTGAGGCCATGCCGAGGATCCAGGAGAAGTGAGGAAGTAACGCGTGTCGTGGAGCAGCCGATAGTTTCAAACACTGATAGTTCCAACTCTGAACCCCATTCATTTTCTGTGGGGTGGTGTTTTATCCTCTTTCCCGTCATAGTTCTTTGACATCACATTTTGTGACTATTGGGGCTTCCATGAACCACGTGACTGCCATCACAGCGACATCAAAGAGTGTCGCAACTCTTTCTCTCTATGGATCTGGGTGAGACAGGTGAGATAACATTGACTGGGTGTATAATAAAATACATACCATGGTACATAATCTTACACAAGACAGTAAATCACTTACACAATGCTATGATGCATGTTTATTTATCGATAAGTTAGTCCATGATCAATGCAGCAAAGTCTGTTTAAAGAGGGTTTCTGTCTTCCATTTTCTCTTTGATGCGCATGTACAGTAGCCACATTCCCTTTGGAGGCTGTAAAATCTCCTAATCAGCTCTGTAACATGACACTGTTTCTGCCCTTGTGTTTGTTTCATTTGGGGTGTTAGTTTTGGAATTTCATAAACCTTTCTATATAATGATTAGTGTGTCTGATGGGTCCAGACCTTACATGGTCTTTATTTCAAATTGTGAGCATAATGATTATTACAATATATAAAAATTTAGCATTGGTGCATGTGGATTTAGATTTTGCATCATCTGAAATCCTTGCAGGAGTTGGATTCATCTCATCATAGGTGTTGGGCATCTGAAAGTCTTTATAAGAGGGATCCAAACTGTGCACCGGGTGATTTCCATCCTGAAATAAAACGGAAAAGCAAATGGAAAATTATCAGCATAGCTGCTGTTCATAACATTTTGTGTTATGAATTGAACAGATTGTGTGTTGTGTTTGGTTTTTAATTGTTATTTTTGTTAATCTATTTGTTATTTTCTTTTCTTTAAGAAAGGCCATAATGGGGGAAGTATTAGAGTTAGTTTCATAGGGGGACAATCTACAAATGTCTTTAGAACAAAATAAATATAAATAAAAATAAAAACTCACCAAATGACTCACACCACCACAAAGTATTCATTAAAAAAATCAACATAGTAATAAGGAACAGAATGGAAAAGAATCCTTGGAGGATAGGCTCAGTGACCTAGAAATTACAAAAGAAACCAAAACTAAACTGAAAATTATCTTTACTGTTATATTGACAGTCATCGTAACCGCCTTGTTAAACATGATAAAGGACAAATGAAACCAAGAAATGATCTTTTAATAAGTTCTGATTCAACCTGTCTACAGATAATGTCTATGACGATTCAGTCAAGTCATGAGTCATTTCCAGTTACAACTTTTATTGGTGTCCTTTCTGTTAATAATTAATACCTTAAACACCTTTCAGACCTTAAACTATTATTACACACAACGCAAGCATAAGGTAAGGAGACAGTTTCTTTCTGTTCTATTTGGGTACTGAATGGTGTTTGCCAAGACTTACATGTTTTGGCTTATTGCAGACACCTATTATTACGAATAGACAAATTATTATTTTTCATTATTTAATTAATATCATCTTAAAATTCTTAATTCATTTTCAGACAAGCCATGGATCATCCGGACGAATTTAAAGTCTATGATTCCGAAGATGAAGGGAGGTACAGTATTCAGCTTAATTTGTTGAACAGATTTGACTGTTCTTTGTTGCAAATTAAACATGACAATATGTAATTGTGTGTACTTATTGTACATTTAATATGACAACTTTAAAATTAGACTTTAGTCATTTTTACCTCAGAATGCTGTTAAACAATACATCATTTGAGATGTGTTATTTATTGGTTTGAAAAATGAAAACTCAGAAAAAAAACAACATTTGAAATAATCAAACTAATCATCTAAACAAAATCTAAATAACATCTCTGTTTGATGTTTTTATTATAAAGCTCATTTTCGGGTTCACAAACTCGTGGAGCATCCAACAGTCATTTCATTGAGTCTGTTCAGCCTTTGATTGAGTTGATTGACTCTCTGAGGATGATCGCCATTGACAAGGATATAGATCTACCATCCATTGCAGTGGTGGGAGATCAGAGTTCTGGAAAGAGTTCTGTTTTGGAGGCTCTCTCTGGGGTGGCTTTACCTCGAGGAAGTGGTAAGACTCTGAAATTACTTCAGCTCCCAACTAAATGAGAGTGACTGGAATTATTAATTGCAGTGGTGCATATGTTATTGCCATGTCCCCATCTATTAAAATGAAACTAATTTATATTTGTCTGTGTAGCTGATGGTTTTGTCCATTACATATAACAATAACATATAACATGTAACAATAAAGTGGGAGTTCACACAAAAATTGAAATGTTGTCGTTGTTTGACCATCATTGTGTCATTCCACATCTGTTTTTTTTTTATTTTTACTTTTTTATTAATAAAACACAATATGAGATGGACTGTAATAAAATGAGTGATCATAACATTGAATCTCCTTAAAGGACTTTGAGGTATCATAAATGCATTTCATTCTTTATGTTTGGGTTAAGCCTGTATCTCCAGGCAGCCGCCTCTTGCTTTGCCATGGCCATTCTGCAGGTCTACCAGGCCCAGATGCTTAGGGGCATGCACAAGAGCAGGACTGACCCAGGGCTCTTTGATGAGCTGCATGCCACCACTGACCTCGCTCTTTGGGCAATGAAAGTGACTGCACGCTCCCTGTGCCAGGTTGTGTCCACTAACATGGTCCATGAGTGACACCTTTGGCTTAACTCACGGCCAAACGCATTTTCGAATGTGTGTGGCCACCGGATTGTTTTGCAGCGATCAACCTGAAGGACCACTACTACTACTTATGTCTCCATACTTCTTGGCACAGACCATATCTATGGTTTGCTTTTGAGGGGCAGGCATACAAGTATGCGGTTCTCCCATTCGTGCTAAGCCTTTCTCCTTGCATCTTCAAGAAGGTCGTCGAGGCTGCCCTTGTGCCACTATGGCAACACAGGGTTCGCATCCAGAACTACCTTGATGACTGGCTGATCCGAGTACCAGTTACTCCGACCTCAGCTTTCTACGGTCTGGAGTACCCTTAGAACAAGTTTCCAGGCATGTTGTTGTCTCAACAGATGTCTCCACCATGGGCTGCGGTGCCATATGCAATATACATGCTGCCTGAATAGGATCCCAGAGCCTCTGGCATGTCAATTGCTTAGAGTTTCTGGTAGTACGTCTCACTCTGCACCGCCTCCTTGCATTGCTCAAGAACCAGTACGCACAAGTCCGAACAGACAATACTGTGACGTTAGCATACATCAACCGGCAAGGTGGTCTTCGCTCCCGGCATATGTCGCAACTCGCCCGACACCTCCTCCTATGGAGTCAGAAGCATCTGAGGTCGCTTCAAGCCATTTATATCCCAGGAGACCTGAACTGTGCAGCCGACAAGCTCTCACGGCTTCAGCCTCTTCCAGGAGAATGGAGACTCCAGCCCCAGTTGGTTCAGCTGATTTGTGATCAGTTCTGGGACACGCAACTAAACCTGTTTGCATCCCATGACTCGTCCCATTGTGACCTGTTTTACTCCCTGACCGAGGGCACTCTCGACACGGACTCACTGGCGCACAGCTGGCCATGGGCATCCGCAAGTATGCATTTACCACAGTGAGCTTTCTTGCAAAGACCCTGTGCAAGATCAGGGAGGATGAGAGGAGGTCATATTGATTGCACCTCATTGGCCCGCCGGACCTGGTTCTCCGAACTTATATTTCTCGGGAAAGCACCTCCCTGGTCAATTCCTCTAAGGCAGGACCTCCTTTCTCAGAGACGGGGCACCCTATGGCACCCTCGTCCCGATCTTTGGAACCTCCACGTGTGGCTTCTGGATGGGACATGGCAGGTTTGAGTACTCTACCACATCACTTCCCCAAGAGCATCGTCCATGAGACATGTCTACGCCTTGAAGTGGAACCTCTTTGTCAACTGGTGTACTTCCTGCAAGATGGATTGAGGTGAAGTCTGTGTCCCTTCAACACTGAAAAGGTATGATGACACCATCACCACACATCAAGACAGAGTCGTAAGTCCATGGGAAAGCACAACTTGATCATCAGGTTCCTGAGAGGAGCAAAGAGACTGAATCCTCCTCGCCCTCCTCTCGTTCCCTCTTGGTACCTCTCATTGGTTGAAACTGTCCCGCAGAGTGCCCCCTTTTGTCACAAACACACACAGGAAAAGACAGGTCCAGTTGCAGTATGTTTAATAAGGTAATCCGTACTCCAATCACAGCTGGGAACAATGATAACGGGGAACAGCTGAGTGCAATGAACTGATGAGTGACAGTAACAGACAGAATGCTGGGAAATGAAGTCAAATGTGAAGGATGCCGTGAGAACGAGGACCTCTAGTGAAAACCAGGGAACACAACCTGACACTGTGACACCTTTGAGCCACTGCAATCAGTGGAACTTAATTTTCTGTCAATTAAGACAGCACTTCTGGTTGCATTGGCCTTCAGTAAGAGGGTAGGGGACCTGAGGGAATTTTCCATTGATGAAGCGTGCCTGAAATTCTGGCCGGCCTATTCTCACGTGATCCTGAGACCCTGGCCTGAATATGTGCCCAAGGATCTTACCACTCCCCTTTTGAGATCAGGTGGTGAACCTGCAAACGCTGCCCTTGGGGAGGCAGTACCAGCCTTGGCACTGCTCTGCCCGGTATGCACCCTCCATGCTTAAATGGACAGAACACAGTGTTTCAGGACCTCAGACCAGCTCTTTGTCTGTTATGTTGGGAAGCTGAAGGAAGGAAAGGCTCTCTCCAAGCAAAGGTTGTCTCACTGGATAGTGACGCCATTGCTTTGGCTTACCAGCAGCAAGGTCGGCCGTGCCCCTTGGTGTTAAGACCCCCTCCACCCGGAGGATGGCTTCCTCTTGGGCTCTGCTGAGCTGCAGGCTGAGCGACACCCAACACATTTGTGAGATTCTAATATCTCTGAGTGGAGCCAGTTTCCTCTCATGTACTCGCAGTGACTGTTCCAGCCAGTACAAGAATCTGCTCAGGTGTCTTCGCTTGCTTGCCATTCCACTCCATGGACTGGATATGTGCGATATTCTCCTCAGGTGAGCCTCCCAGAGAAGCCCTGAGTTCCTCCAGCACTGTGACGTCAACGGCAGAGCTATGCCTCCAGCAGTTTTCGCATTGGCTAGGTGCCGCGATGTGCATGGTTCCCCTCTGGTCAACCCCAACATGTGTATTTCTACTATAAGCCTCTCTGAGGATCTGTCTTTCCCTTGGCAAGCCACCTTGCCACCCCTGGGGTTGAAAAATTTTACCCAATGTTTTCCACATGCAGACCCCTCCTGGGTCATATGTGTATTCTGTAAGTCTATTCAAGGAAGTCTATTTTAACATGTGCGTAGTGCATTGAGTGCATTGAGTGCACTCAATACCATATAAGAAGACAGAAGAGCATTTTGAGAAAATACAATGAGTGATTTGAAACCCTTATCTTTTTAGGTATTGTCACTCGCTGTCCTCTTGAGTTGAAATTACGGAAGTTAAACAAAGGATCATGGTCAGGGAACATTTCCTACCGTGATCACAGCGAGACCTTTCATGACCCATTAATGGTGGATAACCTTGTCAGAGAAGGTCAGTATGAACAGAAACAGATCACAACCAATATCAGTTGTAATGATGCTCTGATGAATGTCATCTTCAAAAAAGTACTAGGCTATATTCCAATCTGTGTTTAACACCATTGATACAAATTCAGAATGTTTGCTTCAATTCAAATTCAGAAAGTCAATTAGAATTTAATTAATAAATAGAATCTCTGTTCACCTGTGCATGCAACACAACCCTGGTGTCCTAAGGTGGATATCCAGGCTCAAATTCACCAATACCTCTTAAAAATCCCAAACTAGTCTTGTTTGAATCTACTACAAACGTATGTATGTATATTTGACAGCTCAAAACAAGCTTGCTGGAAATACAGTTGGAATATGTGATGAACTGATATCTTTGGAAATTTCATCTACTGATGTGTGTGACCTCACTCTGATCGATCTACCTGGTATAACCCGTGTACCTGTACACGGTCAACCGGATGATATCGGTGATCAGGTGAGTGAATAGAGTGTTAAAATAAAAATGGCTGTTTGAAATCATGTTAATATATGAACATTTGCGTTACACAGACATAAAAGCTGTAATCCTGCACATGCAAAAATATAAATCACATTCAGTATTGAATGTGGATTCAATCATCAATTTTGTTTCATGCCCTAGGTTGTCTATTTGTAGCTTACAGATCTTAGAGTCAACATGAACTCAAGCAGAGAGAGAGAGAAAAATACTTTATTAATACATTTTCATCATTCATTATACATATCAGTGCAGCTCAACGTGTTTATTTATGTAAAAAAGTATATATTGGTAATGTTGTATTCTATATTGCATTAGTATGATGGGTTCTATGGTGTTCACGGTGACTAAAATATTCTTACCTTCTTAACCAAAGGACATTTTATCCTTTATTTTTAGATCAAAAACTTGATACTGAAATACATTGACAAAAATGAAACCATCATTTTAGTTGTTGTGCCCTGCAATGTTGACATAGCGACAACAGAGGCACTGAGAATGGCACAAGATGTAGACCCAGATGGATACAGAACTCTTGGTTTGCCAACTTTTTGTATTTCTACAATATATTTCTTTAGGCCAACCAGTAGCACCATGATTCCTTCTTATTCTAACATTTATCTATTTTTTGTTGAATTCATGCCATAGCAATTCTCACAAAACCAGACCTTATTGACAGAGGAGCAGAGAGGGATGTGTTGAACATTATCCATGGCAAAGTCATTCCTCTCAGCAAGGGCTACATTATTGTGCGATGTCGTGGTCAGAGTGACATCAATAACAAAATCCCTCTTTCTAAAGCCATGGAAGTGGAAATGAATTTTTTTAAGAACCACCGATATTTCAGGTAATTCTAAGTTTTATATAATGATAACAACAATAATAATACTAACAACCTTCTTTTTTTTCTTGACAGCTCTCTTTTGAATGATGGTAAAGCATCTATTCGATGCTTGGCAGACAACCTAACCAAAGAACTGGTTGGTCATATCAAGGCAAGCACCTCATGATCATGCTCCTAGCCTTTTTCTTTCCTTTTTTTCCTTTCTTTTTTCATTCTTTCTTTTTCTTTCTTTAAATGATACACAATAATCTTCATCAGAACATAAAAACAGTGGTGATGTTTAGTTTGTAACATGTGGTCACAGTTTATTAATTTGATAGGAGCTAATACTGTATATACAATTATATGTTCTTATGGACACAGAAATCGCTGCCCTACTTAACTGAGCAGATTCAGAATAAACTACTCAGCGTTCAAAGGGAGATTAAAAACTACGAGCAGGGTCCACCTGTTGAAGAAGAGCAGATGGGACCTTTTCTCAGTGATGTAAGAGCTCTGAGAATAAAGGACAATAATATCTATCCATCATCTTACCATCTTATCTATACATATCTATCCAATAAATGAAGGCCTTTTTTTCTAATCGATTCTTCTTCCTATAGATAATAATGAAGTTCAGTGATCAAATTTATGATATGAGTAGAACAGGATGTTTAAGAGACAAAAACATCCATGCACTTCTACGTCCTGTGTTCAAGAAATGGGACAACTACCTAAGAGGCACAGAAATATCTTGTAAGTTAAGATGTTAAAAACATGTTACTTTTTAGGATTGTACCAAAAACCTGTTAACTCGACCTTCCCTTTTTGTTGTTAAAAATGTAGTCACGGCAAGAGTGAATGAAATGATAGACATGTATAATGAGATGCATCGTGGCAGAGAATTGCTTACGTTCAGTGACTTCTCTGAATTTGAACGTGTCATCAAAGACCATGTGGCAGCCCTTCAAGAGCCAGCTATGAAAACACTGAAGGATGTACGAGGTTAGTCTGTACGTTATAAATAGTCAGTTATTATTATGCTCTTCAGAGTAACTTTGAATTGCATTGAAAGGTTCAGCTCTCATAAAAGATAACCAAACATAAAAAATGTCATGAACTGGCTTTTTAAATTGTTATCTGAGGTCAACTTATGACGTTCGCTTGGTTTTTGCATTCAAAAACATCAAAATGAATAAGTAATAAGCTATTTTCTACCCTAGTGCTGAGCCTAGCTGAAAAACGCTCGGTTTTAATGGGCGTGTCGCACAAAAGACTTGGAAGTAAATGCCCACTGCTGTGAGTGGATAACAGTTTTGCATATTATAATGAGTTTAACTCACCTGTCAATGCACTTGGGGGAAATTGTTTTGAAAACTTCCAATGTTGTAAAATGGCAACCGGAATTTTTCACCCATACATGTTCGACCCAGAGTCCGTGTGTTGCACAATTCTTGTCAGATCCAATATAGACGGCACAGCACCGTTCTTCACTCTAAAATGGTCCGCAAATCCAGTCTTGTTTACAAAACAATCCTCAGTGAAATGAAGCGAACAGACGGACAATGTTTTACCTCATCAGCT